>CM076572.1:1303260726-1303570531 GCA_034641835.2 Pinus albicaulis | reverse complement strand
TTCATGGTATATGGCAGAAAAAGGTATATATAACGATGAGTAATGAGCTGTATAGAAAGAGGAGATATTAACTATCAGGAAGACAACACCAAGAAGAGTTTCGCAGCATATAATGGGCTTATACTACTAAGAATCCATATATGCAGGCAACTTTCATCAATAGCACTTCGTAATAGCCAATATAGCAGAAATATGTATGAATGGAAGATGAAACACTGTATTATATCTGAGCTATTTTAAAGTACCAGGAAGCTGATGATATAAGTATCAGAGAGATAAATTTATATCAAAAACAACGGGACACTCGCAATCCAGAATATAACACCAGAGACATGGATGTAAATGAAATGAACAACGACATTGCAATAAGCAGGAGGAAATCACACACTACCATAAAACAAGTCCAGAATCCTCTTTAAAGTGTAACTCCTTATCATTGAAACCCGACGGGCTCTTCACGTTAGCATTTGAGTCATTACAAAACACACACAGAAAATATTTACACAGTCAGTTTCTTCTGAAGAATTGGAACCTTTCTTTCTTCTTTTCTCTGTCTTATATAGGGACTTTTTTTTTGAAACAGAAGATATTTCGGGAACATCTTCTTCAGAATATGAACAAAATTTGTTATGTCATTATCATAATAATAAAATTTCACGATGGGAAACAACCTTCCCATCATGCATAAACAGTTCTCGCCAATTTCAAAACTAAATCGAGACCAATGTTTGATGTAAAAAGTAAATGCAAGAGTGGGGGAAAAACAACCCACTCAAATTTGAAAAACATAAACTAAATGAGCAAAAGGCCGCTATGCCATATCATGAGTAATCCACTGTCGTGGGTGTGAATCGAGTGAGTAGTCGCTGCAGAGCTGAGAGGCACGTTGGCGTAGAACTGGTATGCCGACTCATGAATTGTGTCGCCTCTTCTCGCTATCGGGGCTCTGCTCGGGGTATCACGAGCTTCTTCCACTCGATAAACGCTTCGCCGAGAGTGTGAATGCTTGCCCGCCTGGAGCCGAGACCGATCATGTGGGGCGAGATTAACCTTTCCGAGGACCGTGACGATGGTAGTAGCCTCGAGATGAGTTTCTTTCCCATTCGGAGGTCTCGACCGATCCCTTCGTCATGCAAACGTAATTGGTAATAGATCTGGGACATACAATTAGGCATTTGCTCCCAACAGAAGGTGAGTCCCAATGTAGATGATCTCATTCCATACCTTGTCGAATTGTTCCACATCGTCATCCACCCGTTGAAAGACCTCAGAAGCTACTACTCTAAGCTTCCTCCTCTTATCAATAATCTTTGTAATGCTGTTCCATAAATCGACTGGGGATGCCATGTTTCCCCAAGTCGTTCGCCCTTAGTGCATAAAGAAAAGAGATGTAGTCGCTGGCGTGTTGAGCTATTCATGATTACCTCTGCTTTCCTTAACCTTCTATTTCTTAGATAGGGAAGGTGGACTTGAGCCTCCCCCATCATCGCGTGAATTCCCACTCAGGTTACCGCCAGAATATGTCCATCATATTAAATCCTCCTCCGGCCCCACAGTGTGATTCCTTTTGCTCTCACTTTCATCTCCCAATGGCTAGATTTTGCTCCACTGACCCTTTTCCTTCCTACTCACTTTGTAGTCCTTCTCTGAATTGTCTCCGCCTTTTCTACTGTGCGCCTCCAACTCTAAGACCTCGTTTGGTAATAAGTTTAATGTTTCTCCAACACTTCGATCTCAGCCATAGCTGTGGATAGTTGTGCTGTCGCTGAACCAGTTCCGCTTGATGTTTCGGCTGCATGACAACTGTGCGCATCCCACCGGGTCTGTAGCTCCGTGGCTCTGTTTGTAAAATGCTGTAATCTTTAGTTTATCCTTCTTCTCTTCTAACCTTAAAAGCTCACACCATTTCTCATTCCTCTTCTACCCGCACCAATTCATCAGTTTGTACAGGATGTGAACCCGGTATACGAGCCTGTTTCTTAGCAGCTGAGATATCTTTCTGCAACTTAGCTATAAGGGCTGCTTGTGAACCTTTCCCTCCATCATCTGTATTTCTAATTTGGTCCTGAAGAACGCGCACCTGATGTGCGTTGGAATGACAAGCATTCTGTTCTAATGTAAAGGAATCCCTCAGATTTTCATAGTTCTATTCTGTCTTCCTCAATGCGAGGGTAATCTGGGATAGCTTGTCTTTCATCATGTCACAGACTGTTTGGAACAGGTCAGTCATATCCTGTACTGGTACCTTCTGCATATCAATAGCCAATTCTAACACCTTATAACTCGGAACATCCGAATTTGGGTCCAGGATGGCCTCTGTCATAGATAGTACCAGGCTTTCGGTGTCTGCATTGACAGAAGCAGAGAGCCTGGTATGGTATTTTTCAACGAATTCCCCTAATTCGGCCTTGTATTTGTCTCGGACAGTTTTATTTGTCCGCTCCCTTTCACTCGTCCTGGATGGAGAGGGCTCGACGATGGCTTGCGTGACTTTAGTGTAGTCGGAGGAGGCGACACTGTCCCTCAACACTGTTATACCCGCCTTGCCCTTATCGAATTGACCAAATTTCGTGAAGGGCTCCAGTATCATCCCTTCTCCGATGACTTCCGCTTCGCTAGTGGCGACCTTCTGCCTCTTGGGTGGTGGTGGAGCTGCTCCTGAAGTACCTGCCTCCTGCTCATCTGTGCCCTTGTTCACTTCTTCCTCTCCTCCTGTAGCAGATGAGTCTATCTCCATCTGCGAAAACGTAGGCCAAACTTCAATGTTAGCCCTCCACTCCAGAAATGGCCCCGGACCTGCGAACGCAAGGCGTAGACCGTTTTCGTTTTATTTTATTTGAAATGATCTCCGGGTTTGCAGCCCACTTTCTTACCTTCTGTGTCCATGTTCGCAACATTTTTCAAGAATTGAGGTATCTAGAGTTTACGCACAAGCCAATTTGACAGAAGCTCTGTAGATGTAGCCTTTCTTCAGTGGGGGGAACAAAATGGAGCCGGTCGCCTTGAGGGCTTGCTTCTGACATTTCGAGGCGAACTCAAT
This sequence comes from Pinus albicaulis, assembly GCA_034641835.2. NCBI lineage: Eukaryota > Viridiplantae > Streptophyta > Pinopsida > Pinales > Pinaceae > Pinus > Pinus albicaulis. The sequence continues at coordinate 1,303,567,491 of CM076572.1, read as the reverse complement.
TGACGGGAAAGCTTCTGTAGTCAAGATGGGCACTTCTGGCTCACAGACCCAATTGTGTAAATTTCTTAGACAGAACCAATCACCAAGACACTGGTATTTCCTACCGCAGCCGGCCATCTCTCGGGAACTCAGAAGGCGCGCCGGTGAATGATGGTGTAGGCACAGGTCATGAAGGTGTTCACGAAGTTGGCATAACCCTCTCCCCTAGGCAACTGACGGACAGAGCAATCACCAAAGACCTGTTCAAGGAATTTTTGTGATTACAGATCCTGCTCACCCAAATGGTCTGATGCGCAGCGCATGTTGGAACAAGAAGAGGTAGAACACCAATGAGCAAAAACGAAACTTTCGGACTTGGGCGAGCTCCCGAAATTGGGTCAGGATGGTCGAGGAGAGGAAACCTGGAATGTCCAATGTAACCCCATTCTGTGACATAAGCCACAAAAAGCGAATGCATACTGAAGAGATGTCCTCCGGGCTCCCTACCCCCAAAAGGCCGGCGATGAGGGACAGAACAGGTCGAACTTCTTCGGCAAACAAACTTAATGAAAATGGCTCCAATGGAGGCAGGGCAGTTGCCTGGTCGATGGTTATGGAGGATATGAAGGCACGGCGGGCTTCTCTTGACAGCTTATTGAACTGAGCGAGCAAGGTTTCACCTTCAAATTGGGTGCATGTATCACCGGGAAGGGTTATGGGAGGGGTCACCGAGCAACACACACACAAAGGGAAAATTGACGCTCCCCCCAGGAGAAACGAAAGTTATCCACTGTGTGTTCAGGAGAATTTCTGAGCCGTATGATGAAATCGATATAGGAATGGGACTCCGGGGTGAGCAGGTGAGGAAGCCGACGCGATAACTCGAAAGCTGGGCCGGACGGGCAAAGTTGGCGACTGTGTGCAGAGGTTTAATACCGCGCATGTCAAACTGATATTTTGGGTCGCAGAGCACGGATCGTAAGCTCACAGAGGGGTTCAAACTGTGGGGGTTTCAGATCTACTAGTTGGGGAGTTTCAGGTCTGCTTTCAAGGTCCTTCCACAAGGACATTTAATGACGAAAAGAGAAAAGGGAAAAGAGGGGAAACGGAGAATGGAATACCTGAACAGAGGGTGACAATGCTCGGGAAAGCGACGCGGGGACCCCTGACAGTGATTTGGATACACCAGGCGTTCTTCCCCACTCGGTATTCGCCGTAGAAAACAACCTGTGACATTTTACCAGAGAGAAACACGGGAGTTTGTTACCACTGGAGTGGACTGTTTGGGTTAAAAAGGTGGATAAGTAAGATGACAGAAGGCAAGCGTCGTAAGGACGCTGACAATGAGACACGTGGCGCGTGGGGATTGGGTATATCAAGGTGTAGGTGAGCGCCTCGTGTCGGGTTAAAGGCTGGTACGGGTCTTAGTACCAGCTGACCTAATGGACTTACCTTACCTTTTATCCACGTACGCTGTCTAACCTTTACCACGTATGATTTCCTTCACCGACCTAACACTTGTCTTTCTCAACTATGCGGGTCCATCTTTACTCTGCCACGGGATCACACCCCGCGGCCCATCCTTACCATCTCTTTCCCACCGTGAGACCTTGCCGTGCCACGTGTCGTAAGTCCGCGGGGGTATGGGTCTCGTCCTTTCCCCGCGGCTTGACCCCCTCGGACTTTCTCCATACGCTTTAATACATAACCCGCGGCTCTTTTTAATATATCCGTGGATGTATAGTGCCGCATCCCCTTTACCTTTGTATTTGATGTTCGCTTATTGTTCCACCTTTCACCGCTTGGTATAGTTTGTCAATTGGCTTTAATATGTGTGTGTTTCACCACCTTTTCTCCTTTCGACCCGATTTAATTTAGTACTTGCCACTTGATATAAAACTTTAATATGAGGCCTGTTTATCCTTTTGGTACTCCCGTGGCTAATGCTAAAGATTGAACAACATTGGCTCCACCTGGGGACGGCACGTTTGTCCCTGAACGTGTCGAGAACTACGCAGACCGCCTGTACAGATCATCATGACTCATGCATAATCTATGATAAGAAAATGAAAAACAACAACTAATAGCACATATTATAGCTGTGCCTTTTTTACCTCGTTTGACTGTTGGTTTGAGGAATTGTCATTATTAGGGCTTCCAAACACTTCAAATTTCACCAAATGGCTATTTCACCATCTCAGAATCTTGAAGGGGTCGAACCAAAGGGGGTCAAATTTACCATGCTTACCTTTATCGGCCCTTCGTACATCCCACCTGAGAACTAAGTCTCCCACCTGCAGCTTTCTATCCTTTGTATGTTGATCAAACAATTCTTTCATCTTCTCCTGGTAATCCACAAGTTTCTGGTTCACCTGAATACGTGTTTCTTCGAGTTCAATCAACTGGTTGATCCTTCTGGTCATACCATCCGGCTCTTCCTGAGTCTCCTGCATGAAACGAGCAACAGGTAAAGCTAACTGTATAGGGAATACGGCTGCCCGTCCGTATACTAGTTCATAAGGAGATATTCCCGTTGCCCTTTTACTGGTTATCATGTTGGCCCACAGAGCAAACTTCAGTTGGGAGTCCCAGTTCCTCTGATTTTCATTTATTGTCTTCTTTAGAGCTCTGACTAGCGTTTTGTTTGATGATTCTGCTAAACCATTCCCCTGTGGGTAGTAAGTTGTGGAGTGGCCCAGAGTAATGTTATATTGCTGACAAAAATTCACAAGTTTAGCAGATTTGAAAGCTTGGGCATTGTCTGTAACTATTCTAGCAGGACATCCAAACCTGGAGATAATGTTCTCTTCCATGAATTTTATGATCACCGTGTCTGTGGCGTTTCGCGCAGGAATGTCCTCCACCAACTACGTGAAGTAATCTGTAGCAGTCAAAATCCATTTGTGCTGCCCACTGGAGGGTGGGTGGATCTCACCTATGAAGTCAATTCCCCATTGCTTGAAAGGTTCATCAACGTGCACAGGGATCAGGGGTAGAGCTGCTAGCTTCTATTTTTCAGCAAACTTTTGGCATTTGTCACATGCTCTGACCCAAGTGAAGACATCTCCAAATAATTTAGGCCAGTAAAAACCAGCCTTCAGGATCTTCTGAGCTGTGCTCCTCCAGCTATAATGCCCTCCACAAATTCCCCCATGGAATTCAGTTATTATGTTCCCTACCTCACCTTCGATGAGACATAACAACAGTATGCCCGAAGGATCTCTCCAATACAATTGACCATTAGCTACAGCATACTTCTGAGATTTAAGCCTCAAGGCTCTGTATTTGGACTTATCGCAGCTGGGTGGGCAGCTGAGTGTCAAGAGGTACTCAACAATTTCTTTGTACCAGGGGCTAGTGAGATACTTCATCTGTATTTTTTGAGTAGCCATTTCCACCTCTTGTCTCCCTGTCTGTTCCTCAGACTCTTCATTTGCGATCATGGATAAGTGGATGCCCAGAGCTTGGTGGTTTGACTCTGATAAGATCTTTGCTAGCCCCTGTCCTTTAATTAACTTGGTGGGTCTGATGTCCAGGTCGTATTCTTGTATCTTCGCAATCCACCTGCCCCTTCTGCCTTCACTGTCTCCCTGAACGAGGATGTCCTTAACTGCTACTGTGGGTACGAAAGCAGTAACATGGGACTGCAATATGTACATGCGGAAAGCCTTGAGAGACTTTACCAGGGCGTAAGCCTGCTTCTCCAGTATGTTGTATTTTAGCTCTGCGTCATGAAGTACTTGACTGAAGAAAGCAATGGGTTGCTCATACCCATCCACGTTCTTTTGTAAGAGGACCCCTGCTACCGTGTGAGGTGATGCAAAAGAGAAAATCATAAAAGGTTCCGTCAAGTCAGGCTTTTCCAGCACGGGAGCCTCAGCAAACGCATTCTTGATCCTGGCAAAGGCCTGTCTTGATTCTGGCGCCCATTTTACCTCATTATCCTTCTTTAACATATCTGTGATGTGTCTAACTATTTCGGCATAGTTAGGAATAAATCTTCTGAGAAAATTGATACGCCCTAGGAATACCTGGACCTCTTTCTTATTTCTGGGGAGAGAGATACCGTTTATAGCTTCCACCCTTTTAGGATCGATCTTGACCCCATCTTTAGTTACTATATGTCCTAGGAGTTTACCTTCTTCTAATGCAAAGAAATATTTTTGAGGATTAAGAGAAAGTCCATACCTCCTGCATTTCTCAAAGGTCTTCTGCAAATGATGGACGTGCTCGGCATCATCCTTTGAAAAGACTGTTATATCATCTAGGTACACCACCAGAAACTTATCCTGTTCTCCAACAAAGGTTATGTCCATCGCTCTCTGAAACGTGGCCCCTGCATTGATCAGCCCGAATGGCATCCTAGCATACATAAATGTTCCCCAGGGCGTGGTGAAAGCTGTCTTTTTCTGGTCCTCCGGGAATACAGCCACTTGATTATAGCCCGAGAACCCATCCATCATGGACATTCTAGAGGCCCCTACCACCTTTTGCAGAATATGATCCATCTTTGGTAGTGGATAGTTGTCTTTTAGAGATGCCCTGTTCAGGTTTCTGAAATCCACACACAACCTGATTTCGCCATTCTTCTTTCGTACTGGGACTAAATTGGCCACCCATTCAGAATACCTTAGTGGAACTATAATTTTAGCCTTCAGTAGCTTTTTTATTTCTTGCTCAATCGAGGGTAGCAACAGGGGATTGATCTGTCTGAGCTTTTGCTTGTGGGGCTTTGCATCTACCTTCAATGGAATTTTATGCTGCATCACACTGACATCAAAGGTCTTCAAATCTTGATACGACCAGGCAAATACGTCTTTGTAGGTTTGAAACAACCTTTGGTACAATTGTTTGTATTCACCTGGGACTTTCTTAGACAGCTTCACAATCTTCGGATCTTCTTTTGTGCCCAGATTTAGATCTTCGACCTGGTCCTCAGTCACCACTTTGTTTGGTTGTAACGGAACATCGTTTTTATTGAACAGTCTCTCCAAAGGTACCAGCCCTCGGGGAATGACATTCCCTTTCAGCTGCAGGAATCTGTGACCGGCTATTTTATCTTCTAGCTTGTCCTCTGGAATGTCCCCGACTTCTTCTTCCTCGCAGCTGTCAATCTCTAGATTGGAAAACTCCCCCACAGTCTCTAAGAACCTCTTCATCTGCTCCTCATCTTCAAAGACCTGCCAGTGCTTGACATTATCAGGGATTGAAGGCCGGTATCTTACTTCAATTTCGTATCTCAGAAGAGGGTTCTGAGGTGGGCGGAATGTACTAGCAGCCACAGCCAAAGAGTCTGCCATTCTGTTCTGTTCTCGAGGCATGAACTGAATGTTAAATGCCAGAAAAGAGTTCTCCACAAGATCCCAAACTTCGTTCCTATAGGCCTTTAGCCTCGGATGTTTGGCCTGAAACTGGTTTTTCACTTGCCTTACCACCAACTCGGAGTCTCCCATCACCTTTAGATTATGTATCTTCATACTCCTTGCTGTTTGCAACCCGAGTATGAGTGCTTCATATTCGGCCACATTTTTCGTGTCCTCATATTCTAATTTGAAGGACAGGGGGACCCATTGACCCATAGGTGAAATAAGCAACACTCCAGCCCCATTTCCCTCCCTGGAATTTGCTCCATCAAAGTGGAGTGTCTAGATGTCAGATCCATGGTCCTGCACTGATGACTCAGTCTTTATCTGACAAAATGAAGGCTCATGAGCATATTCCTGATCCTCCTCCAACATTAGACAGGAGAAATCTCCATCTCTGCTGTAAACTGGGGAATTCACTGAATCACCGGCCTTAGTGACTGTCTTGACAAACCTGGTCTCTCGGTACAATCTCCTCTCTTGGCCACCAAAGACAGGAATGGTGGCATAAGACAGGTCCAGCTTAATTGACCCTCCAATCCTGGTCCCCCAAGACCTTGACAATAGCATACCAAAGTGGGCTGGGATGTCAGCCACTACGATGTCCATCACCACACTCTTGGCCGGGATCTGAGCCAGGGTGACTGCTAGATCTTTGATCATGCCCAAACACTTCACCCTTTTGGAATCAAAGGAATAGAGATCTTTGTATGGGCGAGTGATTTGGAGTCCCAATTGCTCCATGACAGACAGGGGCATGAGGTTATGAGATGCTCCTGAGTCTAACATACAATTATGCAATAGTAGATCATGGATTACTAGAGATACGTAAAAGGGAGGGGTGGAGGGATCTAATTCTTCGACGTCGGGGCCGAACACTACCATAGGCCTTTCTTCTTGCAAGTTAAGGCTGTCTGGAATGTGTGGAACTTCAGGAGCAGAAATGAATGAGGAGACTTGCGACTGATAGGCAAGCTGTTTCAACAATTCAGACAGAGGGACAGGTATTTTAAATTTTTCGAGTTCTTTTTGCAAACTGAAGGTAGATGAAGGTTTATCTATTGGTATTTCCTTTTCTTTTAACTCTTTGTTTGGCAGGGGAGGCTTAGCTTCTTTAACTAGAGGTTTATTCACAGGGGACACAGCTACTTGTGAAGATGAAGGCATTTGATTATCAGATTGCAGAGATTGGTTAAGGGGCTTCTTACCTTTGTCCGGAGATTCTTGAGTATTGGCCTCTTTCTGTGCAGGTGCTGACCTTTGGGGTGCGTCTTCCTCTTCATCTTGAGTGCGTGTTCTCTTCCTGGATGACCTGAGGTCATATTTCCTGTTAAACTGGGCTTGCATGAAATCAACGAACTGTTTACAGTAGTCATCGATTTCTGGCTCTTCAGCATCCTCGTTATTCTTCGCTTCTGAGTGAGGTTGTAGTTCCCCTTCCTCACTTTCTTGCACAGGGCACTCTATGTCATCACTGTCTGAGAAGACAGGACAAGTCTCATCTTGCTCGTAGGAGGGGTCTTCGTGAGAAGCCTCCATTTGTCCTTCCAAGTATAAAGGATGTGGTACTTGGTCTTGTTGCTCCTTCTGTCCCCTCTGCAGTATCTGCAAGGGTGGTTTTCTGTATTGAGGATTGAATCCTCTGTTAGGAGCATTCTGAAAGTTCTTTGGTGGTGAATTCTTAGCTTCCATCTCCAGCTTGACCAACTTGCTAGAGAGGTTCTTGATCATTTTATTCATTTCTTCGATCTTGTCATTTGCTGAGTCTCTATCTTGGCTTGAAGTGGATACTTCTTCTTTGCCTCTTCTTTTAGTATCATGTTCTTGCTTCCCTTTGGATTTACCGGTTGAGACAAAGTTTGCTTCTATTTCCAATGCATCTGTCTGTGCATCGTCCAAAGTGGCCGGCTTCCTCTCTCTCAGTGAGAAACCAAATTCAGAATCAAATGCTGCCACGAAAACCACTTTGGCAGCGGTCTGGTGGGGCTTCATCTCAGTTGGGAGGCTCAGGTACAATTTGTTAAACCTTCTGATGAACTCTGATACACCCTCATTGTGCTTCTTTTTAAGAGTGTTGAACTCGGTAAGGGCATCACCGTGATCCTTCCTGTCTCCCCACTTTTTCACGAAAGCCTCTTCCATAGCCTCCCAGCTGTTGATGGAATTAGCCCCAAGGGTTTTAAACCATTTTCTGGCCTCCCCATCTAGGGACTGCAGGAACAATCTGAGAACCACATCCAAATGCTCTACATTAAAGTTCTCCGCGAAAGAGCAGAAAATTTCAACATGCTTCTGGGCATCAACGCCATTCTCTCCACTGAATCTGGGAAGAATCTTTAAATTGTCCTGTGGCATGTCATTTAGGACTGCAGGTAGCTGTAAAGGAGCATACCTATTTTGTAAGAAGCCAGGGATATTCGCCATTTGGGGAGGTGGAGGTAGAATGAGAGCCTGAGCAGTGAGTGGTGGGGGAGGTGGTAGGAGTGGAGTATGAATAATGATGGGGATGTAGAGAACAACAGCTTGGGGGTTTGATGAGGATGTCAGGCTGTCAACCACAGATGCTTCAGTAACTTCTTTAACTTCTTCAACTTCAGGGGTAGGGTGAAAAGAGTAATGTGGAGTATAACTAGACTCGGCTTCGTCTTTGATATGGACACCTCCCCGAGGTGAGCTCTCTGAGTAGTAACCGGTATCTCTTATAATAGGGTTAGGGCCTTTAATTTGAGCGATTTGAGAAGAGGAGGGCTGAAGATAGGGAAAGTTTTCGAGGGAGAATTCAGGGATTTCGGTATGAACTGACTGCCTTTCCCTCCAGCCTCTTCTATGTAGGATTTTCTCTAGGTCAGACACAGGAGGTGTCCTTGACTGATATGTATCTGACCTTAGGTGTGGCTTACGGGGAGCCCGGACTGCAAATATGTTGATCTGTAATATGAATGTGGAGTCGCCAAGGTGAGGGGTGCACAACTCTCAACTCTTCGAGCTCACCTAACTGGAAGGGTGGATAGTTTTTGTCGAGGCCTAGGGATTTAAATTTCTTCAACTTCGGTCCCCGGCAACGGCGCCAAAAAGATGTTGTAACTCCTAGAGACAGCCTAGAGTTGCTATAGACCAGTGCCTAGGACATCTTATGAAGTATGGAGAGCAGAAGATACATGACTGCGTTTATCATTTAAGCAGGACAAAGCTCTCATACCACCTCTTTACGAACAGAAAATTATATTTGAATGGAACCAAAACTTTAGACAGTTTGATGCTTAAAGAGTAATACTATATGAATGTCATAATGAACTCGAACACTGCTGTATCAGACAACTTTAAGACAGTTCATACTAAACAGGGCCGGATCCATGACATATGGCAGAGACAGAGATATTCCTAAATGTGGCTACTGAGCTGTATAAAAAGAAGGAGATATTAACTGTTATGAAGACGAAACCAAGAAGAATTTTCCAACATGTAATGAGCTTATATGACTAAGAATCCATACATACTGTTAACTTTCGTCAATAGCACTTCGTAACGGTCAATATAGAAGAACTATGCATGAACAGGAAATGAAACACTGTATTATACTTGAGCCATTTAAAGTACCGGGAAGCTTAAGATATGAGTATCAAAGAGACAAATTCATATAAAAAACAACGGGACACTCGCATTCCAGAATATAATACTAGAGACATGAATGTAGAGGAAATGAACAACGGTATTACAATAAACAAAAGGGGATCACACACTACCATAAACCAAGGCCGGAATCCTTATTAGAATATAACTCCTTATCATTGAAACCCAACGGGCTCTTCACATTAGCATTTGAGTCTTCACAAAACACACACACAGAAAATCCTTACACGATCAATTTCTTCAGAAGAATTGGAACCTTTCTTTCTTCTTTGATCTAGCTTATATAGAATTCTTCTTCCTTCAGCGAGAAGATATTTTGGGGAAATATCTTCCTCGCATGGGAAAAATTTGTTAAAAGTCACTATCATAACAACAAAATTTCATGATGGGGAATCAGTCCTCCCATCATGCATAAACAGGCCCCGGGCCAATTTCAAAACTGAAAGTTAAACAAGTTCTTGAAGTAAAAAAAAGTAAAATGCAAGAGTGGGGGAAAAACGACCCACTCGGAACTTTAAAAGAAACGAACTAAAAGTAAATGCAAAAGGCCGTTTAGACCATATCATGAGTTCACTGAAAAGTCACGAGCGAGGCTGAGTGGAGGTCGTTGCCGATTTTGGAGGAGGCACATTCGCTGAAGAACTAGTATGCTGACTCAGGAAATGAGTCAGTCTCTGCTGGCTCTCGGAGGTTGGTTCGGGCATTGCTGAGAGCTTCTCTACTTTAATAAAAGCTTCGCCGAGGGCAGGAATACCTGCCTGAGTAGGGAGCCGGTGTTTGATCATGTAAAGGAGGTTAAACTCCTTTTTGAGGACTGTGACAATTGTACCGGCTTTGAGCTGAGTGGCTTTCCCCATTTGAAGGTCGGTCCGATCTCTTTCCTCCTGCAGACGTGCTGTGTATTGGCCCAACAGTATAAGCACGGCGGGAGCGGTTGGTTGCCAACAGGAAGGGAGTCCGGCCACGGTGATCTCATTCCATACCTTGTCAAACTGTTCAACACTGTCGGCCACCCGTCGAAGGGCCCTTGAAGCGGCTGCTCGGGCTTCCTCCTTATCGATGATCTTTTGACATTCGATGACCTCCGTAAACCGACTAAAGATGTCATGCTTCTCCAAGTCGCTTGCCCTTAATGCATAAAGGAATGAGATGTAGTCTCCTGCGTGTTGAGCTCTGCTGGGCAGATCACCTCCTGCTTCCTGCAGCTTTCTATTGAGATAGGGGATAGTGGACTTGAGCTCTCCTATCATTGTTAAGAATTCCCACTGCTCGGTTATTGCCGTGATTATGTCCGACCAGATCAAACTTCTAGCCTCGAGCAAGGTGAGATTCCCCTTTGCTCGACTCTTCATGTCGGCAATGGTTTGTTGCAGCTCAGCTGTGACCCTTTTCTCCTCCTCGAATTCCCTTTGTAGCTCTTCAACTGCTCTGGCCTTTTCGGCCAGAGCGCCCTCCAATTCTGCAACCCTTTTCCGGGCCGTGGATGCTTGTTTCCCCAACACTTCGATCTCAGCTTTAGCTGTGGATAGTTGTGCTGATACTGAGCCAGTTCCGCTTGATGTTTCGGCCGTATGGCGACTGTGCGTATCCCACTGGACTTGTAGCTCCGTTGCTTTGCTTTCTAACTCACTGATCCTCTTAGCCATCCTTTCCTTCTCTTCTCTCTCCCTGAAAAGCCTAGCAGCCAGTTCCTTTTTCTCTTCTTCCACCTGTACCAATTCAGCAGTCTGTACAGGATGCGAACCCGGTATGCGAGCCTGTCTCTTCGCGGCGGTGACATCCTTCTGTAACTTTGTTATAAGTGCTGCTTATGAGCCTTTCCCTCCTTCATCTTGGTTTTTGATTTGATCCTGGAGGTCGCGCACCTGATGTGCGTGGGCACGAATAGAAGCCTGTTCTGCTATAAAATATTTCCTCAGCTCCTCATATTTCTGTTCTACCTTTTTTAACGCGAGGGTGATCTGTGATAGCTTGTCCTTCATCATGTCGCAGACTGTTTGAAACAGGTCGGTCATATCCTGGATCGGTACCTTCTGCATATCAATGGCCAATTCGAGGACCTTATAACTAGGAACGTCAGAATTTGGGTCCAGGATGGCCTCCGCTATGGACAGTACCAGGCTTTCAGTGTCTGAATTGACAGAAGCGGAGAGCCTGGTTTGGTATTTTTCAACGTACCCTCCTAATTCGGCCTTGTATCTGTCTTGGATCGTTTTATTTGTCCGCTCCCTTTCGCCCGTCTTGGATGAAGTGGGCTCGACGATGGCTTGCGCAACCTCTGTGTAGTCAGAGGAGGCGACACTGTCCCTCAATACGGTTATACCCGCCTTGCCCTTATCGAATTGACCAAATTTAGTGAAGGGCTCCAATATTATCCCTTCTCCTATGACTTTTGCTTCGCTAGTGGCCACCCTCTGCCTCTTGGGTGGTGGTGCTGTTCCTGAAGTACCTACCTCTTGCTCTTCTGCGCCCTTGTTCACTTCCTCCTCTCCTCCTGTAGCAGACGAGTCTGTCTCCATCTGCGAAAACGTAGGCCAAACTTCAAGGTTAGCCCTCCACTCCAGAAATGGCCTGGACTCATGAATGTAGGGCGTAGACCTATTTATTTTTCTTTTATTTGAAATAATTTCCCGTGGGTCATAAGCCCAGTTTTCCCCCAACTTCAGGTCCATGTTCTGCAGCATTCTTCCAGCAATTGGGAGGGCATATCTAGAGTTTACCACAAAGGGGCCGATTTGGACAGGAAGCCTTAAGATGTAGCCTTTCTTAGCTGGAACAAAATGGAGCTGGTCGGCTTTGAGGGCTTGCCGGATGTACTCGAGGGCGTAAACTCGTCGGACCGGGAAAACTGATAGCCGGTATGAAGCAACTTCGGCTCCATAGACCCGAATTTCAGTACAATCTTCAGACATGAACCAATCACCGGTACACTGGTATTTCCCAGCCTGCAGCCAGCGTTTCATCTCTGGGAAAACCCTAGGGGAAGGTGCGTCGTGAATAATGGTGTAGGCGACAGACAGGAAATAATTTACGAAGTTGGTATAACCCTCTCCCCTAGGTAACTGACGGACAGAGAAATTCCAGTCGAAGACTGGTCTGGGCTGGGAATTCTCAGAATATATCCTATCTAACCCCAAATGGTCGAACCGGTCTGCGTGCTGGAACAAGAAGAGGTAGAACACCATTGAGCAGAAGCGAAACTTTCGGGCTTGGGCGAGCTCCTGAAATTGGGTCAGGATGGTTGAGGAGAGGAAGCCTGGGATGTCCAATGTAACCCCATTCTGAGACATGAGCCACAAAAAGCGAATGCATACTGAAGGGATGTCTTCCGGGCTCCCTATCCCCAAAAGGCCGGCGATAAGAGACAGAACAGGACGAACTTCTTCGACAAACAGACTTAATGAAAACGGCTCTAATGCAGGTAGGGTAGTTTCCTGGTCGATGGTTAAGGATGATATGAAGGCACGACGGGCTTCTCTTGACTGCTTATTGAACTGAGCGAGCAAGGTTTCATCTTTGAAGCTGAAGTATGTGTCACTGGAAGGGAAACGGAGGGCCTGTCTGATGACATCGGGGGAAAGGGAAAAAATCAAGTTCCCCTAAGGAGAAAGGAAAGCTCCCCGATGTACATCATAGGCATCTCTTAGCCAGATGATGAAATCGATACACGAATGGACCTGAGGGGTGATATGGTGGTAGAAGCCAGACGCGATGACTCGAAAACAGTCTGCATTCTTGCAGTGGCGGCCAAAAAGCAGGGGTTTGATACTGCGTATATCAAAAGGATATTTTGGGTCGCAGATACCAGACTGCAAGTCGTAGAGGGGTTCAAAACCAGGAGGGTTCCTAGACTCACGGAGCTGGGGAGTTTCTGGTTCGCTCTTCTTGGGAGTTCCCCTTCCCATGGCTGACATTTTAACAATTGCGAAAAGAGAAAAGGGAAAAGAGGGAAAACGGAGAATGGAATACCTGAACAGAGGGTGGCACTGCTCGGGAAAGCGACGCGGGGAACCCTGACAGAGATTTGGATATACCAGGCGCTATTCCCCACTCGGCATTTGCCGTAGAGAGTGACCTGCGTCTTTTACCATGGAGGAATACAGGAGTTTGTTACTACTAGGGCGGACTGTTTTGAGTTAAAAAGGTGGATAAGTGGAGTGACAGAGGGCAAGTGTCGTAAGGACACTGACAGTGAGACACGTGGCGCGTGGGGATTGGGGTTATCAAGGTGTAGGTGTGCGCCTCGTGTCGGGTTAAAGGCCGGTACGGGTCTCAGTACCAGCTAATCCTAATGAACTTTTACCTTACCTTTTATCCACGTACGCTGTCCGACCCTTTACTGCGCGTGACTTCCTACGTCGGGCTGACGCATCTCTTTCCCTACTGGTCGGAGGTCCACCTTTTCCCTGCCACGTAGTCATCTTGCGTTATCCGCTCTTACCATCCCCCTTTGAAACTTGAGTCCTTACCCTGCCACGTGTCGTCAGTCCGCGGGGGTATGAGTCTCGTCCTTGCCCCGCCGCTTGACCCCCTCGGACTTTCCACACGTGCTTCTTTTATGACGGCGGCTTCTTTTGAATATATCTGTTGGTGTGTAGAGCCACGTCCCTTTTGACCTTTGTATTTTGTGTTCATTTATATTTCTACCTTTCACCGGTTCTCATTGTTATCAATTGGCTTTAATACATGCGTATTTCACCATCGTTTCTCCTTTAGACCCTGTTTTAATTAAATATTTGCCACTTGATATAAAACTTTAATGTGAGGCCTGTTCATCCTTTTGGTACTCCCATGGCTAATGCTAAGAATTGAACAAAAAGTGGAGAGATGGAAAACATGGGGTAGGCTATTTTGTCTACCATGTTCAGCTATGCAGCCCACCTATTCTACATGCACTACACGTGGAGGGAAATTTTCAGGAGTTTCCATGTTGGGAGGTAACTCATTTTGTCTGGATGATAGCTTGGGGATGGAGGATCCACATGGAAATGATGGTTCCCAATGCATTTTAGATTCCATGCCTCAAACAAACCTCTAGACAATACCTTATTTCCTCCTTAAGTATTTTAATTCTTCATGATGATAGCTATTTAGCTAACTTGCATGCTTGGGAGGGGCAATATGGAGATTTATTGATGAGACAAGATCTTATTCCTTGGACGAGTTTATCATATGTGGATGATACAGGAGAGTAGAATTCTCAGTCCTATCCTTGCAGTTGCTTTAGGACAAGCAACATTTGGGAGGGGAGGACTGTAATATTCCAAAATTAGCATACAACTAATTGGAATATTGATTTTTTCTTTTGAAACATATGAGGTGAATAAATGGGTAAGGAGGCCCATACATTTCTAAAATAGGAATAAAATCCCTCAAGATGTGAAAAGGGATCATAATAATAGTTGGATTTTTCACCCTCATGTATGAATAGGGGAAAATACATGTGGACAAGGTCAAGTTTGACCAAGTCAACAGCACTGGAATGAAGGGTGGAGATCATCTATGGAGACAACGTAGTGATAGTGGGAGGAATATTACTTGGTGGAGGAAACCCTAATGAGTGGGACCCAAGGTGAGAAGGCTTCCACTTGTTTATAAGGAGGGCAAGGAAGCCATAGCAAGACATGTTATGGATTATTGAATTTGTGGTCTGCATGACTATTGTGCATTCTTCAGCTGTTTAGTTGAGATTGTTGTGTTGCTTAGCACAAGGCATTCCTGTTTAGGAATTCCTTCTCCTTCCTAGAGAGGCCTATTGAGGGATCTTTTACTTCATTTCTCCACATCTATGCTTGAGGCCAAGCTACCTCCTTCAGTTACAACGCCATTTCTGTTTAGAGTTGGGTTGTGTTGCAGTGGAGGGTTGAGAACACCACTTCTGGAGATTTTTTTTTCAGAGGAGGGAACATTATTTCCTTTGGGAGATCAGTGAGGAAGAATTTGGAGCTGATTTCAATATCTTTGGCATCAAGCCAACCATTTTCTATCTCCTACAGCGCAATGTCCCTCTATGACTGTGTTATTTTTAGTGAGAAATTGGAGTGAGGGGTTGCAGTGTTTGATTGGAGGGTGATATCTTCAGTGATTGGATCAGGCTTTCACCTGAAGGATTATTTGGATGATATTCATTCATATTATGCATCATATTCAGCCATTTCCATCCAGTTCTTGAGTTGCAGCTGCTACTTAGCCCTAGGGCTGTACTTCGACATTTTGTACTTTTTGGATATTTCAGGAAATCCTTTCTGGATTGTCTTGAGATTGTGTTTGGGAGTCTAGATATTTGCTCCCATAATTTTATGAGCCATATATCTCAAGACATCATTGTATGAGCCATATGAGTTTAGATCTGTGTATTGATACTTTCCAGTAGTAGTTCTACTTAATAAAACTACGGTGTCATAACCTTGGGCATTTGTTGTGTAGCAGCGATCTTATTTTTTATGTACATGTTTTCTTGAGGCTGATTTTGCCTATCTTGAGTGACTATTTCCTCAAGATACTGTATACATTTTTTGCTATAATACTAATATGATGGCTATATGTTCTTCTCACATTTTATGAGTTGATTTATCACTGCTATTTCCATTATTGTGTTCATATATTACTGCTTCCCCATTTTGGGATATTAAAAAGGATAGATGGGAATAGCTTCAACTTTTGATCATCTAAGGCATAGTCATAGGTCCTACAGACAACAAAAAATTCAAACATGAATGTGTGAGGATCCTCAAAGGTAAGTCCATCGAAGTGTGGAAGGGTTGAGGGGCTAATGTTCTTTATTTTAGTTTCCCCATCTTCCTCTCTAATGGAAAAAGCTTCTTGGGCTTTAGTTTCAGCCATGGTTTGAATAGGTGAAGCATGTTACTCTAGTGAAATAATATCTTATTCTTCTCCAAAGGTTCTTCAAAATTTTCAGAAGGCTCACCTATGATGTGTTCAACCTCACAATGACTGAAGAAAAGTGAAGGGTGACTATGTGGTGATGTGGGGGTTTTAGCTAAAAATTTTCCTTGAGTATCCCTACTCCTACGAGGCATGAAAATCATATTTTTTTGTATTTTTTAAATATTTTTGAAACAACATGTAAATGTAAAGTAGAAAATAATGCTAAAACAACATCAAAGCATAT
Organism: Pinus albicaulis; assembly: GCA_034641835.2. Taxonomy (NCBI): domain Eukaryota; kingdom Viridiplantae; phylum Streptophyta; class Pinopsida; order Pinales; family Pinaceae; genus Pinus; species Pinus albicaulis. The sequence goes on along the minus strand of CM076572.1, from coordinate 1,303,551,387 downwards.
ACTAGACACCTCCCCGGCAACAAAGCCAAAAAGTGGAGAGCCCTGGTATTGCACCAAGAATGCTGCAACTCCCAGAGGCTACCCTACTTTACTTTATCAACTCAGGGTTTGTACAAACTTGGAGGTGAAAATTTTATATACAAAACATATGCATCATAATCATGTCATCCTCTTCTGAGCTCTACGAAAGGGTGCTACTTCTAGGGTTTTTGGATGAAGTCTGTCACACTTCTGAATTTAGGCCTAGGGCTACAAATGATTCAAAGCGATCACTCTATCAGAAAGTAAATAAATATTCTACAACAAGAAAGTAAATCTAAGTACTCTGTAATGAAGGAAATATACACATTAAGCTATGTTAAGAAATGGAAGCAAACTAGGTATCTTGCTTGAAGTAAATTGCTGAATTGAAATTGCATAAAGGAAACTAACCTAATCACACTTTTCTGGACCAAAATTCTAAGCACGCCCTGTCTACTCTATGTTATATCTATCATGATTTTAATCATGTAGCTAAGAATAACCTAACTATGCTTGTAAATGCATTGTTTTACAGTTAGGAGGAGAAAGCACTAAGGTGGATTATGGAAGGCTTGACTCATGGGTGCAAGGTTGAAGGTGTATTAGTAGTTTTGGTAGGTCTGGATGAGGTGGATGGTGGTTTCTAGGCTTAAGGAGGGGCCCACTGGTGCTTCTGCAAGTGCTGCTACAGGTTTCTTGTAGTGCTACAAGAAAGTTCTGAGTTGCTACAAGAAACAATATGAGGGAAATCTGAGACCAAAAATGGGTGAGAAAATCTAGGGTGGTGGAGTGAAGGTGGGTTTGGATGAGTGGAATGTGGCCCACCCCTTGGTCAATCTCAGAACCTCTTGAGAGGCCTATCTTGCACCTCTAGGGTTTGCTTACGGTGTGAAGATGAAAAATCTTAAAACATGGCTGATGGCGATTTTGATGAACAAAAGGTTGATGAAGGGTGAAAAACGAATTTGAAGTTGCTGGTGAAGTCCTCATTTGTTGTGCTTCTTGAACCTCCAAGAAAAATACATATTCATGCAATAAATATGGAAAAATTTGGGATAAAGGAAAGGGAAAAGATGATTTGAATTTGTAAAGAAAATTTACTTTAGCCTACAAACAGAGATTTAACACAACATTCTAAACATATTAATGGAGCTACAACAACCTAACTATTCATTCCAAGAAATTATAAAATAAAAATCTCTTTTGGCCTATGGAGAAGGTCTACCCTCCTCAAGCTCCAATGAAAGAGATGAGAGAGGAAGGCGTGACACACAACTTGCTAATTTTATACCCTACTCTACCAACATATAAGAAAACTAAATCTACAACAAAATACAAATGGAAGCAAACTATAAATAGTGAATTGAAATGCAAGAAAACTAGATAAATATTCATAAGTATGACTAGCTAAAATGACATAAAGGTAAAGAATGAATACAAAAGAGAGAGTAAGGCCAATGGATTGGGCCCTAACCCACAAGCCTAGCCCTATAAAACAAGATTAGTGAAACACAATCTGAATACTCATTTTATTGCAGAAGACTCATTACATCAACATGAAAGTCTCAAAAACCTATTACAAGAGGTAAGAGCCTATTAGCTTACTTCAAAGTTCTAATCCTAATGAGCTCTTTCTCAACCCTATTTAACGTAGAGGGTAGCTACCAAAAACTGCCTAAAAAGTAGGTGATGTGTCTACTTTGACTGTAAGTGAAGTGTAGCTTTGGTGCACTTGATCTTGAGTTTGCTTGGTTGCCTTTGATTTTGAGTTGTTGGAGGGAATCTCGAGGATCCCTTGGCTTCCTTTGGGAATTAAGGAGGTGGAAAATCCCCCTAGAATCTCTCCTTGTTGTCCACTCTAATATTTTAATGGAAAAATCTTCATAAAAAATGCAAATTTTTCATGATTTTCCAGTGTTTAACTCATGTTAGGCATTCGAAGTATGACAAGCCTCGATCACCATCGACAATAGCCACATAAGGTCATAATATAATGAAAATGCAAGAAAAATTTATTTAATAAGGAAAAAAGGTGACAATTAACCCCTCTAAATCTACCTAACAATGGATCTCATCAGTTATCACCAAACTGGGACTAATTGGGTTGTTCAATAGTCAATTTGATGTAACTATTTCAAACCACTTGGGGTTGGAAGTTACCCCTTCCAACCAGAGAGGGATATCTCAAGAAAAAGGTAATATATTCAAGAAACAAGCTTATAATGAAGATGGATAACTCTTATAGGTTTTTAGATGATTTTTGTAGGTGGAAGATGAGTGAGGGCTACCATTGGGCTTTTAGCTGTCAGAGTTATTTCAACATGTAAATTCAATTACAAATGAGTATTATTCATGGAAACTGAGGCACATGAGCTTTTATGAATTCCAAGTAATCATGTATAAGCAATCTGAATCAATATTTAAAAGATAAATGGACACAAACACATAAAAGATCAATATGAATCTCAGGTCTATACAAACACTTTTGCAACTGTGTATTAATTGAGTGAAAGAAAATTACATAGTAGCCTGGTCATTTACATCCATCAACCCCCTATAATTCTAAAAATCTCTAATTTATAGAGTGAGATCTTTTTAACATAGGTCTTCCACCTCGGCTAGACTCTCAAACCTGATCCAAAGATATAATCCAAAAAGGATTCCGTTACATTGAGAAAAAATAGAGATATTCTATTTGAGGGAGTTTGTAGCAAAAAAGGACTCTATAACTATTAATTACATCAACAAAAACTTTTAATAGCCCTTCCTAATGATGGCTACCAAACCAAAAAACCATGTTTAGGTGGAAAAATGTCATACTCGATTTCAGGTGTTGATATACCGAATTTGATGATGAGTTGTCCATTGGTGAGGTGGCAAAAGTGATGTCTTGTTAGCCATGTCAATCATGTAAAGTGTATTGCTGAGTTGTCTTCATAAAAAAATGTCCCAATGACATTTATTGAACTCGTTTGATGATTCAGATACTTCCTTACATGCGTTGACTGCCCCAAAAAGACCAAAATTTCATAATGCTGGAAAAACAGAGGCTTAGGAAGTTTCGTAGTGAATTCTGACCAATTTACACTGAATTCACTATGGAAGTTGGTAGAAGTGGCAAATTTACATGAAATGACCAATTTCAACTATGCATGAGATATTTTTGGGATTTTTATTTGACATTGACACCTATTACCTTAATGATGACCTTTAAGACTCCCACATATGTACATTTTTGAAAATTAAAAATTCAAAAGATCCTATTCAACCCTAAGTGACTCAACCTAATTAACTTAAGACTAACCAAATTGTTATCATGGATTGAAATGGATCCAATTGGGATGTTGTGCCCCTATGGTGCAACAAAGAACCATCAGATCCAGTGCCTTATTGAAAACTAAAAATTATGAACATGATGAAATCTTCTTCAAGATTTTATGGCCTTATACTCAAGCTCAAAATTTTTGAAGAGATCATCCACGCTTGCAACTTTGAACTGTTTGCAACCAAACCAAACTACAATCCAAGCTGAAAACTAAATCTTTAAATGATGAAAATACCCTCGGAATACTTGAGATTATTCACACAAGCACACCTACCAACCCTATACTGCTGAGAAACTACTGAATCAAATGACACAAAAATTATAGTGAAGCCAGTTGTAGGTTTTAACCTTGAACATAAATTATCTACACATGAATATTATAACAGAAAATAAACAATAGCGAGAGCATAAAACATAAAACAGATAAACCAGAGATTTTCCCTTGGATCCCAAATCGGGACGACCAGCTTGATTTTTCATTATATTCCTTTTAGTGTTACAACACATATATATACATGTCGAAGGCGGTAGCCCCCCCTGTCGGGGTTTGCCTATGAGTGGGACCGCATACCAAATTTTTTTTGTTGGGGCGCTGCCCCGGACTTCGACAGGGGGGGCTGTCTCCCCCCCTATGACCCCCCTGCTGCGCTCGGCCCAACGTACAACACGTCTGGGTAGTCGTGGAAAGAATATAACACATACCCAACACCAGTCAAGTAGCTACTGAAATGAAAGGACTACCTCATTATGCACCAACAAAATGGAAGCTCGAAAATATAATTGCAACTAAAAATGGATCTATTTTTCACAGTGAAGACATGGCTGAAAAATCAGGCTGAAAAACCTCTCCATATAGTCTACTACATGATTAATAAAAATCAGGCTGAAAAAACTCTCCATATAGTCTACTACAGGGGGGGCTGCCGCCCCCCCTGTGACCCCCTGCTGCGCCCGGCACAACGTACAGTGCGTGCGGCTAGTCGTGGAAAGAATATAACACATACCTAACATTCTCCCACTTGTTGTTTTCTTTCCACAGGGGGCCACAAGAGAGCTTAGTCATTGGGCCAATTCTTCAACACCCATTTTTTTTCTACACCAAGAGAACTTATGAGTGCTCACAGAATTCGTCAATGCATCTGCAACATTCTTCAAAGTGTCCACCTTTACCAGCAACACCATTTTAGCCTCAACCATATCTCTAACAAAGTGATATTGAACATCAATGTGCTTTGTCTTTGAATGATAATCAGGGTTCTTAGCCAAGAAAATTGCACTTTGGCTATCACAATCTATCCTTATAGCTTGCTATACCAACCCCATACTTGAACACAATCTCTGCAACCAAACTGCTTCCTTGCTTGCATGAGTGGTTGCTATGTATTCTACCTCTGTAGTTGAAAGCACCACTACAGACTGTCTTTTACTCATCTAACTCACTGCACCTCCAAATAGGCTAAACACATACCCACTTGTAGATCTTCTTTGGTCCAGATCTCCATCCCAGTCTACATCAACAAAACCATGAATGTCCAACATTCTTTCCAATCCTGGTCTTCCCTAGTAGCACAAGCCATAATCACTAGTGCCACATAAATATCTGAAAACCCGCTTCACTGCTATCCAATGCTCCTTCCCTGGGTTTGACATAAACCTGCTCAATACTCCCACTGCATGTGCAATGTCTAGTCTAGTATAGACCATTGCATACATCAGGCCACCCACTACACTTGCATATGGAACACATGACATATCCTCCTCTTCTTCTTGTGTCTTGGGACACTGTTCAACAGATAGCTTTACACCTACAGGAATAGGAACTTTCACCGGTTTACTATCTTGCATATTGAACCTCTGCAATAATATAGTCTCAACATACTTCCTCTGGTTTAACCAGAGCTTCCTCTTTGCCCGATCTCTCTTAATTTCCATGCCCAAAATATAGTTTGCAGCACCAATATCCTTCATGTCGAATTTGGAGAACAGTTGGGTCTTCAAATCTTGGATAATTTCTGTGTCATTTCCAATCAACAACATATCATCCACATAAAATACCAAGTAAATAACAGGGTCACCAATTAATTTAAAATAAACACGGTGATCCTCCTTGCTTCTGGTGAAGCCAAGTCCCCGTAAATAGGTATCAAATTTCTGATACCACATCCTTGGTGACTGTTTTAGCCCATACAGAGACTTCTTCAACTTGCACACTATTTATTTCTTACCCTTCACCATAAAGCTTTCAGGTTGCTTCATGTAGATCTCCTCTTCTAGATCCCTGTGAAGAAATGTTGTCTTCACATCCATCTGTTCTATCTGAAAATAAAATGTAGCAACAACAGATAAAAGTAATCTAATGGAAGTAACTTTGGAAACAGGAGAAAAAATATCACCGAAATCAATTCCCGGCACCTGGGAATAACCTTTTGCTACCAACCGAGCTTTGTGTTTCTCCACCTTGCCTTCTACATTCATCTTCTTCTTAAACACCCATTTGCTCCCGATGGGCTTCCTTCCAGCCGACAACTCCACCAAATCCCATGCCTCATTTTCATGCAAGGATGCCATTTCATCAACCATGGCCTCATTCCAGAGTTTTCCATCCTCTGAATCTACTGCCTCCCTGACAGTTCTGGGATCATCCTCAGTTATAGTTAAGGCAAAACCTGAATAGAAAGCGGATGGACTATACCTTTCTAGTTGTCTTCTTTCCCAAACTGATATTCTCACAGCTGGAGTTTGTGGCTCTTCCTCTTCTGAGTCTTCTTCTGTTGTAGAGTCTGATTCATCCTCCTTTCGCTCAAACTCTATCTTCTCAGGTTCCTTTGGTAGGAATTCATGTATAACAACATCTTTCACCTCTCTAAACACCACATCTTAGCTGTACACAACCTTCCTTGTTTCTGGGTTCCAAAGCCTGTAACCCTTTAAACCATCCTTATACCCAATAAAGATGCACCTTTCAGATTTATTATCCAACTTGGTCCTTTTCTCCTTTGCAACATGTACATATGCATCACATCCAAATACCCTTAGATGTGAAAGAGAGGGTTTCTTACCAGTCCATACCTCATGTGGAGTCTTATCCTCCAACGCTGATGAAGGTGATCTGTTAACTAAGTAACATGTAGTCTCCACTGCCTCTACCCAGAATTCTTGTCCTAACCCGGTACCACTGAGCATGCTTCTTGCCTTTTCCATCAGTGTTCTATTCATTCTTTCTGCAACTCCATTTTGCTGAGGTGTGTATGGAGTAGTCTTCTGTCGTGATATACCACACTTCTTATAGAACTCTTCAAATTCCTTCTTGCAGAACTCCCCACCATTATCTGTCCTCAGCGCCTTTATCTTCTTCTCTGTCTGGTTTTCCACCAGAGCCTTAAATTCTTTAAATTTGTCAAAGACTTCAGATTTCTTCCTCAAAAAATATATCCATGTATTCCTTGAGAAGTCATCTATGAATGAAACATAGTACACAGACTTTCCCAGTGATGGAACTGACACAGGCCCAAACACATCACTGTGCACAAGTTTTAATATCTTGTTTGCCCTCTTAGCACCAGAAGGAAAACTCACCCGATTCTGCTTCCCATATACACAATGTTCACAGAAATCGAAATCCAGAGAACAATTAGACATACCTTCTACCATACCATCTCTATGCAGTATCTGAAGGCCCTTCTCTCTAATATGTCCAAGCCTTTGATGCCATAGCATGGTCTTTTCTCCAGAGACAGCTAGACTTTCCGTCCCACTTTCAGGAACCACAGAACTGTTACACCCATCAATAACAGTGCTACCTTATAGCTTGTACAGAGTTCCAGTCCGAACTCCCCGCATTAATACCAGTGCTCCCCGAACCATCTTGCAGGCATCTTTCTCGAACACTGTTTTTACACCTGCATCATCCATCTTGCTTACAAAAATCAGATTTCTGGCCAATGCAGGAATATGCAGAACACCAGGAAGTGTTCTAATCCTTCCTCCTTGCAGCTTCAGCTTGACCTTTCCACGTCCGATGATTCTGGCCCTCCTATCATCCCCTAGGAAGACATCACCACCATCATATTTCTCATACTCGCAGAACCACTCCCTATGGGGAGTGAAGTGAAAGGATGCACCTGAGTCAATCAACCATGAATCATGATCTACATGTGTATTTGAAGAAGAAGCCAAATACACATCCCCACCTTCATCCGAGGTGGTTTTTGCCTCTGCAGAAGGAGCTTCATCAGATCCCTTTCCTTTCTCAGGAGCTTTAGATCTGCATTCCTTTTTGTAGTACCCTTCCTTTCCGCATTTCCAGCACACCTTTACAAACTTTCCAGGAGATTTAGATCTCCCTCTAGATTTGGATCTCCCATTCGAAACCTTATTCTTGTTTCTATTTTGGGACCTTCCTCGTACAGATAAGGCATCTCCATTCTGGCCCTCCATATTTCTCTGTCTCATTTCCTCCGACAACAAGGCTGAGACAATGTCATCAAAATTAAAGGTAGTTTTATTGCTACCTATTGCAATAACTAGACTGTCCTAAGAGTCTGGTAGAGAACACAACAAACTGATGCACTTATCTTCATCTGAGATTTTAATATCAACAGATGACAACTGACTTACCATAGTATTGAAGGCGTTCAGATGCTATGTCACCGAGTCTCCATCCTTCATCCTCAGGTTATACATCTTTTTCCATAGGAACAACTTATTCACTAGAGACTTAGCTTGGTACAAAGTCCCAAGTTTTTCCCACAAATTCTTGGCTGTAGCTTCCCCAGATACATTCAACAATACTGAATCTGAGACACACAACCGTATTGTGCTCTTAGCCTTTCGATCTGGTTTCTTCTAGTATTCATCTGACATTGTCGTTGGTTTAGTACCTGGATCTACCACGATCCACTAATCTTTATCCACCAGCAGATCCTCCATCTTGATCTTCCACAACTCAAAACTCTGACCATTAAATTTCTCGATCTCTATCTTTCCGCCGCTCGCCATCTTCTTTCACCGTAAGAATCGATCCCGCATATCTCCCATTGAACAGGGTCTACCTCAGGCCCGAGCAAAAAACCCTCAGTAGCAAAGGTGTCTCCTTGAAGCCGAAACAACTCTGATACCAAATGTAGGTTTTAACCCTGAACATAAATTATCTACACATGAATCTTATAACAGAAAATAAACAATAGCGAGAGCATACAACATAAAACAGATAAACATAGAGATTTTCCCCTGGATCCCAAATCGAGACGACCAGCTTGATTTTTCATTATATTCCTTTTAGTGTTACAACACATAAATATACATGCCCAAGCATACATAAATCCCAATCCATTAACCCTGGATTAGAACATAACCGTAGTTCCTTTGATCGGATCTACAAAATACAAGGGGCCGAAAACCATCGTACCCCAAAACCATGTGAAAACTCATGCACAAAACATGGGTGGGTTTGCCTATGAGTGGGACCGCATACCAAAAAATTTTTTCCGGGGCGCTGCCCCGGACCCTAACAGGGGGGGCTGCCGCCCCCCCTGTGACCCCCCTGCTACGCCCGATGCAACATACAATGCGAGCGGCTAGTCATGGAAAGAATATAACACATAACCAACACTAGTCATGTAGCTACTGAAATAAAAGGACTACCTCATTATGCACCAACAAAATGGAAGCTCGAAAATATAATTGCAACTAAAAATGGATATGTTTTTCACTGTGAAGACATGGCTGAAAAATCAGGCTAAAAAAACTCTCCATATAGTCTACTACATGATCAATAAATATATGATATTTTTCATGAATATTTTCAAAATCTTGAGTAATGCAATCCTCATAGTTGAACACTTCACACTTATTTTCCATGTGATCATATATTTTCAGCCGTGTGTCATCAAATCTATTTTGTAAAACAAATATTTCTCCATATTGATGTCAAAAGACAATATCTCCTCTCCATTTTTTGGCTGGAAACAACTTTCAACAGGCTGGATATGATCTTGAAAATGATAAGACTGAATTTGAGCTTCAACATCTTCATTATCATTTTCAAGCTCATGAGTCAATTCATCTAAAAATATGATCTTATTTTTAGGATTTCCTTTATATGACTTTAAATAAAAAAGACAGTGATGAAGAAAAATTCTCACCAACTTCTACATCAGAGCACATATCATTCCATCCTATGAACTCTTGAATGGAGAGAGAGCCTACCACAAAATCTATCTTCTCCATCCATGTTTCCAAGAAAATAATCCAAAAAACTGAAAATGATTTAGTAGATCTAACAGGTTGTGTAGGTGGATTTGGCACACAAGTGTACCAAATCACACCTGCTTAAAAGGAGTGGTTTTTTCCTCTTAAGTTCTTGGTCACATGAAGAAAATCAAGGGAGTCAAGAAAGTTAGTGAACATGCTAAGAAATAAACATACTAAATAGTGAAATAGAATGTATATTAAAAAAAAAAAAACTAAAGTCCTGGATGCAAGTGTTAGACGTTGAGAAGGCTTGCCACTTGGGCACCATGTGGCAGGGCACCTGTCCTCCCCACGCGCTTGCACATGGTAGCCCACCCTACTGTTAGTATGAATCTTAATCCCAAGTGTACAAAAACATACCACTTTAGCTGTGCATAACAAAAATCCCTAACATCAAATATGGCTGCCAATATCCTCAGATATGCAGTTAGGTGATCAAGATAAATGCTGAAAAAATCTAGATCTATGCATTAGAAGACATTAAGCAGTAGAAAAAATAAGATTTACTCCATGCATCCAATAGACAAGACAAGAATATGTTGAATGAATTTTGTATTAATGGCACTTGGGAGGAAAACGCAGAAGGGTGTTACCAATTCTCCTCAATGGGATGGGTTCTTAAAATGATTTATTTATCATTTTAAGGATTTGGTTGAGTAATAATCAAATAAATAATGATTTATTTAATTATTTATGGGTGATGTAGTCATATTTAACAAAGAATATTATTTAAATAAGGTTTAAATAATTATTCCTAGAAAATAATAAGATAGATAATGATTTATCTAATTAATTTCCTTGTTTTGGGTTAAATATAATTAGGAATATTAATTAAACTGTTGTTTAACTAATTATTCCTTGAGGAAAATCAAGCAAATGTAGATTTATTTAATATTTCCTCATGAGGTTTCCTGTTTAGACCATAAACAACTTAATAAAGGTGGTTTACTAAGTCATTTTCATAGTGAAAGCAATTTTACTTAGGGTAAAATTGGTCTTACATGGTGTACTTGGGTCCATCTAATGATAATAAGTTAGATGACCAAAAAATGGTGTAATAGATTTCCCCCCAGTGTGCGAGCGTTAGGAGCTAATCATATGACCAAAGTACATTGTAGGAACTCAATCACTAGACACCGAAGGGGAAGTCAGAGAGAGAGAAATATAAGGTAGACCAAAGTGCTGAGAGGACTAGACCCTGAGGAGGTGAGACTTACAGGTGATATAAGTCTCTTTTATGAGTGAGTACCTGTGCTATAGGTGGCGGGGGAGGCATACCTATGCCCATCGAGACAGAGTACAAAGAATAAAGTGTCCAGTAAACGAGGGACTGAACAATATAATACATGCTAGCATATAAATGAGCCAGATAAAAAACATGATAATGAATCCCACATATATACTGTGCCTGGGATAATATCCAGGACTTGTACAAAAATATTTGAGTACATGAGATACAAATAAAACCCAGATGCCCCTGTAAACAGGAAATGGCTTTGAAAATCTAATTGATACATGCAATCAAAAAGGCGCTGCAAGCGACTGAGGCTGACATCATCAAATCTATGGAGCTGCATCGAAGGCTGAGATGAAGAGGTCATCTGGGCATTTGGGGGGCTACCTGTAGGGCCACCCCCTCATGAGGGCTGAGACATCTCACACACACTTGGGAATCACCGGTCCAATCTGTTGCATCATTGAACCATCGAGGATACAGATCTCGATCATGCTGAAAGGAGCTAGAGCTGAGAAAAAATCAAGTCAAAGGGATGTAAGGAGTCCCTTTGCCTGATCTGAGGCACCGAAAAAGAGTGGAAGCTGGAACCAAGGTACACCGCCCTCTAGAGCTGTCTTCTGGAATAAATGATTTGATGTCGACAGAAGGAGGTCCACCATACATGAGGAAATAAGAGGTTCTCAACTAAGGCATGAGAGAAAATAGTAGAGCGACTGATAGACGGACACCAGGGGTGATGATGAAATGGGGGGTACTGAGTAGCGGACGAACAACTTCCCTTGTTAGAGCATAAAGGGCATGGATGACCTAACAACGACTAACACAATATCATGAGGGATAAGGGACTGGAAGCCATAATGTGCAACCTGAGAGAGGGAACAAGCAACGAAGGATGGAGGAATATAGCGGGATACAAAGGGACTCAGGATAGACTCCATGAATGCGATGGTGACTCAACTTGGATGCTCTAAAAAAGGGTGACTCGATGGTGCTACCACACAGTAAAGGTCCAATGGGGGACCATAGAAACATGATTACAAGATGGTAACTCATGATGAAAATTGACACTAGCATGGTCAAGTATGGAGGCAAAGTGGTGCCCCTAGTACGAGTGTTGCAAGTGAAGAAATTTGGTTTGGAGGAGGGGTGAAGTGACGTTTCCTAGATAAAATGTGTCCTAGTGAAGTATCAAGTCACTAAAACAAACAGATACCCATTTGAGGGCTCGGTGAGAGATTTCCAAGGGTACATACAGTTTTTCAAACTGAGCTACGGTTTGGCCACAACAGGTGAAAGAAAAATCAAGGGTTTTCTTTTAATAAGGCATTTTCCCTCCAAATTCACTCATTTTCATGTGGAGCTGTGGTGAATCTAGTGAGGAGAGAAGGCCCTAAATCTTGCGGTGATTTTAGCAGACAAACCAACTGTTGGAATTGAGATCTGTCAGTTGCAGGTAAGAGGCCTAATCCTACCCTTTCATTTCAGTGGATTGAAAGTTCAGTTTAGGTACCTAGAGCTCATGAACAGGCCAGGTCGCACTTTTTGGGGTCTGTGCTGAGATCTAGGATTTTTATGGTTGAGGGGCATAGGTGCCCCTAAGCATGTTATGGTCATGCCAAAATGTATTTACAAAGGGGGAATCTAAACACATTTTAATGATCTAGTGCACCATTTGTTTTCGTTATGGTTATGCAGTTCGAGAAAGGGAATGGAGGATTACCAATCTCTTTTGGTACTGCATATATGAAGCAAATGGACTTAAGTTTCCAGGTTGCCATACATGGTGCCACTATCCCAAAGAGAGGATTTGGAGATAATGAATTGGTGCCCTCCCCGAAAACCCACAGGTTGGTCAACAATAATGTCTAGGGGACTATGTTACAGATGAAAGATGAAGGAATGATGAGGGGTATCATCTCTAGAGTGATCTGAAGTGATATGGGACTCTAGAGGTTCTTATAAATGCAGAAGAATAATGGTACTAGAGTCAACACGAATAGATGCACTAGGAGAGTTGTGGAGAATTTGTACTCCTAGCCTCTCAAATATGGGTGCCCCCTTACCCAAAAATTGGGTGTCAATGTAATGGCCAGAAGGTGTATGTGGTTCGAGTGCATGGGTTCGATGTAAGGGGGGAAAGGTAAAGTTAGGGGTGGTAAATACTTCCATAATGTCGTCATCCCAATAGAAGATGGGGTGACTGGTGGAAGAACGATCACATGACGAGGCGAAGCTACTTGACTCATCATCATGAGAAGAGAGGTTCACATGAGCATCATCACAAGGGGTGACAGAGAAACAAGTAGATGAAGGATCCACCGATGTTGAGCCCAAGGTGATCGCTAAAGGGAGGTCAGGCGAAATAGAAGGGGAAGTCCCAGGGGGGTCTTCCACCGAGGATCTCATAGATGATGACAGGTAGTGGACAATGGCCGAAGACTCTATCATTTTGACATCTGGAGGGTGAATGTAAATAGGAGTGGATGTGTCCTTTGGTTCTGCTAAAGCAAAATGCACAAATAAGGGAGTAGTGGACTCATTACGCTTGGCCTCGGATTGGCGAACTGCCGCTAGAGAGGTATGGAAGTCCTCTAGGCAGGGACAAAGGTAAGTATAGTGGCCATGGAAATAAAAAAAAGCACAAGGGTGATTTGTGCGCAAAGACTTGAGTTTCAGGACTGAATCGGGTATAGTGACATATACCTCTAGGATATCAGACTCTGGAAATGCTTCGTTAACCATGGGCTTGAGATGAGGCAATTCAGGACAATTATGGGTGGCATGACCGACAACATCACACAAAGCACATTAGATAGTATGCTTTGGCGACCGAGGAGGGGCAGGGTATGTCAGGGTAGCTTTGTATTTGGTTGCCTTGTTGCGAGCTTTGCCCTTCTTACCTGAAGTGGTCACAACAGAAGATGGTTCCTGTTGTGGTGGCTGAGGCATAGTTACAGCGGGAGAAGTCATGGGGACCGGTTGAACCGGGGTCAAAGAAAGATAAGGTTTGGGTTGACCAGGTAGGGTAGCGGCTAGAGGATCAAGGTACCAGACGGGAATCCCAAGGGTCAAGTTAGGGAGAGAGAGGGTAGCCATGATAGGTACCATGTACACTCCTCTGGGGGGAGCTAGGAACGGTATCTGACTGGAGGGGTAATGGCCAGGCAGGATGGCTCCTAGATGGTTAAGGCCTAGAGGAACCATTCCAGGAGGGTAAAGAGGCTCATGGATACCAGATGAAGGGGCAGGAGGAGGAGGTACGGAAGGCTGAATCGAAGGGATAAGAGTAGGCTGCGGAGGGCGAGGAGGCTGTTGACTAGCTGAGGAAGGCTGATTGAGGGCAGCCTGAGATGATTCCATCATGCAAAATTTTGATGAGCTGGGATCAAAGACAAGAGGATGAAGACCAGGGAATGTACCAAGTAATGAGGAATCTTTATAGACTCCAGGTGAGACACTAGTCAAAAGATCGACGGTTTGCTTGTTGGCCACCGAAGAGATGATGGACTCAGGGGAGGTCTGAGACTTCGGTTCATAATATGTCAACTGGTCAAAGGTGACTATATTTCCATTATGAGGGAAGGAAATCTTGCGGTGGACTGTGGATGGGACAACAGATGTCGCATAAGTGTAGCTACGACCCAATAGAATGTTGTAATCTAAGGGGGAATCGATGACTTCTACGTCAACACAAACAGTCTTTCCTGCAAGATTAATAGGAAAATTGCGGAATAGCCCGATGGAATGGGAGGCGTGGCCATCCCACGCTCGGAGAGTGATCATGGAAGGAGCCAACTCAGGTGATCCAAGTTGCTTCCAAACTGAAGCAGACATCACACAGGTGGATGCCCCCTCATCAATGATGCACCGGGAAACGTTGGCATTCCGGATCTTGACCTGGATTTGGAAAGCAACGGAAGCAGGGAGAGGAGGATGTTCTGACCGGTCAACATCAAAGACAATCAATTGGTTGTCAGAAGGATCTACAACGCCCATGGCAGATAGTAGATATTTTCGTTGTGAAGGGCATGACTGGAGGATTTCCAGCGTTGAAATCGCAGCAGGGAATTGTGCCAGATCATCTACTATGCTATACAAATGGGAAACTTTGACAGAAGCAACATTTCGTCATAGTGGTCCCTTAGGGATCTTGGTATGAACCTCTGCCTTAGGCTGAGGGATCTGCAAGGGACCATTAGGTGTCCAAAGAGGCTCTATAGAGACTGAAGGAGGCGGTTCGGGGACAGATGTAGCGGGAGACTTGTTGTACTGACGAGACCGAGTCTGAAGATTGATGTCTATGGTTAGAGGTTGATTAGAATTCATCATGTGAATCTGGTAATCAGGGGTACCAAATGGAAGAGGTTGAGTGGCCACCTGACCTTCAAATGGTTGGGTGTCCACAAATCCTTTCTGAGGAAAAGGATTAGTAAACACAACTGGCTGACTAAGCACAACACTAGGAGGAATGGAAGGGGAGGCTTGTTGTCCTTGCAATGTTGCTTGAGACTCCCAAATCTGCTTCATTTGTTGTAAAAGAGGACAATCGTGTGTGTAATGACCATAAACACCACAACAAGAACAAGGATGGTTCATGGGAATAGGCCTGTCCTGCTTGGGCTGAGTGCCTTGTTGCTGGTTAAAAGTGTTAGGTGCATTATTTCGAGGATTAGGTCTAGGATTACTAGGAGCAGATTGATTTTGAATGCCTTTCCTCGTCTCTTTAGAGGGAGGAGGATTATTCACGCCCTACTATGCATATACCTGCCCCTGAAGGGTTTTTCCTTTCATTCATGACCTTTTGTTGCCTAAATGAAGGCCCTGCTTGTGCAGAGTGCTTCTAGTAGTGGTCATGGCTCTAGCAGTAGTACAGGTTCAAGCTCGGACGGAGACAGAAAGGACACCGACGCTAGCAATCATGTAGCCTCCTCCAATTTGATAGATTCCCAAGTGTTGTTACTCCATCCATCAACTGTCCATGAGTCCAAGAAGGAGGAGGACAAGTCTCTTTATGCTAGTAGGATTCTGGAAGAGCCACCCAACCCTCTAGAAAAGAATTCTAGCCACCATCAGTCTAATTGTTGGGTGCTCATTTCTTTTTCCAGCTATCTTTTGGTGTTTTCTAGTTTTCCGATGTTTTGGAACTATTTTCTGTTATGGTTTTGTATCAGTCTTATAACTTGTCAAGCTAGTTTCCCGCTTTGGGTAGCTCATAATATTCTCTGCTCTTGGGTTGGTTTCCCCACTTGGGGCAACCCTACTTTGTTGCTATGCTTTTGATACTTCCCTCCGGAATTGGCCTGCCAACTATGGAGGGCGAGAATTATAATGTTTTGACGTGTATGATATAATATAAGTAGCCTAATTTAGGAAAAAAAAACTAAACAAAAACACATAATACAAAAGCTCTAAATAGAGTAAAAAAACTTCAATAATCCAAATGGTGTCTCTTACGTCCCCTGTTATTGAGTGATGGTAGGAATAAAGGATGAAACGTTTACCCACTTGGGAAGGGGCCCTTAGAACTAGGGAGTTCTAAGACCTGATGCAAGGATGTATTTACTTTCGAGCTACCTTGGCATGAAGTCCCTCCCTCTACTCCAAAGTACTAAAGTTGTTGGATGGCCAACAACTGAGTCCCCTCTATCTCTGCTCCAGATCACACACTGCTGGATTTCTAGGGGCAATTCTAGCCAACACAACAATGTGTTCTCCCATTGTTAATCTCTTGGTGGCCTCTTATAGGAGAATTCAAACTCTCCTTCCCTATATTGGTACATTGATGGATGGTGACCCAAGAGAGGAGGGTGATTCCATTGTGTGCCACATTATTCCATTGTGTGCTCCCTTAAGGTCCTAAGGAGGCTTGGGTGGCAGTATTTAAGCGGCCTCAAGTGTGCGATCAATTTCCTAGAGTGACCTCATGGTCCTCAAAAGTGACTTCTGCCACTCTCAGGTCCACGCGGCTTTTTGAGGAAAAGCCACGCAAAGGCGTGCTTATCGAAGAAAAATGCACGTGGAAGCGCATTCCTCTATGGTCTTTAGTGCACAATTTGTTTTTTCCCCTATACCTTAGAGATTTTTTAAATTATTCAGATTCTGTAATGTGCCTCAGCCCTGTAAATCCTTCTGCTTGACATTTAATAATGTCATCTTTGATTTTCTAATTTTACAATGATAAAAATTCCCCCCTAATATGTGAGGTATAATAATAACTATATAGCCAAAATACATTATATTTTCTTTTTTTGTGTACTGTGGAGAGAGAGAGAGAGACCTGCGTGTAGCACGGAATTGGAGACACCTTGCACCGGGTCGAAAAGTGACCATGTCCTATGGGAACCCTACAAGCAGTGGTATAATACAATAAATATAATTTTTTCTATGAGGCAGGCATGTACCATGCTCGTGATGCCTTGGCTATCTCAACAAATATATTTGACAGATACAGATTCTGTCAGTGTATGGTAGTGATCTGTTGGTTGATGACGACGATTGCTGACGTCCTAAGGGGTGTTTTTTCTTTGAAACTAGGTGGAATGTGGTACCCATATGAGTAAGCTAGGTATGAAATGTAAATACACATTTTACACATGGGTGTATGACTCAAAACTTCCCGTGTAAGAATTGCTAAAATAAATGCTTATAAAGGCACGAGTCTTCGATGAATTTGATCAAAGTGAAATGGCTGTAAGGTATGTTACCATATTGACATGAAAGCTTGTGTTGTAGTTGAATGTTAGGAGGATTGATGACATCTATGGAAATGATTCCTCCCACAGTGCCACCATAGGATGTCCCTTTTATGGAGAGGGGTGATCCAAGGTACCGCTTTCTTTTTGGAAAATAGGTGTTGATTTCGACAAAAAGGAAGCTTCAACCAAATGAGAGAGTCGTTGATACAAGGGATAAGGATCCTAGATGTGATAGGTTTAACATAGGCATGATGGCAAGGGGTGACTGAAAACTGATGATGGAGATTCAGTGGCCCAAGGTCGGAGTATAAAAAGCAGCTTAGCAACAATCATAACTATTTTTGATGGGAAAATCCCTAGAGTCAGTAGGACGTCCAAGATGGGTATATATTGGTTATGAATATCATGGTGGATTATGCGTGAGGGTGTAATACTCCGACCATGGGTGACCAGGGACTGCTGCAATGGTGTAATATTCCAAATTAGCCCAAGCTAATGGGAATGTACAATTTTGTTTCATTTTTATTGTTGCATGAATAAAATTGTAAAGGAGGATCAATAAACTCCTAAAACAACAAAATAAATCAATGCCCCATGTGAACAAGGCTAAATCTAGGCTGCCTTAATAAAACTCCCTTATGTGTGAAAGGGATTGTGACAATTTACTGGGTCAACAGGACCAAATCCACAGCGCTATCCAGATGCAATGTACCTCCTAGATGCACAACGCAGATCTAGTTGGAGGCTACACATGTGAAAGGAGCTAAACCTTTGAGATGGTTTACCTTTGAGATGGTTAAGGGTTTTGCAAGACTTTTGTCCTATAAAAGGAAGAGGAGAACATCAAAAGAGGGTTGTTGAACATATTATTTTGGAGGAATTTGTCTGTTTAGACATTTCTTATTCTCTTGGTTTTTTAGTAGAGAATAGTGCTATTTAGCACTGGGTGTTCCTGATCGGTAATCCCACCTCTTTCCTTGAGAGGCCTCTTGTAAGAGTATTGCATTTCTTGTCCACTATCATGCATTTGGCCAAGCTTATTCTTCCAACTACAACACAGATCCTGTTGAGGGTTTGGTTTTCTTTGTAAGTTGTAGCAAGTGGAGGCTAGATCTATTTAGACCTAAGCCATTCTAGTGCCTCTTTTCAGTGGGAAAGCCTTCTATCCCCCTGGAAAGAGTGTATTGGATCATTGGAGCTTCAGATCCATACCTTGGCATCAGGCCAAACTGTTCATCAAGTCTACAGTGTGGTTTTTCTTCTAGGACTACGTTATCTGCAAGAGGAAAGTTGCAAGGAGTTTTGGAAAACTTTGAGGAGTGATATCTAATGATGAGAATATGCCTCTCACTATGGTGATCCATGGATTTATATTCTCATCCATGTCATATTCAGATCTGATCTGAATACTCCTGTATAGGCTTAAGAAATTCTGAATAAATCTGCAGATCTACTGCATGAGATCTCAGATCTACTCCATGTACTACATGTTTTGCTGAAAATCCCAAGGGGTATGTAAAATAGAGATAGTATAGTGTACAGATCTGATATATATCTAATATTTTGTACAGATATTTGTTCTAGATTTGAGTTGTAACCTACAACTACTGTATGCTCAATAAAATAACGCTGTCAAGTCTTTTGGAGTGAAATACATTGTTGTAGCACCTCTTTTAGAGGGTTTTCTTCATAAAATTATTCTACTTTTCTCTTGTACATTGTATGGGCCACATTATAGATCTGATTTGCTGATGTACATGTCATTTAAGAGCCTCCATATTTGCCTCTTATTTCTGTTATCTAAAACTGCATTATTTTCAGGGCAATGTTACTTTGTGTTGCTGCAGTCCCTTCTTTGGGCAATTTTCAAGCCATACTGGGTGTGGGAGGTCTGTTTAACCGACCTAGTTTGATTTGTTTATGATTTCCTCTTGGATTTTGGTCTTATATTATCATATCTAAGGGATCCAAGGGTTAGTATTGGTTGTTGTAGCATACATTCCTGAAAAATGAATTTTTGAGGCATGCCTTTCTAGCAGTCCTATTTTGGGGATATTACAGTGGTATCAGAGCAACTATCTTGGCACAGCCTGTGCTTATTGAAGAGCCAATATGTCCTTTCATGGAAAGAAAATAATAATGAAGAAGTGTGGTTACACTGAAGACACATAAGAAAAGGGTAAGATCCCTTTAACTGGAAGTTTGCAAAGAGAAGAGTTCTCTAAAACTCTTCTCAAGCTATGTATGAACTGAAGGAAGAAATTGGGTGAATGAAGAGGGAAAGACATGCAGATCCCTCAGGAGGAATTTTACATCAAGAAAGCCCCAGTACTTCTTACTATGTGTGTGAGCATTCAGCCACACAACATGATCTGCAACATTGGAGCATGCCTACTTTCTTGTGACAGGAAGAAGGAAAAGGAGGAACACCAAAGGAGGAATCTCTTGGTGATTATCTCCAAGAATATGAATCTCAATCAAAGAGATTCAAAGTGCATCTCAGTTTCCCAGAGTTCTATCAACTCAAAGAAGAAAGATACAGCAACTACAATAGAAGAAAATGGTGCATGCAACACACTTGGGGTAGATTCTCTCTACCTACTTTTGATGGATCACCTAAAGACTCAGCCAAGTCTTGGGTAAGGAAGCTTGACACATACTTTCAGTTGCATCAAGTTTTAGAAGAAGAAGCTTTAAGAGTAGCAACACTGCATCTTCAAGGAAAGGCTTATGCTTGGTGGCTATTTGAGTCTTCTTCCTTGAAAGGGATAAATATCTCTTCTTATGCAAAGTTCACTAGGAGACTAGTGAAAATATTTGATGTAAGACATTTTGAGACTTCTTGGGGAGAACAAATCAAGCCCAATAAATTTGAAACTTTGCATGAGTTGGAAGGATCCATAGAGCCAACTCCATTCCTGAACATTGTTGAAGGGGTTGATGATTTGCTGCATGATTTTCCAAAGGGAAAATCCCCACTTCAGTAAGAACTCTCTTCCCAAAGAGAAGACATGAGGGTTCCTTCTTCAAAAAGAGATCAAGAAAAAAGATCTCTTAATGATGAAGCATTCTCCAATGATGAGGAAAAGGGAGAGAAAGAGCAGAAAAGATCGTCTAGCACTGTGATAGCAGGAGGAGATCTATTTTCATTAAGAGATGGTGATGAAGCAATGGCTTCCACTAGAGGGGTTCTTGCATCTTTGCAAGGAGTTCCTAAGGATCTTCCACATGGAGGACATGAGCAGCATGTGTCTATGCTAAGAGACAATGAGACAGAACAAAGGAGGGAACACAAAGCTGATCCACTATTAGAATAGAATGGAGCAAATGCTCAAATCAGAGGCGATCTTACACCACTAAGAGGGGTCTCCAAATTTCATGAGACTTCCACACATGAAACAGAGTTGGAATTGCATAGTGGAAGCAAGGACATGAGGATCCCATCTATTCTGCATATGAGGATGGTCCTTGAAACCTCATTATCTAGTGGAAAACCACCTGGGAGGCCACCTGATTCAGATTCTATGGGGAAAACCTCACAACTTGCTGCTCCAAACTCCGATCTAGGAGGGATTAGAGAAGTTGAAGGCAAAGCTGCAGCGCTGGGAGACTTGGGTAGGCTCAAGGAGGAGGGAAATCTTCTTCCCTTATCATCATCACCCACTGTCCTTTCTGATCCTGCACTGTGGGAGGAGAAGAAGGGAAGGAACAAACTTCCAACACACACCTTTGGCATAGGAGATTTCAAGGGAAGGATCAGCAACATGATAGATACTTTGGTTGATGCATCATCAACATTTTCATTGTTGAGCAGTGTAGATATGTATTGGAAATCCCAATTGCTTGTGGATTATTCCAAAGATATTCACACATGTATGATACTTGATGACCAGCTGCATGAAGAGGGCTACTTAGTCCAAGGAGAAGTCATCTATCATCATGGTAGAATCTTTTTTTTAGAGCTTCTAAGCTCAAGCATAAGATACTACAAGAAGCACACAAAGAGTTCTATTTCAGCCACATGTATTCCATGAGGATTTACAACATCATCATGAGGAGCTTTGATTTGGAAGACTTGAAAGAGGAACTATATCAGCGTTTTCAGGAATGCATGAGCTATGTGGAGTTGGGGCAGCCATGGGACTCTATGCAAGAGTCATTTCAGCCATCTCTTCCTTCTTTGGAAAGAGGGGAAAGATCCATGCACAATTCCATGTGTATGAGAAACATTGTTGGTAAAGGATATGTTCATGTAAAAAAAGTTTTATTTTCTGATTGTACATGTTATTTTACCATTTTTATGTAGGCCATGACTCCAAAAAGGAGTAATGTATCATGTAAATCTCATGGCAACTATTGGGCCACCGAAAATTCTGAACTTGGCCACTCCCTTGATGAGCAAGGGGAGTTTTACTATCATGATGGGTGCTTCCCAAAGGCAACAAACATATCTCACACTTTTGGCCATAGTGAGATGACATGTGCAACAAGTAAGTGGTGGGAAAACCACTTACCATATCTAGATCTGATGCAGGCATGAGATGCTCTACGCTCGTTCCACATGTGGGACTATGACCCACCTCCATATGCAGAAATTTCTGTTTGTATGTACATTGTTTTGATTCCCTATATGGATGTACTTGTACTTTTCATAGGGATGTATGGAGGAAGGAGGGAAGGAATGCATGAGCCATATGGAATGACTACTCCCCATGTACTTTATATCTCATATTTAAGGGAGAACATTGGGAAAACCATGTTTGTTTCCTATGATCTATTGTCTTCTTATGAGATGAACTATTTGTATCTCATGAGAACTTTGGTGGAGCAAGTAATGGAGGAATGGTTTGATGAAAAATTGGCACAAGGAGGAAGATTAACTCATGTTTGTGTCACCAATAGAGGAGGAGATGAGTTGCAGCACCCACCTTATCAGTTGCTTGAGGACAAGCAACATTTTGGAGGGGAGGACTGTAATATTCCCAATTAGCCCAAGCTAATGGGAATGTACAATTTTGTTTCATTTTTCTTGTTGCATGAATAAAATTGTAAAGGAAGATCAATAAACTCCTAAAAAAGTGAAATAAATAGATGCCCCATGTGAATAAGGCTAAATCTAGGCTGCCTTAATAAAACTCTCTTATGTGTGAAGGGATTGTGACAATTGACTGGGTCAATAGGACCAAATCCACAGTGCTGTCCAGATGCAATGTACCTCCTAGATGCACAACACAGATCTAGTTGGAGGCTACACATGTGAAGGAGCTAAACCTTTGAGATGGTTTAGGGTTTTGCAAGACTTTTGTCCTATAAAAGAAAGAGGAGAACAATAGAAGAGGGTTGTTGAACATATTATTTTGGAGGAATTTGTCTATTTAGACATTTCTTATTCTCTGGGCTGTTTAGCAGAGAATAGTGCTATTTAGCACTGGGTGTTCCTAATCGGGAATCCCACCTCTTTCTTTGAGAGGCCTCTTGGAAGAGTCTTACATTTCTTGTCCACTATCAGGCATATGGCCAAGCTTCTTCTTCCAACTACAACACAGATCTTGTTGAGGGTTTGGTTCTTTGTAAGCTGCAGCAAGTGGAGGCTAGATCTATTCAGATGAAGCCATTCTAGTGCCTCTTTTCAGTGGGAAAGCCTTCTATCCCCCTGGCAAGAGTGTATTGGATCATTGGAGCTTCAGATCCATACCTTGGCATCAGGCCAAACTGTTCATCAAGTCTAGTGTACAGATCTGATATAGATCTAATATTTTGCACACAGATTTGTTCTAGATCTGATTTGTAACCTACAGCTGCTATATGCTCAATAAAATAACGTTTTCAAGGCTTTTGGAGTGAAATACATTGTTGCAGGACCTCTTTTAGAGGGTTTTCTTCATAAAAGTCTTCTACTTTTCTCTTGTACATCATATGGGCCACATTATAGATATGATTTGATGATGTACATGTCATTTAAGAGCCTCCATATTGGCCTCTTACTGTTATCATCTAAAACTGTGTTATTTTCAAGGAAATGTTACTCTGTGTTGCTGTAGTCCCTTCTTTGGGAAATTTTCAAGCCATACTGGGTGTGGGAGGTTTGTTTAACCCACCTAGGTTGATTTTTTTCTGATTTACTCTTGGATTTTGGTCTTAGATTATCATATCTAAGGGATCCAAGGGATGATCTTGGTTTCTGTAGCATACATTCCTGAAAAATGTGTTTTTCAGGCATGCCTTGCTAGCAGTCCCATTTTGTGGATATTACACATGGGATAAAAAATGGATGGGTGACTAGGGGACATAGTGCACCATTTGTGGTCTTTGTACACTTACCAAAAGAATGAAATAATAGGGTTTGGTTTGTACAAAATACAGAGATGGGTGCCCCAAAACATGAAAGTGTTCACTCACCGATGATGTGAGGATAGTGTTTTGCTGAGGGTGGGGGCCCCATTAGTTGGTCTCATGTGTGGGGTTGATGAAGTAGATGGAAAATGTCACAGATGGGCTATACTGATGGAGGTATGGTAGGCAAAATGCGAGGCATAGTAGTGTGTTTTTTATCTTCTTGCAAAACCTGGTAGTCCGGGAAAGGGGTTTTAATTCCGATATGGTAAAACTTGACCTGATACATGGTGGGTGAATGGGCATGAGGTGCTTCCTTGACTAAAGTGGTACGGCCATGGCGTCATGATTTTGTGATATATGGTCTACTTTGGGTGACGGGTGCCATGGATGGGAGGCTCTACCAACCAATGAGGATGTTTATCATGTGAAAGGTACAGTGATGATAAACATGGTTGGGTGATTGGAACCCATGGTTAACTTCTTATGGAGAAATGATGTCAGGATATGAAATTTTTTTTCTGGGACTCTATCATGCCAAGGGTAGAATGATACCTACTCTAGAACTTTCAGTGGATGGAGCAGTGGATGGTTTGCACAATACCTGTGAAAAAATACCCCAAGTGAAAGCATCTCCTTTATTCAAATATATTGAAAGACATGTGCTTAAAAAAGAAGATGAGAGAGAGCATACCTGTTGGCACTGATTTTTTTTTTTTTTTGGAGGTGCGAATGTGTGGCACCAGCCTTGGGTGTTATGGAGTGTAGATCACAATGTTGGTTTTGGTCCTATAATTGGGACTTATGAGCTCTCGTTATGGTCCTCCAAAGTTTCTGAAAAGGGCGACATATTTGATCAATTCAGTTCATTTGTGTCTGTTGAGAATTTGAGGTTCTTGAGAGGTCAGAGGCTTCTGCGGAGCTGTTCTTACGGTTCTGGTTAGCCTAAGTACCCAGGATTAGCGATTTTTAGCCAGGTAGGCCCCATGATGTCTTGTATTTTAATTTTTTTAGTGTGTCGGTGCCAGGGTCTGTATAGGATTGGTTTGTACGGATCCTAGGATAGATTTTTCCTTTATCGTGTGGGAAATCATGGGACAGGCGCACAAATTTCGCGCAAAAC
This sequence comes from Pinus albicaulis, assembly GCA_034641835.2. NCBI lineage: Eukaryota > Viridiplantae > Streptophyta > Pinopsida > Pinales > Pinaceae > Pinus > Pinus albicaulis. The sequence goes on along the minus strand of CM076572.1, from coordinate 1,303,526,401 downwards.
TAAGGTTCGCGCAAAACTAAGGTTTTGCGCGCACTTATCACACATGTAATAGCTTTGGGTGCACCCTTGTCGCATCAGTGAGAAACACAGACACGCTCTCCTCATGCCTGTTTGAGGAACAAGTGCGCGGAGGCTCAAAGCTAGTTTTTGCAAAATTTTTGGGAAATTTTGTCTGTTTTTTAGTGTTTTTAGTGTGACTGATGTGTGCCCGTTTGATGATAGGATGTTGTGGAGGGAGAGGGATTGGCCTGATCTCCAGGCCACTTTGGATGTTGATGGTTGTACGCGCCAACAATTTGCACGTTGGGTTCTTCTCAAGTTTATGGAGAATAACCTCTTGCGATCACAAGAACATCTTCCGCGTTACTTGATCCGTTGCTGCAACAGGTGGTGCAAGGTGATGGTGTTGTAGGGGTGCGATCTTGTTATCTGTCCCGAGACAGATATCTATTTTTTGACTGGGTTACTACCTCAGGGTGAGACACTTCCTTATCCACTTCCCCATGGGAGAGTGGATCTTAAGTAGTTTTCAACGAGCTATTGTAGCGGGGCGCCCCTTATGGAGGGGTGCACAGAGATTACTACTGTGACTGACCTAGCTGAGCAGTGTGCTCTAGCTGCTATTGTATCAATGGCGGAGTCATCTGTGCCTCATCAGGCATTGGGGCCATAGATAGCTGTTCTTTTATTTTGCCCATTTTTGTTATGACGGGATGCTGGCTCAGCTTTACAAGGTCCAAGATGGATAAAAGTTGTTCACATATGCTAGAATTATTTGTAGCATTATGTATGAGCGGGTGGTGCTGCTGGGACCTATGATGGCTGTGCTTGCTGGGGGGCCACAAGAGCCTCGTATGAGGAGGTGGGCCCCTGTGATGCCTCACGGAGAGGGAGGTAGGGTGGGTTCTTCTCAAGTTTATGGAGAATGACCTCTTGAAATCACAATATCGTCTTCTACGTTACTTGATCCGTTGCTGGAACAGGCGGCGCAAGGTGATGGTGCTATGTTGTGTAACCAGCTTCAAAAATAGAAGAAAAGAGATATCAACGCCTTAGAAATAAGCCACTTCGAGGGGGCAACCTCCAATACATTAAATAAATGCACAATTCTTGGATGATACAATTTACAAAACCTCCTTTCTATATATAGGAGTCCGTGGGGCCATAATGTAATCCTAGTGGGCCACAATGTAATCCTAGCCGACCTAACAATAATAATTTAAGGGCACAATAATAACAAAATGGGGTTACAAGGGTACAATAATAACAATAAGGGGTTTACACTAACAATAATAAGGGACTATACTAGTGATATAGGGACCTAACATGCCCCTCTCCTTCAAAAAAGTGTTGTCCTCAACACTTGAGTAGCTCCGGGTGCTTTCGTATAAAATTCTCATCCTCCCATGTAGAATCTTCAGTGGGTAAGTTCTTCCACTTGATGAGATACTCTGAAATTGATCGATTCCGTAGTTGTCGAGTTCTTGTTTCCATGACCGCTTTAGGTTCCAATATGATTTTTCCTTCCTCATCAAGTTCTGGCAATATTGTTTGAACTGGAAGATTTTCACCTATAACCTTCTTTAAGCATGAAACATGGAAAACTCGATGTACTCGCGAAGAAGCAGGAAGCTCCAATTTGTATGCCATAGTACCAATCTTTTGCAACACCTTGTAAGGACCATAGTACTTTGGCGATAATTTATTATCCTTCTTAGCTTGCTTGAGGGACATTTTTTTATATGGTTGTAGCCGTAAAAATACTCAATCTCCTACATCAAAACTTATCTCGCTGCGATGTTGATCTATCTGTTGTTTCATTCGATTTTGTGCCAAATTCAGGTTATCCTTTAAGAGTTGGAGAACTTCTTGCCGATGCTCGATGTGATCTTCCACTACTTGAACCTTCGAATTTTCCCTTAAATATGATGTGATGGATGGTGGATGATATCCATAAAGTGCCATAAATGGGGTCATTTTTTCCGCAGTATGGAAGGAAGTGTTATACCACCATTCAGCAAGAGGTAACCACTTGACCCATTGTGTTTGTTTATCAGATACAAAACAACGAAGATATCCTTCCAAACATTTATTTATGATCTCAGTTTGACCATCAGATTGAGGATGATAAGATGAGCTATGAGCTAATCGAGTACCCAAACAAGAAAATAACTCTGTCCAAAAATTTCCAGTAAAAATGGGATCTCTGTCGCTCACAATAACCCTTGGGCTTCCATGTAGCTTTTGAATTCTATCCATAAATGTAGTAGCAACTGTACTTGCTTTAAATGGGTGAGATAATGCACAAAAGTGTGCATACTTGGTAAGTCTATCAACTACCACCATGATGACATTTTTTCCTTCGGACTTAGGTAAACCTGTGATAAAATCCATTGAAATCTCCTCCCAACGTTGACTTGGAATGGATAAAGGTTGTAGAAGTCCCGGGGTCTTAATTTTTTCCACTTTATTCTGCTGGCAAACCAAACATTCCGCCACAAACTTTTGAATATCAGATTTAAGGCCATCCCAAAAAAATTCTTTCTTCAACCTGTGGTAAGTTTTTAAAAATCCTGAGTGTCCTCCTAAAGGAGAAGTGTGCAATTCCAGAAGAATCTTTTGTTTTAGTTGGGAATTCTTACAAAGATATAAGCGATCTTTGTACCATAAGGAATCATTTTTCCAACTAAATGTATCAGATGTACTAGGATCTTGCCGCAACTTTTGAATGAGTATCCATACATCTTTGTCCTTCTTCCATTCATCTCTTGCTTCAGTTATCCAATCTGGTTGGATAATAGAAATGGCACAAAGCAATGCTTCCACCTCTTCATTCTTTCTGGAGAGTGCATCTGCAACAACATTCAGCTTTCCTTTTTTGTAGATTATTTCAAAGTCATAACCCAACATCTTTGTGACCCATTTTTGTTGTTCTTCTGACGATATTCTTTGTTCCAAAAAGTGTTTAAGACTATCATGATCAGTTTTTACCTTGAAGTGTCTTCCCATTAGGTAAGTTCGCCATTTCTTTAGTGCATGCAGTATTGCTAACATTTCCTTCTCATAAATAGGTTTCTGTAAATACTTTCCTTTGATTGGACGACTTTCAAAAGCAATGGGTCTTCTTCCTGCATTAAAACTGCACCAATTCCATTTCCTGAGGCATCACATTCCACAATAAAGGTTTTTGTGAAGTCTGGTGTAGCTAAGACCGGTGCTAGGCACATTGCCTCTTTAAGATGTTCAAAGGCCTTAGTTGCTTCAGGAGTCCATGAAAATGCATCTCTCTTCAATAATGTTGTTAGAGGTGCTGCTATTCTCCCATAATTCTTAACAAACTTGCGATAATACCCTGTTAACCCGAGAAATCCTCGTAACTTCTTTATGGTCGTGGGGACTTTCCATTCCTTAATGGCTTTAATTTTGTTAGGGTCTACTTTAACACCCTCGTGAGATATAATATGACCCAGATATTCCACCTCTTGTACTCCAAAGAAACATTTGGATATTTTTGCATATAATTGTTTCTCCTGCAATAGTTTGAGCACCCCGTCAACATGTTCAACATGATCCTTCCAAGACCTGTTGTAGATTAGTATATCATCAAAAAATACTAGCACAAATTTTCTAAGGAAGGGTTTGAAAATGGAATTCATCAACCCTTGAAATGTTGAAGGTGCATTGGTAAGGCCAAAAGGCATGACCAAAAATTCATAATGACCCTCATGAGTTCGAAATGATGTTTTTGGAATATCTTCAGTCTTCATTCTAATTTGATGATATCCCGAACGAAGATCCAACTTGGTAAAATAAATTGCTCCATGTAATTCATCCAATAATTCATCAATCACAGGAATGGGAAATTTATCTTTAATGGTGAGCTTATTGAGCTCCCTATAATCCGGACACATTCGCCATGATCCATCCTTGTGTACCAATACTACAGGAGCAGAGAAAGAACTTTGACTAGGTTGAATTATACCCGCCTCTAACATTTCTGCAATCATACGTTCAATTTCGCTCTTTTGGAAGTAAGGATATCTATAAGGCATGATGTTTGGAGGAACACTTCCTGGAATCAAATGAATAGCATGATCATGATCAAGAATAGGTGGGAGTCCTTTGGGAGTTTCAAACACCTTGGAATGATTGTCCAAGACTTGTTGGAGATATGCAGAAATAGATGATTTTGATGTCGAAACTTCTAGAGAGCATAATTGTGCAATTAGGCCTCGTTGTTCTTTCTTTAGAAGCTTTGTCATGACATTATAGCTTATTATCCTTCCTAGATTCCCTTCAATACCCCATAATTCGACTTCCTTTCCTTCTGAAAAAATTTCAAGAAAAGTTCTTGAAAATTAAAAGCTACCGTCCCCAAAGATTGTAACCATTGTACTCCTAGTACAACATCAGCACCTCCCATAGGAATGGAAAGCATTGGACTAGTCAATACATATTCCCCCATGGTTAGCTTGATATTATGGCATTTCCGAGAGCAATTTATAGTTCCTCCATTTGCAACCATCACTTGGCATTCTGGTGCTGGGTATAGGAAACAATTTAATTCCTTGGCTACCTTACAATGAATAAAATTATGGGTGATACCTGAATCAATCAACACTATTACCTTTTTCTTCTTGATTTGTCCTTCTATCTTGAGAGTTTGAGGAGTGGTAATTCCTGCCAGTGCATTACACGATATGGTCGGATTCATTTCTTCCTCTTCTATGGTTGGTTCCTGGTGTATATCCTCTTCTTGTTCATTTTCTTCTTCCTCTTCACAATCTATGTAAAATAATTTCTTCTCAGCACACTTATGACCTTTAGTGTATTTTCTATCACAATTGTAGCAAAGCCCTTTTTCTCTTTTTTCTTCCAATTGTTGTGGTGTCAACCTTGTAGGTTGTGGAAATCTAGGCGTAGCAACACTTCCTTCTTTATAGAATTGAGTGGTAGGCTTCCTTGTCGCCATAATTTTACATTCAACTTTTCTTGCCAACTTGAATGCCTTCTCCAATGAATCAGGTTCCAAAACATGAACTTCATGTTGGATGTTATCCTTTAGAGTGCCTATGAAGAGATCAATCCCGTGTTCCTCTAGAATATCAGTTACCGTTATATTCAATTTTTGGAAGTCCTCAATGTGCTGCCCCACTAAACCCTTTTGTTTGAGATTTATCAATTGGCTAAAGAAGGTGTTGCTCTTTGTATCCTCATAATGTGCTATCACTTCCTCCGTAAAAATTGACCAAGTGACAATTTTTTTACGGGAGCAAAGCCATCGATACCATACAAATGTATTTTGTTCTAAATGTAAAGTTGCAATGCGTACCTTTGTGTCTTTTGCACGTTATGGAGATCAAAATATTGCTCCATCTGTAGTATCCATGTTACAGGATCCTTTCCATCAAACTTCCTCATATCCATTTTTGGAATATGGTGGTTCTTCCCGCCAACATTAGAGTTTATGAAATCACAATTAAAATTTATTTTGTTCTCATCATGAGGTTCTTCTACTATCTTTTCACCATTAGGAAACCTTTCTTGTATAAGCTTTGTCAAACCTTCCATGTCTGCTTTTAGAAAATTCTTCATGTTTTCCATTTTCTCATCGATCTTAGCTTCCATGTCATCCATCTTAGATTCCATGCCAGCCTCCATGCCATCCATCTTAGCTTCCACGCCATCCATATTAGCTTGCACGCCATCCATATTAGATTGCATGCCATCCATCTTAGCTTCCATGCCTTTCTTCAAAACTTCCATTTCATTTTTTGTTGCTCTTTGCGAGAGTGAAATTTGTTGCACTTGCTCTTGCAATTTTGATAGATCATGTTGCAATTCTTCATCTTCATGAGTCATAGTAGAGCTTTCCAAAGGCTTAATGGGTGTTGAATTCTTTTTTGGGGCCATTTTATAATCCAATACTGATATCTATTCTACAATATGCCCTTGCAATCAATTCAACTTGATTCTTCAAACAAGACTTATGCAATTCGGAAAAACAATACACACCTTTTACTTGCTTTTGAGGAGCTAGATATTGAAATTTTATTATCTCTGTGATTGTGGCTCTTCTATATCTAAAATTCAGCACTGAAGTAGCCCTCTGAATTCTATTTTGAATGCCACAGGTCTGACCTGATTTGGATTCTCCAAGACAAAGTTGTGTCCAATATCCCACAATGACCTAATTATGGACTAGTTCAGTAGAGAAAACTTGTACGACTTGCCACATGTCACTGTTTTTTCCTTTGTCTCTGTAATTGATAGCCCAAAAACTACAGTCCGTTTAATTGCGACCAATTTTTACGGCACTCCAATCTGATGCCCAGAGAGAGAGTTATTGAAATTTTTCCACGATCACCTCTTTGAGATGAAATTCAGGAGCCTGAAAAAGCACTACCTTCCACAGATCATATCTCCAAAAATATTGAGAACCAAGATCTGAAATTTTTTGACAACTTTCCTTAGGATTTCAGCTTCGCACTATATAAATTTCAAATTCTGAACCTTTGTAGAAAAATTTTTATAGTACAAATTCCACGATGACCTTTTTAGGAGCCTGAAAAAAGACCTATCTTCCACAAATCATATCTCCGAAAATATTCCGAACCAAGCTCTGAAAGTTTTAGACAATCTTCCTTAGGCTTTCGGCTTCGCACCCTAAAAATTTCAGCTTTTGAAACTTCGTAGAAAAAAAGTTATAGTGAAAATTCCAAGATGACCTGTTTGGAGCAGCGAAACCCTAGAATCCAAAGCTCTGATACCAAATGTTGTGTAACCAGCTTCAAAAATAGAAGAAAAGAGATATCAAAGCCTTAGAAATAAGCCACTTCGAGGGGGAAACCTCCAATACATTACATAAATGCACAATTCTTGGATGATACAATTTATAAAACCTCCTTTCTATATATAGGAGCCCATGGGGCCATAATGTAATCCTAGTGGGCCACAATGTAATCCTAGCCGACCTAACAATAATAATTTAAGGGCACAATAATAACAAAATGAGGGTTACAAGGGTACAATAATAACAATAAGGGGGTTACACTAAAAATAATAAGGGACTATACTAGTGATATAGGGACCTAACATGCTACAGGGGTGCGACCTTGTTATTCATCGCGAGACGGATATCTATTTTTTGACTGGGTTACTGCCTCAGAATGAGGCGATTCCTTATCCACTTCCCCCTGAGAGAGTGGATCTTGAGCAGATTTCAACGGGCTATTGTGGCGGGGCACCCCTTATGGAGGGGTGCATAGAGATTGCTACTGTGACTGACCTGGCTAAGAAATGTGCTCTAGCTGCTATTGTATCACTGGCGGGGTCATCTACGCCTCATCGGGCGTTGGGGCCACAGATAGGTGTTCTTAGATTTTTCCCATTTTTGTTATGACGGGATGTTGGCTCAGCTTTACAAGGTCCGAGATGGATCTAAGTTGTTCACATATGCTAGAATTCTCTGTAGCATTATGTATGAGAGGGTGGTGCTGCTGAGACCTATGGTGATCCAGGTGGATATCGGTGGCCTCCACCTATTCCATTTGGACCCACAACATCAATTCTTTCAGTTTTTCAGCTTCAGCACAACTTACTATTTTTAGTAGGTTTTCGGGTCCTGCACTCTTGGAGCCGTTTTGGGGACTTAATGATCCAGGTGGATATTGGTGGCCACCCATCGAGTCCATTTGAACCCCCATCATCAGTTATTTCAGTTTGTAAATTTTAGCACAACTTACTATTTATAGCAATTTTTTGGGTCCTGAACTTCCGGAGCCATTTTGAGGCCCTAAACGATGTTTTTTGGGAAAATGGGGAGAAACATGGGTCAACGACCCATGTTTCTTACTCAAAAGTTGTATTCCTCGGATAGATCTTTCTAACGAGCTATTGAGTGCGTCAAACGAAGATCGAATGCCAAATTTACGTCCCCGGGAAATTGAAACACCAATTTACCCAAACGAGACCCATAGTTTTGGTGCTTCATCTCCCAGGATTAGGTTTTTGGACGTTTCGGATTTTACATTGTTTCTCAACAATAAATAGGCCTTTAAGCCTCATTGTAACATAGTTCAGGGGGCTGGGAGCCGACACATCTCTTCTCAGAGATAAGCGCTACCAGTGCCCTAGATCGCCACATCTCCATCATGTCAGCATTGTAACACAGTTCAGGGGCTGGTAGCAGACACATCTCTTCACAGAGATAAGAATTGCCAGTACCCTAGCTCATCTATTTCCATTATGTCTATAATAGGCCTTCGAGCTTCAATGTAACACAGCTCAGAGGCCTGCACCTGCCACATCTCTTCTTAGAGATACGCTACTAGTGCCCTTGCTTGTTTCCATTATGTTTGTAAGCTTATTTCAGTCATTATTTTATTAATAAAATGAATCACTATTTCTGCTGCATCTCTGTATCTATGGCTATATGTGTATTCTATTGTGTTCGTGCATAAATCTGAATCATATGGTGGTTGTGCCTACTGGCGGGCCACAGGAGCCTCGTATGAGGAGGTGGGCCCCTGTGATGCCTCACGGAGAGGGAGGTAGGGTGGGGCGTTATTGGAATGACACCATGGAGTCTTGGTTTGAGGCCAATCCTCAGATGTTATTGCTAGTCTCTTATGTAGGGATGGACTTTCGGGGAGACCCAGACATGGGTCTTCCTGCTGGATATGTTTAGGGGCCAACATGTATGTTTTTTATTTTCATTCTCCATTTACTTGAGTATTTATGTTTTGTATGTATATTATGATGACACTTACATAGTTTTTTTACTCTTTCAGATATTTGCAAGGTCGAATGTCTTGTGGCTCGGTTGGTGGGACATCATCCACTTTAGTGACCTTGAGGTGCTCCTTTCCAGGGATAGGAAGGAGCTCTAGTGCAGTCTCCGCATGGCGCACCGGGTGGAGGGGCTAATCCCTTAGGGGAGAGTAGCAGTTTGGTTGTTGCTGAGACTTCTACTGAGCGGGCTCATGCCAAGGCGTCAGAGGCTCATGTTGTTGAGTTGACGGAGCAGGTGGCTGCTCTAGATGTCAGAGCTCGGGTGGTATAGGATGCCTGGGGTGGAGTGGACTGCTTGACCCAGGGGATGCCTACTCTAGGTTTCATGGATGACCTTGATGATGCATGGTTGGAGACACTGATGGCCAAGGAGAGGGGCTATCAGCTGATTTTATGTCAGGAGGAGATCTCCGTTTTGACGACAACACCAGTGTTGGTACCGAGAGTGGCTGTGGGTCCAGGTGCCCTACCTGGGGGAGCACCGCCCTAGAGTTTTATTGTACACGAGGAAAACACTCATTATGAGGATTCTTCCCCTATTTTTTTCGACTTGTACATTTGTATCTTTTGGGATGACTTATGGGTTAGAGGAACTTATTTGTTGTACTCAGACACATATAAGTTTTGGTATATGTGTGAATGCAATGTGGTCAAATTTTCACCTTAATCTTTTTGCACGCAAGTATTTTCTAAACAGATGTGAATCCCTTATCTCAAATGCTTGGTTTAACTGCGGCACTATTAACTCAGGATCGAGGTAGATATGCATATTGTGTATGCCCTGATTGAGGGCATCACACATAAGTCCGATGATGACGTCATATTCTGCCTGATTGTTTGTCGTTGAACCAATTGGCCAGGATGGTAGATGACCCAGGCGGATGCTGCTAAACTTTGAGACCGTTGTGATTCTCCATCGACAAATCTGAAGTAATGGTCAGGTTCATAATCCATTGTGACACCAGATTTTATTATGGACAAGTATTTTGGTAAAAAATTTAATTTTTTTGGGTTTGTGTACGTTGACTCTAGCGGTGGGACTTCTCAGCTCTTATGGGTAAAATTTCTTAAGGTAAAGGCCATTGATGGGGTTGCTGAGGCATTTTCTGTCTAGTTCAGTCAAGATGTATGCCCCCTTGAGGAGGAAATGATTTAATAATGTCGAGCCCTTTCCACAAAGTTTCAAAATTTCCTGCCCCTAGGGCTTCTTTTACAACATCATAGCGGAGAACTAGCTCTCCCTCAGTGAATGAATGAGGGTTGATGTGACGATCAAACGATGATTTTACCCATTTCTTGTGAGCCTTTTTATGTTGCAGCGACTATCGTAGGATTTTTTCGACAAACTCTAGTTGTATTAAACATTGATCTAGAGGTTGGGTATCATCAAGAAGTTCGATGGCGGCATGTAAATTCAGGATCTCACGGAAATCAATGCAAAAGCATATGCTATCCAGCGTTTTCACGACGGAAACATGATTGAAACCTAAGATGTGCCGGCAGCTTGAGTCCTAGTTCTGATACATGATGATATGAATAGTATATGGTGTATCATGTCATTGGAGTTTGGTGTGGGGAGAATTTCCATGATGGGAGCTTGCATGAGCACAAGGCTAGATCCCTCGTTAGAATGGGCAATTTTCGGTAGGTGAAAATTGTGTCTGGTGCAGAGGTGCCTAAATGTTTCCATTAGTGGCATGCCTTTGGTTCATGGTTATGGCTAGTGAAAATGGTGCATGGTACCATTGTACCAACTGAGTAGATTGTGTGGGAATCAACACTACTCTTCATCCTAGAAATGGACGCTTAGAAGGGATCAGATGTAGAGAAGGAGGAATTATTCTTCCATTTCCGAGTTTTTGGATTGGGTATGTCTAACTCTTTTGGGGAGTGTATACTTAACTCTGATCTTTCTGCTCTAACATTCAGGAGATGCTCTCATTTTATTGTATGATGAAAGTGTGAACAAAAATGGCAATAGTTGTGTGTGATTTTCTCTTGGTTAGAGATATGTCTTTGCGGGAGGGAAGAGACTATGCGAAGAATATTTGCGAGGTGCTTCAATTCTTTGCACTGATTGACCTGGTGCCCGATCAGGTTGCATAGTCTGCATGTTATCCTAAGTTGAACCTGGGACATGCTTGGTTGGTGCACCTTCCCTTATTTCCCATTACATAGATGTGGGTATGGAGTAGATTGCATAGGGGCGTTCTACCTTCCATATTGGTTGAGGAGATTCCCACATTTCTTCTCTAATATATGTGTCATCTCAATTAGAGGACATACTCGTGGGATATAGGTACAACACTGCTCATGGTGATTGCCCCGACATACTAGGAAAAACATCCTAGGTATGGGGTTCCCATCATACTCTCTTGGTGGCATGACTGGGTACCAGCGACGTAGCACTTCTTAGTCAGGGCAAGTGGTGACCACATGATTGGGCATTTTACACAATGTACATGTTGGTCTTCTCTGTAGAGGGCAGCTGGGGGTAATTGAGGGTTTCACGATTGGTTGTTTTTCAACTGACAGAAAGGGGATGGATCTATACGTCACATCTTCTTGAGTTGTCGACCTATTCATAGATTCAGAGTCAGAGCCATATTCTTGGGAGAGGCGGACTATATTTGATTGCATACAAGCTAGCGCAACACGAAATCTAGGGATATAGTGACAATGGCGTAAAGGATGATTGCCACCACATATTTGACATGAATACTAGGTATTTGGGTTAGTGTGATATACTACATGAACTCGATACCATCGTTGAAAAATTTCTAGTGCTGGGAAATTGGCGATGAAATGATCGCGTTCATCACAGAGTACACAACATTCGATATGGGGAAGGGGAATGTCTGGGAGTCTCTCAGGCGACTGTCATTCCTCCTGTAGGTATAGAATGACACGAGGTTCACCTCCATATGACTGGGTGGAGGGATCCCCTTGATAGGATTTCTCAATGGCGTGTAAAGCGTCCCTATATCACGGGATATATGGGAAACGATGGGTATAGTGTCCATAATTGTTGCAGATAGCGCATGCGTGATTTGTACACAATGCTTTGCCTTCACTTTTGGTGGCAGGTTCCTTATGGGAATTTTGTGTCGAGATATCTACTGTAGAATTAAGGAGTGGTTTTAATTCATCCAGCTCCAGCCAGATGTCGGTAGGGTGGCCCACTACGTCACATATGGCACAGTGTGGTGATTCCTGTGGTGTGGTGGGATTCTGTACCTTATTTCCTCTTCTCTTGGTTTTCTTAGTCGTAACCATTAGTTTTGCGATGGGAATTTCCTTTGAAGGGATGTTTGCGACAGTCTCCTAAACAACTGGGGCCTGCTCAGGATTGAGGGGGATTAACCCTGTAGAGGTGATGTGTGTGACTCCCATTATGATAGATGGGACTAGGTACCAAATTGGGATTGAAAATGATAATTTTGGTAGGACCACCATGGCCATGACCTACTATGACACAATACTAGCTGGGGGGAAGAGGAAAGGATTTTGGGAGACATCGTAAGCTAGAGAGGCTATCGTGGCCAAGGACTCAGTGTCATTATTGTTTATCTCCATGTCTTGACTAGCTTCGGTGCTTGATGAGGACATTATGCACACCAAAGCCCCTATGAAATCAGGTGATGAATCAGGTATAATGAGGGGATCTCTTAGGAATGACCCTAGGATGGATGTTGGTTTGAACTGGCTGGGGCCATATTCCTGATACCGTGTGTTGGAACAGGGTTTCCTAGCCTCAATTTTGTCTAGTTTTGTAATATTTTGTGATACTTAGTCTAGCGCAAGGGGTTTAGGATGGGTCAAAAACCCCAATGAATTGTAATGGGTCAAAAGGGTAAGACCAAGGGTTCACAAACCATGGTTTGCAGACCATAAGATAGCATAGGCTAGCATGATATAAATGGTGAATAAGTTGAGTCTAGAGGTAAGAAAAGTAAGAAGTGAAAAGACTAGATATGAACTTGGGAATTTTTGGTAGATTTTTTGGGTAAGGGCTCCTACTGGCTGTGTGCGTGGAGACCCTGGGTCCTACTGTGTGCAGACCCTGCTGGCTATGTGCGTGGGTTAGTAGATAGGGTCTGTATGCTAGGTCTGAATGGTAATAAACAAGAAGACCTTTTTTCTGGATACTAAAGATTTATGTGGTGTGATTGCTAGATGCACAATGTGTTATTTATATATGTTCATTGCATACTGATAATTAGTGATGCGCATGTGGATGCGATAGTATATATGATAAATGCATAGATCTGGTTAGATTTAATTGTTGATCCACTAGTGCATGATTTACAGACTCTGCTAGAAGTATTCCGTTGGCACACCGTTAAATGATTATGATATAAAGCACTGGTTTGATCGATCTGTAAGGGACTAGGTCACACTAAGGATCAATGTCCACTATCGTCAGATTACATGCAAGTTGGGGGTCCAAGCCCCCTGCAACCCAGGTAGATGGCTAGCCCTAGTAGTCCTATGATATGGTGTGCTGAGTGTCGGGTGGCAGGAAGACACAATACGAAACACTTCCTACAATTGGGTGCTTATGTACCAGAAATGAAACAACAATAGTGTATATTCTGCTCATTTGTGGGACATGATGAGAAAAACTGCCGAACCCTTGAACTGATGGTAGATAGGGGAAATTTATATAGAGTGCAAGTCAACCCCTCATCACCACTATTTCCTTCGAGACGAGGGGGATCTCCCGCACGAGGAAAGGGAGGTGGAAGAGGGGGGAGTGCTAGTCAAGGGCGCAAAAAACTGATCTGCTACAACTGTGGAGATGTGGGACATTTCGCATGATATTTCTCGAACTTGGCATGCCAGTCTTGCAGATACTGCCGGTAATTTGATCATGTTAGTGAAGACTATCTGGTGTTAATAGCGAAGATTCAAGAAAAACAACACACACCTATGCAAAATGTGAAAAGAGTTAAGGCAGAACCACGAGATGATGGGCCAGGTATCAATGTAATCATGCGCAACGGAATTTCGACAGGAGGAACTAAGGAAAGCATGAAAACCAAATCATTATCTAGAAGGCTGAGGACAAAGCAGAAGGGATAGACCTAGAAAAGGAAAAAAAACTTTCGTCGAAGAACGGAAAGACGTTATTAAAAATGAAACACCTGCCTTAAGAGGAGCGGTAGATCCAAAAGCAGATGAAGCAGTTAAACCTTTCCTTTAGGCATGTATGAAGTTGTTTTGTAACCAGAAGGCTATAGAAAATCTCCAAGCCCTAATAAACAAATGAGTAGAAATAATTGTGTCTCAGCCCGAGGTAAAAATAGTAAATAAGATATACAAAAATAAAAAAAGGACTAGACGAGAAATGCAAATGACTGCGAAGATTGGGGAGTACAAAATGGACCAAGTTATCCTTGACTTGGGCTCAGATGCTAATGTCCTACCCAAGCAGACCTGGCAACTCTTGGGAGAACCTAAACTGGAATGGTCAACTATAAAAATATGGATGGCTAATCAGCAAAAGATTATCCCATTGGGAAGACTGACGAAGGTAGTGGTAGATATTGCAGGTGTTAAGGTCTACATAGATTTTGAGGTAATCCAGATAGTAGATGATGCGGACCCTTACCCAGCGTGTTAGGTCCCTGTAATTTAGCAGATTGACAATGACCAAATAGACAAGGGTAAAATCAAACCAATATTTGGAGTCCTAGGACCTAGCCTTCTTGGAATCAGAGAGGGCTCTCTCTGTATTTGATAAAATATATGACTTGTTTGTTTTTAGGATGCTGATTTTAGGCTAGTTAAAGTAATAGGGTTTGTTTGTGTGTTTTGTTTGGTTGGGTTGGGTGTCAAGAAGAACAGATAAAGTGAGAGAGGTTGAAAACATTGGGCTATGGGGTCAGTGAAAGACTTTAAAAGGACAAAAATGAATCAAGGGTGTCTCATAGGGAAAGTTAACAAAGCCAAATGGATATGAATAGGTCTAGTGAGGGTGAAATGAACATTAAGTTGTGAATGTAGTAGGTTTAAAGGGCACTTAAGAATCCTTTAACATAAACTATAACAAGAAGAGTCTATAAGAGTACTATGCATCCAGAAAGAATCAAACGACAGGGCTCACCATAAACTTCTTTGACTTAGCTCTATCAAGTAAACTTTAAATAACTATCCAAAAATCCCTAGAGAGAAGGGAACTCCTAACTTCTCTAGCTATCTACCTTCAGAGAAAGAAAACATTCAAGATAACACATAAGTAATGATTAAAGAGTAGGGAACTCCTAAATTCCTTAATCAAGCTGTAAATACCTTCAAATTAACCATTTCAAGATAGACTAAAGGTCAGGGCATACCATAAACTTCTTTAGTCTAAACCCTAATAAGAAAACTTCAAAGAAAAGCCTAGAAAAAAATGATTCAAGCTACACCAAAGGAGATGGGAATACCATAAACTTATTTGAATTGACTCTATTTAATCATTTTGAAGACAAGCAAGCTAAGTGGAATTAAAGAGAAATTAAGAATTCTTCAATCAGACATAAAAGAGGAAAACATTTGAGTAATAGAAGCAGACAGACTTAAGGTGCCTCTAACAACATATCCAAGCATAAAATTTCTATTCTAATGCAGGAGAAAAGATGGAACAATAATGAGAACATAAGGGTACAATAAATAGATTACAGAAACATCACCATTAACCAGCTTCATGAATCCTATGAAGGTGCTTTCTTCATTGATGCTTAGTCCAAAAACAATCACACAACTCCAAAGCCAATTTCTTCACAACTCCAAGTCTATGTATTCATCTCAATAAACAACCAACAACCAAAAAAAATAATGAAGCACTACATGCAGTATTTAACTGCAAATGAGGAGATGGAAACCCTAGATAGGGTTTCTATAAGTTATTAATTACATCATAAATGTATTTGACGATTGAGACCATGCAAGGCCTCATCTAGCTTAGCCTTGGATTTTCTAGCCTCTTTCCGAGCTCTGATAGCTCTGATCTCATAGATGGCTTTCTCTATCTCTAACTGTTGGTTTTCCACCTCAAGGAAGTTGATCACATTCCTTGCCCTACCAAGATTGGTTTGGAGATCCATAATCTGGGCATCCTTGCTTTTGAGCAACATTGTTGGGCACCAGATTTGTATACTATCTTCTCTCATTCTTACCCTACCTTTCTATCTCTTTCTGCCATTATTTATCTTAAAAGCATGAGATAAAAGCCTTCTTCCTATATTTTATGGGATATTTGATTAATTATGTACTTGTCATGGATGTTTTACCTTTTTACGTATTAAATCCTATATTTCTTCAGATTTGGCTACAACAGGTGCGTCACAGCCGCAAGTCAGGGCACAACCCATCATTTTCCAGCATCTCCCTTATTTGCTGCTACAGCGTAACAGCCATGGATGTATCAACATTATCTTTGGCTTTCTTACAGTTTCTTGTTGGGAAATCCGGTTTCCGTTGTAACAATATGTATTTTTGTAACAATGGAGTTGTTAGGAGGAATTAGGGATTTCAGGACTATGGTATAAAGAAGCCTACAGGCTGTGAATCGAAAGACCACTTTTTACACCTATATAGATCTTGTAATTAATATTTCTATTATTAATTGAATATACAACAGCTTCTTGTTTCTCCTGTAATCCTTGAGTTTCCACAGCCCTAATCGAAGGGTTGGGCCCACTCTTGTGATCAGGTGTTGCGTTCTTAATTATTTTCTTCCAGTATAGTGTTTTGTGTGATTCTTTAATTGCTGTTATAGTTGAGTTAATTTCTGTGGATGCTTTTTATTTCTGCAGTTCATTTGATTGTTGTTACCATGGTATTTGTGTTATAGATTAAACATGTGATTTTAAGCAGACCATGTGCTTGTATCTGCATATAATTTGCCGTTAGTCTTGAAATAACTAACACCCTTGGGTTGATTATTTATGTGGAAAAAGGATTGAATCTTGTTCATATCCGAACACCAACATTTTGGCGCCATTGCCGGGGAAGGCTAACAGGTGCAAGAATAGGATCTGCAGTAGATCTCAGAGTTGATCTCTCGTCTTCGGGTGGGAATCTATTACCCAGCTTCAAGTCCTGAGCATAAGTGGCTTGTATTCTCTTTTTTCTTTCTTTCTTTCCTATTTCTTGTATCATTTTTTTTTCCCTAAAAATTAAACCCTCGTCTTGGGAAAAGTGTTTTGTAAAACCTTGCCTTAAGTCTTGGGCGTAGTCCAGTTTTTCTTTCCTGTTTTTTTTCATTTCCTGTTTTTCTTTCTAGGGGCCAATTTCTCGTCCTGGGGAGGGTATGTTATTACTTTGCTCCAGGTCTTGAACTTTGATTTCTTTTCTTTTGTTATTTTGTTTTATTTCTTGTGAATCTCTTCTCTTGTCCTGGGGAGGAAGTTATTTGTCCTACTTCGGATCCTGAGCTTTTGATTGATTTTATTTAATGAACCCTCTCCACAATTTGTATGAACAAAGATCCGAACAAGAGGGGTAGAGGAAGACCCCCAAAGAAAGCGAAGGATTTGGGAAGGAAGACGTATATTCAGGAAATTATTGAAAAGTCTAGATCTGAGGAATCATCCCGTGCTACTGCTAGGGTTAGGGTTCAAACAAAATCCGAAGGATAGTCTGTGGAACAACCAATGCCATCCATGGTACCAGAAGATGTTATTTCTACAACAAAAGATTTAATAAATAGGACACCAATGGAAGAGAAATACTTATCAACAACAAAAGGGGAAGAAGTGGAAAGTAAGGGATCAGAAGAATTGAGAAAATATAACTGGGAAGAAGAACCTCAAAAAGGGTTTTTATCCCCAAGAGACCAAGGCAGCGCTGTGAAAATTCCCATTGCTGAGTTAAGAGACTCTGATCTGGTAAAGGAATTTTTTAAGGACTTTTAGTCACCAAGGGACCAGGGGAGTGTGGTGCGACACCTTCGGTTGAATCACTCCAGATACCGGCTGCAAAACCGATCGAAATTCCAAGTGAGTATTGGAAAATATTTATGGCACCTGTAAGTTCCTCCATTGATTTTCCTATAGGAAACGTTACAGGTGATGCACCAATGATACCCATACCTTTGACAACCTTGCCTAGTTTTCATGGGCTCTCTTCCGAAGGCCCAGATTTGTTCCTGTTTGAATTTGATATTGTTTGTTGAGGATATGACTATATGACTGATGCTCAAAAATTGAAAATATTCCCTGCTACCCTAAAATGGACAACCCTAAGATGGTTTATGGATTTAGGGGGAAGCACGATTACTTCATGGGAAGAAATGAAGAAAGCCTTCTTGGAAAAATATCAAGATTATTGTAAATCTCATGACATCAAGGAGGAAATATTTAAACTTGCACAGAAGGAAGATGAAAACATGGAGGATTGTGTAGAACGAGTTAAATACATACAGTAGAGATCTGGACATAGTGACTTAGATAAGGACATTCTAAAGATCATTCTTCTCAAAGCACTTAGGGAAGACTTCCTGCAACTCCTGAATATAGCGGGCAAAGGAGATATTTCAAAAGAAAACTTTGAAACTATCTGTGATTACTATATTAAATGTTCAAGGGGGGATGCAAGAAGTGGACAGGGTATTCGGTCATTAAAGACCTCCGGTGGAGGGGTCACAAAAGGAGAGATTGGGAATCTGTTAGAGAATCTGAGGACCGATATCCTGAGTACACTATCAGCCCAAATAGACACTTTACAGGCAAAACAAAAGTAGATGGAGCTAGAAAAAACCATGGCCATATTCTGCCCTCAGTGCAGGAAGAAACACCCTTTGAAGGAATTCCCACTGAACATGGTGGAAGCTTTCACAATCTACGAACAGACTCACACAACCAGTGCATGTCTTTCCTTTCCTGGGATGAAAATGGTTTTCCAAGGAGCAAGCGAGGAAAGAACAGTGGACCAACTATATTTCATGGGGCAGAAGAAGCCATGGAAACCTCGACCACCGGCTGTGAATCCAGGTATGTTTCAGGACCCATCCCAGTATTTTTATAATTTTAGTATGGGTCCCCAATTTGCAACATTTTCAGCCATGTGGCCTCAATACTAGTATCCCCCTTGGCAGCAATTGGTTCCTCAAGCCAGCCCGAATCCTTCATGGAATCAGACTTGGCACGGATCCCCTCCCACTAGACAGTTTCCTCAGCCTATGTTTCAGCAAAAACTTCAGTTTTCTTCCAATGTGCCCCCGGGAAACCTAGCCATTAGACCTTAGCTTCCTCTACAACCCAACCCAAATCCAAATAATAAAGGGGTTAAAAAAACAGATACGCTGAACCGTCCATCCTACATCATTTCTAGTGCAGGGCTGAATGAGATAAATCTACGGTCTGGCCGGGTAGTAAATGCACCTACTTCACCCATCATCACAAAAAAACTTGATGGTGAAGATACATAACTAGAACAAAGAACAGTAAGGGAGAATGCAGATCAAAACATAATAAACCAAACACCTCCCCAAGTTGTTCCTAATCAAGGTCATTTAACATTTCCCCCATATCCTGAAAGATTGACCATGAGCAAACCAAACCCTCAAGAAGAATTTTATTTTCTAGGGGAACTACAAAATATTTTTGTTAAAATACCTCTTTTACAGGCTATGAGGGATGTACCTATTTATGCAAAAGCTCTGAAAGAATATTTCTCAAAGAAACTGGGTAGAAAACCTAAGGATCCATTAACTGTGCATGTAATGGGCAGACTATCCGATATCATGCTAGGAAAGATCATGCCTGTAAAATACAAAGATCCTAGAAACTTGGTTCTAACAGTACAAATTAATGGGATTTAAATCCCAAATGTACTGGTGGATTTGGGAGCTGCCATTAAAATTATCACTACTAAAACAATGAACACATTAGGACTTGGAAACATTAAATCAACCCCTACTAGCCTCGAACTTGCAGACAGATCCATAATTAAACCAGAAGGGAAATTAGAGGATGTGATCATTTCAGTAGACTCATGGCATTACCCTATGGACCTCCTTATATTGCAGACTCAATCTTCAGTAGGTGGTCACCCATTGATCCTAGGATGACCCTGGTTGGAAAATGTAGATGCCTATATAGGATGTCGGTCTAGACATATGATCATACCAAATGGGACAGTTACGAAGGACATCAAGCTTTATTCTCCTGGGAAACCAAGCCCATTTGAAAAATAATCAACCAGTCAGAAACCTCTACCTGCAGAAGAGCCTGAACCTGAAAATGAAGATGTTAGACCAGTTCTCACTATTGTCCAGGCCCTTCGATTTAAAACAGAGACTGAATATGATGCCATTAACGCCTTCATTAATGATTCCAGTTCTGTTCCCGATCGAACTCAATATATTCTAGAATTTTCTATGGGCTATGAGGCACAGGAGATATTGAACTAGAAGATGACATAGAAAACATTCCTGTGACCCCATTCCATGATAGTACTCCAATCAAGATTGAACCAGGGAAAACACTTAATATCAACCCAAACCTGTCTGAATCCCAGACCAAACAACTTTTGAAATTCCTTCAAGAAAATTAGGAAGCTTTTTCCTAGGATTATACCGACATGAAGGGTATCCTTTCTAGCCTATGCACTCATCATATTTACATTAAGGAAGATTTCCACCCTGTAAAATAGCCTCAACGGAGGATGAATCCTACTCTCAAAAATATTGTTAAAGAAGAATTACAAAAATTATTGGATGTAGGATTCATTTATCCCATCTCAGATAGCCAATGGGTATGCCCGCTAGTTATTGTTCCCAAAAAGAATGGTAAATGGCAGATCTGTGTAGATTGCAGGGAATTAAATAAGGCACACAAAAAGACCATTTTCCTTTTCCATTCATTGACCAAGTCCTGGACACCTTGGATGGAAAGAAGTTCTTTTCCTTCTTAGATGGATTCAACGGATATAACTAGATCCAGATAGCCCTGGAAGACCAGGATAAGACAACTTTCACATGCCCATGGGGAACCTTTGTATATAGGGTCCTTCAATTTGGCCTGTAAAATGCTCCTACTACCTTCCAGAGGGCAATCTTGGGAATTTTTTTTGATTTGGTCGATGATAGTTTCGAAATCTATATGGATGATTTTACTCGATATGGGAATTCATTTGAGTAGGGATTGGAAAATTTGGAGAAGGTACTCAAAAGATGTAAATAGACCCATGTATCGTTGAGTATAGTCAAATGCCATATGATGAGGGAAGAAGGAGTAGTATTGGGAAATTTTCTCTCAGCCGCTGGAATTCAAGTTGATCTGGCTAAAGTAGAGTTAATAATACATTTTCCGGTACCCAAAACACCCACACAGGTACATATCTTTATTGGTTGTGCTGGTTATTATAGATGCTTTATAGAAAATTTTGCTAAAATAGAACATCCACTATTTCAATTGCTAACAAAGGATGCTGAATTTTTGTGGACCGAAGATTGCGAGAAAACCTTAACGAAAATTAAAGGGCTGGTGTGCACAACCCCAATCCTTCGAGGACCTAATTGGGCATTACCATTTCACATACATACTGATGCTTCTCAGATAGCAGTAGGGGCTGTTTTAGGACAACAAGTAGACAAAATACTGTATGTAATTTATTACGTCAGCAAGAATCTAATTCCTGTTGAACTAAACTATATGGTGACAGAAAAAGAATTCTTAGCTGTCATTTATGTTATCAATAAGTTCCAGAACTACATCATCGAGTACTCTACTACTATCCATACTGATCACGCAGCAATAAAGTATTTGATGAATAAACCCATTACTCCTGGCCGTATTACGAAATGGTTACTATTGCTTCAAGAATTTGATATTACAATAGTAGATAAGCTAGGAAAAGATAATGTAGTAGCTGATTTCCTATCTAGAATGGATAAAAATGATGAATGCACACCAATAGAAGACAATTTCCCTAATGAACATCTTTTTGCAGTCTCTACTAAAGCTCCATGGTATGCAGATATTGCTAACTATCTTGCTAAAGGGAAAGTGCCTCCTCATTTTTCATATAGGGAACAACGAAAGATTATTCATCATAGTGCCCGATATTCTTGGATGGCAGGGTACCTTTTTCATACAGGAGCAGATAAACAGATCCGGAGGTGTGTGTCTGAAGATGATATCTATGAAATATTGAAATCTGCCCATGATGGCCCTTGTGGAGGGAATTTCATAGAAAAAATAACAAGCCATAAGGTGCTACAAATGGGATATTACTAGACTTCCATTTTTCGTGATGCTCAGAATTATGTCAGGAGGTGTGATAATTGCCAATGTATGGGGCAACCCAGTAAAGCGGATGAAATGCCTTTGTAGGCACAACTAGTTCTCGAGTCTTTCGAGAAATGGGCTATTGACTTCGTTGGACCCTTTAACCCACACTCCCACCAGAAAGTCCACATCTTAGTCTGTACTGATTACATCACTAAGTGGGTGAAAGCCAAAGCAGTTGCGAAAGCAACAAAGTAGATAGTCTCAGATTTTGTATTTGAAGAAATTTTTGCTTGGTACTGTACTCCAAGAGAGGTTGTTTCAGATGGAGGAGCACAATTCACATCACACAAGATAGCAAATCTTATGAAAAAATACAGGGTCAAGCACAGAGTGACATCTCCAGACCATCCCCAGGCAAATGGACAAGTGGAAAGCACAAATAAGACATTAGAAAATATTTTGACAAAAATTGTGGCATACCATCGTCGGGATTGGGCTCAGAAAATTCCAGAGACTCTATGGGCATACAAAACAACATGGCAGAATACAGCCAGGTTTTCACCATTTGAGTTGGTTTATGGGAAATCCCCATTGTTTCCTATTGAATTTGAAATAAGCATGCTTAGAACAGCTCTGGAAGTTGGTTTAGATCTATCAGATGCCCAGAAACACCGATTGGCTCAGCTTAATGAACTTGATGAAATACGTTCAATGGTTGTCCAGCAACTACTATGATTCAGTAGCAGAGAACGAAATGGCATGATAAGTTTATCAGAAATAAGGTGTTTCAAAGTGGAGATTGGGCAGTACTTTATGACTCTCGTTTTAAGGATTTTAAGGGAAAGCTTTATACTCGGTGGATGCGACCTTATGAGGTGAATGTTGTATTTGATAATGGAACAGTTAGGCTAGTCACAATTGATGATACACGCACTTCCTTTATAGTCAATGGACATCGCTTGAGACTATACCACCAGCCGGCCTCTAAGGATGCTTTTATTAAACAACTGTCTGA
Organism: Pinus albicaulis; assembly: GCA_034641835.2. Classification (NCBI taxonomy): domain Eukaryota; kingdom Viridiplantae; phylum Streptophyta; class Pinopsida; order Pinales; family Pinaceae; genus Pinus; species Pinus albicaulis. The sequence goes on along the minus strand of CM076572.1, from coordinate 1,303,503,370 downwards.
GAAATCTGGTTTGAAGGTTATCAGTGTAGAGAATCTTTCCTCTGCACCCTTGTTGTTAAATAATAATAATAATAAAGAATTTTGTTCTATCTTCTTGTCTTTTTGTAGGAGCTACAACTAAGGAGTAAAAATCAAGGAATTTTCATATTACTATTACTTGGTTGCTACTACTCATGATTGCTGTTACTTGGTTGCTGCTACATCGGATGATGTTACTCGATTGCTGCTACTCATGTTGCTGTAACTTGGTTGCTGCTACTCCGATGCTGCTACACCAGATGCTGTTACTCAGTTGCTGCTACTCATGTTGCTGTTACTTGGTTGCTGCTACTCCGATGCCGCTACACCAGATGCTGTTACTTGGGTGCTGCTACTCATGATGCTGTTACACTGATGCTGTTACATCAATGCTGTTACTCTGCTGCTATTACACCGATGTTGTTACTCCACTACTGTTACAGCGGGTGCTGTTACACCGATTCTGTTACACCGATGCTGTTACTCCAATGCTATTACATCGATGCTGTTACACCGATGCTGTTACATCATCCACAAAATTACTTCGTCGCCATCCTATCAACCATCCCATCATACAGGTAGGCCGTCAGGTACACCTCCACGTGACTTGTACTGATTTAATTAAATATCCCATGTGAATATTTTAATGTCGCGGACATCAAAAATTTAAGTCGGGGGGGGTGTCGTCATGCCAAGGATGATGTAATAATTACCCCATAAGTTAAGAATGACATCCCGCTCATGGTACACCTTACGAATCACATAAATATGTCATATCATCATTTAAATCCTATTGGGATTCGCAATATGTCTCATCCACCCTGTACGAGTAATTATTATTTCTATTCTACCACACTTACCATACTCTTTTATGATTTTTCTTGGTTTTCGAGAATTACCAACCGTATTTACCGTTACCACCTGTCCATTTTCACTATGTTGTTCCTCCAAATTCGGTACCCACCACCTTGCCCAACAGTCTACTGCTACAAGAAGTGCTGCTACAAGTCTCCATAGTATGGGTGGGCTGGCTATGCGGCATGAGATTGAAAACACAGTTTCAGTTCGCAACAATCCAGAGGTTTGGAAAATTTTTGTCGACACAGGATGGGATGTCTACTTTGACAGATTGCAGGGATTCGATGGAGGTATCATAATGGAATTAAACTCAATTTAGAGGATAATCATTCATGGGTTAGAGGTCTGGAAGTTCTTGTTATAGAGGAAGTAATGGCAGAGGTTAGCAGGCTGAGACAGTAGGGGAAATAATGGTTTGCTCGGAAGGTTTCTCTCCCGGAGTTTCCCAAATTTTTTTTACAGGAAAGAGAAAGTGTAGTTCAATTGGGCAGGGGATACGAGCATAGAACTATACCGTATCCTTGGAACGAAGTTTTAGGTTTCGTAATGAAATATATTTCCTGCGAGGGTCAGGCCTCAACTCTGTTCAACTATCACTTTAAAATTATAATGCACATCCGATTTCCACAGAATCAGGTACATGCCCTAAACATGCCATTTTTTTTTATTGAAACAACTGCAGCATATGGCACAGGCTGCTCGGCGGTCCCGCCAGATGATGGAAGTACTTTATAACCATGGATTGGTGCGATTATTGGTTGTGCATGCAATAGGCAGGCTGCGGGTTTCTTGGGTGGAACTTTGCGGATCCTCAGAAGAAGCGGTAGCAGCTATGATTGCTGCTAGAGAAGAAGAGCCAGCCTCTCTAGCTGGTTAGGTGGAAGAAGAACCTTCAAAGGAAATTGATCAAGAGGAACTCGAGGAAATGGAAATAGAGATTGATCATGAAGAACAGGAGGAAATAAGGGAATCGAGCCATGGAATCAATGATTCTCCACAAGAACCAACATCGACTCTGGTTTAGGTAGTAATGCATGAAGTCCCAGTCTAACCCAGGAATTATGTTGAGGGGTTTGTTCCCTGTTCTCCATTCCAGTCCATGATGCCAAGAGGGGCAAGGGGATTTCGCTCGCCTAAACAGTTAGTGGAAGAAGTTGTTATTCCCCCGGTACTAAATTTTTTTGACACGACCAAGGTTGGCCCAGACACTACTAAACTGGAACAATTGGAGGTTCACTAGGAAGACATAATTCCTGTATTAGAACACAGAGGGGTAAATAAATTTTCCAGCCAAACAACAGAAGTTTCTGGAAGAAATGGAGAAGAAGAAGGACTTGCGGGTTGGGGGCCCAGCCAAAAGGGTTTGACGAAAGAATCTGGAAAATATGCCGGCAACATTCTGTCGCCTTCTGAGCCTATCGTAGGTCCAAATACTGAATTCACTGTTAAACAGGAATGGGTCTAACAATGTGAGAAAAGAAGGTTACCTCTTAAAAAGAGGTACTAGATGCAATTCAGTGAAACCATGAGACTGAAGAGACAGGTTCAGAGTTTGAAGAAGCAAGTTTCACATTTAAAAAGGAAGGTAAAAATATAAAAATTGAGGTCAATAAAGCTGAAGGTTGAAGTCTCCACTGTGGCTACCCAAACCAGCCCAATCGAAGAACTATTTGAAGGTTGGGAATTCATATTGGCCGCCGAAATTAAAAAATGGTAGTCTACAGCGAGCGACCACAAGAAAGAAACAACTAAGGTTCGAGAATAGGTTGCTGGAGTCATTACAGGGTACATAGATCAATTATACAAGGCTCAGTTGAAGCAGGACAAACTGAAGGCTAGGATATAAGGTTTGAAAGAACAAGTTCAGTTGCTAAAGATAGATAAGGAGAAGATGTTCTCCCTAGCACAGTAGGTAATGGCCTGTAGACCTCCTGCACATAGCTATGCCTTATTCCTTCATGAACAATTTCTTTTATTTTTTCTTGAAAGTATATATAAGGAGATTTGGTATGAAATTGAGGACCCCATTCAATTTCTCCGTATTTTAAAAATTCATGATGTTATAGGACAACACTTAATGTGTGAGCTCTACATGCATGGGTATTCTTTAAGGCATGATCAGTCCTTTAACCCCATTCCATTCGTGGGGGACATCCACTTAAGGGCTTTCACCTCCTATACCATCAATCAGATTAAATGGAGAAAGGCCTGGGATATATTTGAAGAAAATCAAGTTGGAAAGCCATTAATGGTGAGAAGAGAGCATGGTCAGTCCTCAAATATTTACAATAAAAATTATACCTTTCTACAGATTGAGGGCCGTAAGGAACACATGAAGGAAACTCAGAAGTGGTGTTCTGACCTGTGTGTTGGCCAGATTACGACATTTCGCAAGGAAGCCATGGACAGTTGTCAGAAAAGATGGATGTTGTCTTCTTCAGCTGTCAGGGGAAGAGAACCATTTGGGGCACCTAACTTTGCATGTGACTTAGAGAGAATTCCATGTTATGTGGCATGTATTCATACCTATGGGGTTAGATGGATGGGATTTCGATTTCGATTTCCCCTTTTATGGCTTCCAGCTGAAAAATATACTCTTGCTTATAGCATTGAACCTGACTAGTGGAAAGACGTTGTTTTGACAGAAGGATATAAGCCACCAGGAACAGATATGGTAGTAGAATATGACCTCACACAACTTCATGCCAATCACATTCAGTCCAATATGGACCTGAGGAGATGACAAGCTACATGAGGACATGCAGATAGATCAGTTGGGGGGAGATGTTGGGCACCAGATTTGTATACTTTCTTCTCTCATTCTTACCCTACCTTTCTATCTCTTTGTGCCATTATTTATCTTAAAAGCATGAGGTAAAACCCTTCTTCCTATATTTTATGATATATTTGATTAATTATGTACTTGTCATGTAGGTATTACCTTTTTACGTATTAAATCCTATATTTCTTCAAATCTAGCTACAACAGGCGTGTCGCGCCCGCAAGTCAGGGCACAACCCATCATTTTCTAGCATCTTCCTTATTTGCTGCTACAACGTAACATCCATGGATGTATCGGCATTATATTTGGCTTTCTTACAGTTTCTTGCTGGGAAATCCGATTGCTGTTGTAACAATATGTATTTTTGTAACAATGGAGTTGTTGGGAGGAGTTGGGGATTTCAGGACTATGGTATAAAGAAGCCTACGGGTTGTGAATCGAAACTCCCCTTTTGAGACCTATACAGATCTTGTAATTAATATACAATTATTAATAGCTCATTGTTTCTCCTATATTCCTTGAGTTTTTGCAGCCCTAATCCAAGAGTTGGGCCCACTCTTGTGATCAAGTGCTGCGTTCTGCTTTCTTTTCTTGCAGTACTGTGTTTTGTGTGATTCTTTAATTATTGTTACAATTGAGTTAATTTTTATGGATGATTTTTATTTCTACAGTTCATTTGATTTCTATTACAATGGTATTTTTGTTATAGATTAAACCTGTGATTTACAGTAGACCATGTGCTTGTATCTGCATATACTTTTCCATTAGTCTTGAAATAAATAACGCCCTCAAGTTGATAATTTATGTGGAAAAAGGATTGAATATTGTTCCTATCCAGACACCAACAAGCATGTTAGTTATCCTCTCTGCATCATCACCCTCTAGGTCAATCAATTCAAACTCTTTTTCAGTTTCATGCTCATCATCCTCTTCACCAATGGCTTGCTCTGTGACCTTTTCCTTACCCTTGTCAAGATTTTTTGTGTATGTAGAAGACATGGCCCCTTGCCTCTTGAGGGCAGCAAACACATGCCTATTTCCTCTTTGGTAGGTCAAAGGAAGTGGTTCAATGATACTCATCTTAGTGTCACTTGTCTCAATGTTTTCATCACTGTTTGATGTTGTGTCACCATGATATGAAGGTGAAGGAATGTGAGAGAGTGGAGATGTGTGAACTGTAGGAGGTGATGGAGGAATGGATGTAGGAGGATGGGATGATGAAGGGACATTTTGCTGATGATGGCCTAGTGGAGAAACAGAACACTTCATGGGCAATGAAGGTCTCCCAGGAATGCATTTTTGTTGAAGTTGGTGCATAAAAACCATTTTGATAAGTGAGTGATGGAAAAGGCTTTACATCTACTGAGGATAGTCTCTCTTTTGTACGATATAGGACATTTTATCAATGGTTTTGTAGAGTTAATAGGGTATGTGCAACATACTCACTCTTGTAAAATGCATAAGCAGCCTGATGTGGTACGAGTAAAGATGGGAGAACCTTCCGTCAAATGTAAAATACTTCATTATAATATTCATCATAGGTGCATATCTTTCAAGCAAGTGAGAGAAATGAAAAATGGATTTACTATGGTATTTGTACCTAGGCTTTAGGTAGGGTTCAAAGTAACTCATGTCTAGATTGGCTTGCTTGAACCATTTCTCCCCTACACTTGGTATGCCCGTGGCATTGGCAATAGGATCTATATATAATTCAAAGGTGACCCCTGCAAGGTTAACTTGTTTTTCATGCAAGTTAATGATAAAGATTCTAGTTAGCTCATGGTGGTTTTCACCTACTGCACCCTCTCACAAAAATCAAAACATCCCACATGCTAAGGGGATATGCCATGAGCTATTTTGTAGTGATAGGCTCAAACCTATTTATCTTTCCCCCCTTGTGATCATGCCTTATTGGAATTTGGGCCTCCACATCACAGCCACTATCCTCTCTCTTAGACATGTTGAAAACTCTATTTTTAGAAACCCTTGAGTGTAAATGGAAATGGAATGAAGAGATTGTGATGAAATGGTAGTTTCGGAAAATGGGGGAATGAGTGAGTGAGGGTATAGGTATATGAGGATGAGTGAGAGGCTAACAAATCAATGATAACCCTCCAGCTGTGCAATTACCCTTTTTATCATTGACACTCTGTCTAGGAAGATGAAGCAATTGAAAAAAGTGATATCAAGGTTGAAACTGAGGGTTTGATCTTAGGGTTCCATTCCATTGATTAAGAAAACACCAAAATTGCTTGAAGATGAGTGTATGTGATGGTAATTATGCTTAAGAATTATTGAAGGACCTTTGGAAAGTGTTTGGAAGAAACTTGGAATGATTTGAGTGGTTGAATCACTTGGAAAACCTTCCTGGCCAAGGCGCAACGCCTATACTGAGGGTGCAACACTAGTCCTAGGTGTGCAATGCCAAACCTGAGTGCACAGAGCCTTTAAAAACGAGCAAAGGATATGTTCCATGCAAGAGATAAATTCCTTCCACAACGTGTAGTGCCTCTTTCTAGGCACACAACTCCTTTAGAAATTAAACGAAGGAAAAATCCAAGGGCGCAACGCCACTTTCCAGGCGTGCAACGAAAAAAGACATTGCCCAAATTTTCTTTGAAAACTCGAAATTTATTCTCTCCTTGAAACTTATAACTCTTTGCAAGTGAACAATGATTCATATGAAGTGTAAGATGTGCTTTATAGGCTCATGGATTTAATTTTAACTTTGCAACCCACTTTCTAATGTCTAAAACCCTTTTTTTTTATTTTCACTGATATTCTTTACAACTTTTGCTTGTAGGTTGCCGGAGTTATGAAATTTGCTTTTATTTTGATCCTGGAGACTTGACATGTTTATTTTGACACCTTTAGGATAATTAAATACAACAAAAACTTCAAATTCCTCTTTGGTTTCCATCATGAAGTTCAACTCAACTTTTCACCTTTTCTCACTAACCCTTTTACACTGTTTGCATGCAGGTGACTGAAATGATGAATTTGACCTTTCCCTTTGCTTATTGAGGAATGAATAGCTCATTTTGAAAATTTTGGGATTCAAATATATAGTAGCATATTCAAAATCCTCTTTTGCTTAAACTATGGAGTTCAACTTATGCTTTTCACCTTGTCTGGCCACTTTCTTCAAAACCCTAGGTGTCTGGAGTGATTTTCCACAATCATCAGTGTTGTCTTCTAAGTTCTCTATAGCCCTTTCAAGTTCATTCACTTCTGTCCAATTCACCTCACCCTTTTTCCTATTTCTTCAATATTTTTTGCTAGACTTTCTTCATGTTTGGCTTTGTGTGTCTCCTCCATGTCATTTCTGCAAGTGGTCACTGTTTTGGCACTCATACTGGACCATCAAGTTCAAAACCCTAGTTCTCTACAAGACCAATGTGTTATCCTTTCCTTGGCTGCAAGTTGTTTTCATTCAGGAGTAGGAAATATACCTTATCAGTACCTTCTACCGACACAAATTTCAACACTCTTGTAGAAGTGCCAAACCTTGTCCATTTTTCTCATTTGCAGACTTTGAACTAATGAGGTAATCTTCTTTGGAAATATTTTATTTCCTTCTTGAAGAAACATGTATCAACATTCTATTACATTTGAGCCAGATTCTAGAAAAGTACAAGTAGTGCCTGAAACATCCAAAGAAAAGCTTAAAACATGTGAAACCCTAATGACCTAGTGGGAAGGTCCTTTGACCTGATCTTGACCGAAATTTGGCTTGGAGGCTTCAAGTGAAAAATAGATTATTGTCAAAGTGCTGTATTAAAGATCCGAAACCCAATGTAGTTGGTTTATCTAAAGATCCCACAGAGATAGTTTTTAGACCATCAATGCTTGAGGAACTTGGGGATCATGGGAATGAGTAGGCTATAGGAAACCCTAGAGGGAAAGTGGAGTTATGGACAGGGGAAAAATAGGGCAATGAGGTCATAGGCAGGGGAGGAGGATGAAAATGATAGGTATAAGCTTGTGAAGATTTTGCAGGAGCAAAAGGGTGACCATGAAATGGAAAAGTGATAGAATAGTGAAAATGTTTCTATAAGGATAATGAAGGCAGTGAGATTTCTGAAACTCACAATATTCAAGGAATGTTGTTCTCAGAAATCTATAAACACCTTTTATTCATCCAAAGATAGTGAAAAATACTGATGACTAATAGTGGCTCGATCTGGGGAGGGCAGCTCCCTTGGGAGGTGTCAAGAACCTCAAAGTTCAAATCTCTGGAAATTGTAGACCAATGCCTCGATTGTACTTGGTAGATTCCTCATTCTTCAATTGCTGATCTGCTGCTATTCTTTGAAGCTGTGTTCTTTAAAATCTGAAAAACATGATTGCTTCAACTCATCTCTACCTACCCATTATACTTTTCCTAGTATTTTTTCTCCATTTGGGTGCATTTGGATTAGCAAACCCTAAACATCATTTTTTCTTTTGAAATCATAAAAACTATCTATGTCTACCCTTATGTCATCCAAGAGCTCAGATTAGACTGATGAGCCCTTTTATTCTCTACCTAATCTACTTATCTGACAAGATTAAGCAGTTTGACAAATTTTAATTCTCTAATCTATCAACACAAAATTGAAAAACATGACCAAATCAAGATTAAGAAATTTGGTTTGTCATGAGTTGTGGCATTTGAAAAAGCAGCACACATATTTTATTTTTGTGCAAGAAAAATAAGAAAAACTTGAGGGCTATAATTCAAAATTTTTCACTCATCCCTCTCCTAGAAATTTAAAACATGTTCAATCATGATTAGGATGTATGAATGAACAAAGATTTCTTTTTCAGTCAAGTAGTGGGATTTAGACTTGCCCACTTTCAGAAAGATTATTTTTTGGTATGGGGCTTTACATTTTTATTTTATCTGCCCTCTTTTCTCCTTTTCTTTCTTTTTGTGTTTATTTTTCTTCCTTTTTGTCAAAACAATTTGAAACTAAAGCTAGATGCTCATAGTGCTGATCTTATCTACACACCTATCTATCCTAATCGAACTTGGAAATTTTTTCTATTCTAAATGATACAATAGTGCCAGTGCAACCAGTTAAGAAGCAACAAAAACATGTATACAACCTAACTGCTTGTCAAAGGCAAAAACAATATACCTTGATTATGTGTTTTCATAACCAAGGGTATCATATGTAGTGGAAACTTCTGATGTATTTGATTCTTGTAAAGAATCCATGTGTCAAAACTTGAGCCAATCAAGACCTTCATGAAATCTGCTATAGGATCAATAAAAGCATGATGTAAACTTTTTTCTTTTAGGACTTTCATGATTGGTTGGTAATCTATATCCCAAATATTAACTTTGAAAACCTCATCTTCAATTTGGTTCTTGAAAGCACAATCATCCTCAGCCTGCAAGTTAAAAGGTAGTACAATTTTCTCTTACTTAGGGGAAGGGAGACTTTCCAAGAATTATTTAGGATCTCAGAAATTGTATGTCTGGATTTGAGAATTTAAAAGTTCAATGTCAGTTTCATATTTTTCAACCACTATCTCTAGAGAATTTTTCTTAACTTCGGGGTTAATTTTGCTTGACTTCAAAATGAGAAAGACAAAATTTAGGAAATCATCATCAAGCTGAAGTTTTGATAACTGATTTGAAATTTCACTATATAGAAGGTCTTCCACGAACCTTGTCATTTTGTTCAATCAGTCCTGAGAAAAGGGTCACTGCATCTTTACAACCAGTCTAGAGTCTTTTACCAGTGGAGTCTTTAGGCTTACTGAGAGTTGTGGAGTCACCAGTTGGAAGATTTCAACTTTCTTGAGACAATCTGCTGTCCACCATCAACAACTAGATATTCTACAAGTCTCTAAGGTCTTCAAGTAGGGAACTTGCTTTGTGGATAGGTCTGGTAAAAATTGGATTTTTAGATCTAGGAGAGTTCCTAAGGATGCTTTCAGGGTCATCAATTATAGCAAGAGGGTTTGGGTCAGGGTGAGATCTGGTGCAGATTATTTGTGAAGCCAAATTTCAAACCCACAACACAGAGAGGTTGAAAACCTATAAGAGTTTTGAAAAATAGATCTATCTAAAAAATTATTGAATCCACAAAGTATGTGACTGGGTTTTATACTATTGGAATTGATTAATACATCCCAGTGGAGTCTGTGAGAAATAGTGGAGTCACCCGGTATACTGGAGACCATTGGAGTCACCAAGTGGATGATGCTATTTGTTTAAAGATTTGCTTATTGTCCATCATCAACAATTGAATACCAATCTAGAGATACTTTTGGGTTTTCTAAGTTATTTATGTAACAATAATATTTTTAATGTGTATTCCCCAGTATGTTTGCCATTTTGTTAATATGAAAAATAAACCAGATATCATTCTTGGCTAACACTGGATTTATCTAAGTTTGACAGGGGATTTTTGAGTTTTGAAGGAATATTCAAGCTGTTACATACTCAGTCCCACCATGGTCGCCATTATGCTAGGTCCCTGTAATTTAGCATATTGGTAAGGACTAAATAAACAAGGGTAACATCAGACCAATATTTGGAGTCCTAGGACCTAACCTTCCTGGACTCAGAGAGGGCTCTCTCTATATTTGATAAAAGATATGACTTGTTTGTTTTTAGGATGTTGATTTTAGGCTAGTTAAAGTAATAGGGTTTGTTTGTTTGTTTTGTTTAGTTGGGTTGGGTTTCAAGAAGAACAGATAGAGTGAGAGAGTTTCAAACCATTGGGCTATGGGGTTAGTGAAAGACTTGAAAAGGAAAACAATGAATCAAGGGTGTTTCATATGGAAAGTTAACAAAGCCAAATGGATCTAAATAGGTTTAGTGAGGGTGAAATGAACATTAATTTGTGAATGTAGTAGGTTTAAAGGGTACTTAAGAATCCTTTAACATAAAATATAACAAGAAGAGTCTATAAGAGTACTATGAATCCAGAAAGAATCAAAGTGTAGGGCACACCATAAAATTCTTTGACCTAGCTCTATCAGGTAAACTTTAAACAACTATCTAGAAAACCCTAGAGAGCAGGGAACTCCTAACTTCTCTAGCTATCTACCTTCAAAGAAAGAAAACATTCAAGATAGCACATAAGTAATGATTAAAGAGTAGGGAACTCCTAAATTCCTTAATCAAACTGTAAATACCTTCAAAGTAAACATTTCAAGATAGACTAAAGGATAGGGCATACCATAAACTTCTTTAGCCTAAACCCTAATAAGCAAACTTCAAAGAAAAGCCTACAAAACAATGATTCAAGCTACACCAAAGGACATGGGCATACCATAAAATTATTTGACTTGACTCTATTTAATAATTTTGAAGGCAAACAAGCTAACTGGAATTAAAGAGCAATGAATAATTCTTCAATCAGACCTAGCAAAGGAAAAAATTTGAGCAATAGAAGCAAACAGACTTAAGGTGCCTTTAACAACATATCTAAGCCTAAAATTTATGTTCTAATGCAAGAGAAAAGATGGAACTATAATGAGAAAATAAGGAAACAATAGATTAGAGAAACATCACCATTAACCAGGTTCATGAATTCTATGAAGGTGCTTGCTTCATTGATGCTTAGTCCAAAAACAATCACACAACTCCAAAGCCAATTTCTTCACAACTCCAAGTCTCTGTATTCATCTCAATAAACAACCAACAACCAACAACCAACAACCAAAAACCAACAACCAAAAAATTTAATGAAGCATTACATGAAGTATTTAACTGCAAATGAGGAGGTGGAAACCCTAGATATGGTTTCTAGAAGTCATTAATTACATCATAAATGTATTTGACGATTGAGACCATCCAAAGACCAAGGCATAAATGTCCCAAAACTCAATAAATGCAAAAATAACTTCTAACATAACTCCTTAGCTAATTTTTAAGATATTTGTCCTTTAAACCCTCAAAATATATTTTTCATTAACTCCTTGTGTCTTTTGTTGACTTTCTCGCAAGGGCGCAGTGCGAGGCCAAGGGCATAGCGCGAAAACTTGAAAACATGCCCTTTTTGCAGCTGAGATTTGGAGGCCTTCCCAGTGTCCAAATGAGCTTCATGATAGCTCATTGGAAAGTATGTACCTTCTAGTTTCCAAATATGTATTTATTTTTTAGAATGAAGTACATTTACTTGCCTAAAAATCTATTCTCCAAATACTAATCAGGGCGTAGCCCCAGTGCTGAAAAGAGGGCAGAAAGGTGATTGTTTTCTTGGTTTTCACCCTTTTGAGGGACTAGTTCTACTCCAAATGACTTGAAACTTTATGAGGGTGATGTCCTTGGCCTAAGGATCATGAAAATGTAAATTTTTCCTCAATTGAGTGCCCCAGAAAATAGCATAGTTCCAGTGGAACTGTGTGTTTGGCCCTTCTTTTTGCAAGCAAAACAATCAAAATTTCAAAAACTCAAAAAGATGCCAAAATTGGATTTTAACTTATTGATCATGTTTGGGAGCTTGAAGGGATACATCAGAAAGGATATCCAGCTTGTATTTCTCCTTTTCCTCTTTTAGGACTTGAATCTTTGCAAGGGCTTTTTTGAGCTTGGCCCTTGCAATTTGTTCCTCAAGGCATAATGCTTAGCCACATTTCTCTGCAAGTCAATGTCTCTTTTGGCTTTCTCAAGATGACCCTATAGGTGTACATTTTCCATATCTAGCCAAGGTTCTCTATCATAGCTACTTTCCATGGCAAGCAACACACTTGGAGTGAGCTACTTTGCCAATGCTGTCTCTTGCTCTCTTTCACGGGCTAAGGCCTTCTTCAATCCAATTGTCCTTGGCCTCTTCCTAGGAAGTTGTTCTTCCTCATATTCATTGTCATCAAAAGTACCCAAGGCCTCATCTAGCTTAGCCTTGGCTTTTCTAGCCTCTTTCCAAGCTCTGATAGCTCTGATCTCATAGATGGATTTCTCTGTCTCTAACTGTTGGTTTTCCACCTCAAGGAAGTTGATCACATTCCTTGCCCTACCAAGATTGGTTTGGAGATCCCTAATCTGGGCATCCTTTCTTTTGAGCAGCATGTTAGTGATCCTATCTTCATCATCACCCTCTAGGTCAATCAATTCAAACTCTCTTTCAATTTCATGCTCATCATCCTCTTAACCAATGACCTACTTTGTGACATTATCCTTACCCTTGTCAAGTTGTTTTGTTGATGTAGAAGACATGGCCCCTTGCCTCTTGAGGGCATCAAACACATGCCTATTTCTCCTCTAATAGGTCAAAGGAAGTGGTTCAATGATACTCATCTTAGTGCCACTTGTCTCAGTGTTTTCATCACTGTTTGATGCTCTGTCACCATGATATGAAGGTGAAGGAATGTGAGTGAGTGGAGATGTGTGAACAATAGGAGGTGATGGAGGAATGGATGTAGGAGGATGGGATGATGAAGGGAAATTTCACTGATGATGGCCTTGTGGAGAAGTTAACACCTCATGGGCAATGAAGGTCTCTCATGGAATGCCTTTTTTCTGAAGTTGGTGCATAACAACCATTTTGATAAGTGAGTGATGGAAAAGGCTTTGCATCTGCTGAGGAAAGTCTCTCTTTTGTACAATATAGGACATTTTATCAATGCTTCTGTAGAGGTAATAGGGTATGTGTAGCATTCTCACTCTAGTAAAATGCATAAGCAACCTTATGTGGTATGAGTAAAGACGGGAGAACCTTCCCTCACATGTAAAATACTTCATTATTATCTTCATCATAGGTGCATATATTTCAAGCAGGTGAGATAAAGGAAAAATGGATTTACTGTGGTCATTGTACGTAGGCTTTCAATAGGGTTCAAAGTAACTCATGTCTAGATTGGCTTGCTTGAACCATTTCTCCCCTACACTTGGTATGCCTGTGGCATTAGCAATAACATCTGTAGATAATTCAAAGGTGACCCCTGCAAGGTTAACTTGTTTTTCATGAAAGTTAATGATAAAGAGTCTAGTTAGCTCAGGGTGGTTTTGCACCTACTACACCTTCTCACAAAAATCAAAGCATCCTACATGCTTGAAACAAGAAATGGTAAGGGGAGATGCCATGAGCTCTTTTGTAGTGATAGGCTCAAACCCATTTATCTTGCCCCCCTTGTGATAATGCCTTATTGGCATTTGGGCCTCCACATCACTTCCACTGTACTCTCTCTCAGACATGTTGAAAACTCTATTTTTATAAACCCTTGAGTGTAAATGGAAATGGAATGAAGATATGGTGATGAAATGGTAGTTTCGGCAAATGAGGGAATTACTGAGTGAGGGTATAGGTATATGAGGATGAGTGAGAGGCTAACAACTCAATGATAACCCTCCAACTGTACAATTACCCTTTTTATCATTGACACTCTGTCTAGGAAGATGAAGCAATGGAACAAAGTGATTTCAAGGTTGAAAATTAGGGTTCCATTCCATTAATTAAGAAAACACTAAAATTTCTTGAAGATGAGTGCATGTGATGGTACTTACCCTTAAGAATCCTTTGGCAAGATTTTGGAGAAAATTGGAATGATTTGAGTGATTGAATAACTTGGAAAACCTTCCTGGCCAAGGGTGCAGCGCTAGTCCCAGGCATGCAACGCCAAATCTGAGCAGGCAATGCCTTTAAAAACGAGCAGAGGATGTGTTCCAGGAAAGAGCGCAGTGCCTTCCCTAGCACGCAGCACCACTTTCTAGGTGCGTAGTGCCTTTAGAAATTCAACGGAGGAAAAATCCAGCACCACTTTCTAGGCGCGTAACGCCAAGGTGAGCGTGCAATGCTAAAAGACGTTGCCCAAATTTTCTTTTAAAACTAATAATTTATTCACTCCTTGAAAGTTCTAACTCTTTGCAAGTGAAAAATGATTCATATGAAGTGTAAGATGTACTTTATAGGCTCATGGAATTAATTTTAACTTTGCAACCTACTTTCTAATGTCTAAAACCCTTTTTTGTCATTTTCACTGATATTCTTTATACCTTTTGCTTGTAGGTTGTTGGATTTATGAAATTTTCTTTTCTTTTGATCCTGGAGACTTGACATGTTTATTTTGACACCTTTAGGATATTGACATACAACAACAGCTTCAAAATCCTCTTTGGTTTCGATCATGAAGTTCAACTCAACTTTTCACCTTTTCTCACTAACCCTTTTACACTGTTTGCATGCAGCTGACTGAAATGATGAATTTGACCTTTCCCTTCGCTTATCAAGGCATGACTAGCTCATTTTGACAATTTCTAGATTCAAATATATAGTAGGATCTTCAAAATCCTCTTTTTCTTCCACTATGGAGTTCAAATTATGCTTTTCACCTTGTCTCACCACTTTCTTCAAAACCCTAGGTGTCTGGAGTGCTTTTCAACAATCATCAGTGTTGTATTCTAAGTTCTCTATAGCCCTTTCAAGTTCATTCACTTCTGTCTAGTTCAGATCACCCTTTTTCCTATTTCGTCAATCTTTTGTTCTAGACTTTCTTCATGTTTGGCTTTATGTGTCTCCTCCATGTAATTTCTACAAGTGGTCACTGTTTTGGCACTCATACTGGACCATCAAGTTCAAAACCCTAGTTCTCTACAAGACCAATGTGTTCTCCTTTCCTTGGCTACAAGTTGTTTTCATTCAGGAGTAGGCAATATACCTTATCAGTACTTTCTATTGACACAACTTTCAATACTCCTGCAGAAGTGCCAAACCTTATCCATTTTTCTCATTTGTAGACTTTGAACTGATGTGGTAATATTCTTTGGAAATATTTTAGGTCCTTCTTGAATAAACATGTCTCAACATTCTATTATATCTGAGCCAGATTCTAGCAAAGGAAAAGCAGTGCTTGAAACATCCAAAGACAACCTTAAAACATGTGAAACCCTAATGACTTAGTGGGAAGGTCCTTTGACCTGATCTTGACTGAAATTTGGCTTGGAGGCTTCAAGTGAAAAATAGAGTATTTTCAAAGTGTTGTATTGAAGATCCAAAATCCAATGTACTTGATTGATTTAAAGAGCCTATAGAGATAGTTTTTATACCATCAATGCTTGAGGAACCTCGGGAACATGGGAATGAGTAGGCTATAGGAAACCATAGAGGGAAAGTAGAGTTTTGGACATGGGAAAAATAGGACAATGAGGTCATAGGCAGGGGAGGAGGATAAAAGTGATAGGTATAAGCTTATGAGGAATTTGTAGGAGCAATAGGGTGACCATGAAATGGAAAACTGATAGAATAGTGAAAAAGTTTCTATAAGGATAATGAAGGTAGTGAGATTTCTAAAACTCACAATATTCAAGGAATGTTGTTTTCAGAAATCTATAAACACCTTTTAGTCATCCAAAGATAGTGAAAACCATTGATGACTAACACGATGCTCTTGGGTCTGGATTGGGCGATTGACATGGTAGGTATCATTAATCTAAAGAGAAGAAGCATGATCTTCGAGAATGAAGGCACATAGGTAATAGTCCTGCTGGACTTTGCGGAAGGTGAATGGTATGCTGAATCAATATGGGAAGAAAAAGATGCCGATCATATATACAAACTAACAACCTGAGATGATGACTGAATCAACCCCACAGCTGACGGGATGATATGTTGGGAAAAATATAGTGAGTGCTTGTCTGAATCAGACGAAGATATTGAAAACTGGAAAAATCGACTGCATGACATGTCTACACTAAGATGTATTAAAATCACGAAGATATTCTGATGAATTTCCTTACAGGTAAGAGAACTACCCCACTTTGATGGCTCTGGTAATATTGAAAATTTCCTTGCAGCCATTGAGGCAAGCATTCCTAAGAAATGAAAGTTTTGGGCCCTAGACTTGGTGACGCGTGCAACCCCTGCTTAGTGGTGGGAAATTCATAAAGATACTTTCCATGACTAGGAAGAATGCTGAAGGATATTAACCTCCCGATTCCATATACCAGTTAACCCACCAATAGAACTCTTCATGGGACATAGAGATCCGCGCAGGCACTTAACTCGTTGGTTTAAAGTATGGAATGAAGACACAAGGAATGAATGGGTCCACATATTTGTTCACATGTTGGGGCCAATCCCCATGTCTTGGTACTTAGACGCAGAACTACATCAATGCACCAAGAATTGGAGTACGATGGCTAAAGACTTCGTAAGGACGTTTGGACTAACAGGAGCTACCAAGCAACTTGATGAAGCATTGTAGGATATAGACACTTTGGTATTCGGTGAAGCCATCCCTGAGCAATCATGCACTGTGCCAGCATGGGATACACAACTACAAGATGTCATAAAATATATAAATATGTCAATAGAAGTAAGCGATGAAGATCCCCGAAATATTATGATCAAAGAATCAGAAAGGGAATGGGCTGTTGTCAAGCCATTGCTGCAAACCATCAATGTCACCAAACCTCTGAAACTAAAAGAATTCAATATTGTCTTGGCTGAACAACCCAGGATGGCCATGAATTGGGATTACTGGGGTGATGGCACGGTGGGAAAGGTCATTACGCTGCTAACTGAATATCAGGACCTATTCCCGACCAAGTTCTCTGAAATTAAAGGAATCATAGGAGATATGGGAGTTATGAGGATTACATTGAAACCAGATGCACGACCAATCAAACAATGACCATATCGCTTAAACCCAAAATACAAGCAAAAATTTAAGGAGGAAATCGATAAAATGGTAGCCGCAGGTATCATTGAACTAGTAGAGTAGTATGATTGGGTAAGCCACATGGTAGTCCAGGAGAAGAAGGGTAAAGGAGAAATAAGGATCTGCATCGACCTACAGAAATTAAATGATGCTTGTGTCCATGATCCATTCCGCACACCTTTCTCCGATGAAATCCTAGATAATGTAGGGGGTCAAGAGGCTTATTCATTTAATGATGGATTTTTAGGGTACCATCAGATATGTACTGCACTAGAGGATCGAGCAAGAAAACTTTCGCGGCAGAGTGGGGCTCCTTTCAGTATATTGTCATGCCCTTCGGATTAAATAATGCCACTGCCATTTTTTCACGCGTTGTTGTAGTCGTGTTCAAGGAATTCATGCACAAGTTCCTGGAGGTATATTTTTATGACTGGATGGTATTTGGATTAGTAAAGAACCATGTATCTAACTTGCGCATAATTTTTGACGCCTGCAGGAAACACCAAATATCACTAAACATCAAGAAATGTATCTTCTGTGTCCCATTCAGAATTTTTCTAGGACACGTGGTATGTCAGGAGGGGCTGATGGTTGACCTAGCCAAGATTGCAATTATCATCAACTTGGCAGTTCCAACCACAGAGAAATAGCTGCGCTCCATTCTCGGCCATAGGTTACTACAGGAAGTTCATACAAGGATACACTTTGATCACCGCTTCGATGGAAAATATGTTAAAAAAATATGTGTCGCTCTTCTGGGATGATGAGTGCCAGAAGAGCTTCAAGATACTAAAAGAAAATATGGTGACTGCACCTATCCTGATATTCCCCAATTGGGTGAAGATATTCCATGTCCACGTAGATGCATCAGGGATCGCCTTGGGAGCTATCTTGGCACAGCTCAGAGAAGGAGATATAGATCACCCAGTGGCCTTCGCTAGCAGGAAGCTGTCAAGTGCGGAGTGTAACTATTATACCACCGAGTGGGAGGGGCTAGAAATGGTATATGCCCTACAAAAATACATGCTCTATTTACTCGAAGGGCAATTCAAAATGTTCACAGATTATTCAATCTTAAAATACCTATTTAACAAGCCTGTGTTGGGGGGGAAAATCTGTCGGTGGTTGTTACTTTTTTAGGAGTATGATTTTGAAATTATTGTAAAGCCAGGAAGGTTCAACACTAGACCAGATCATTTGTTTAGAATCAAGAATGGGGAAGAACTGACTAACTTGAATGATGGATTTCCTGACCCGCAGATGTCTTCTATCAAGGTAATTGATGAACACTTTGCTGATATTGTCCACTTATTGACCACAGGAAAAGCCTCCGATGATTATTTGGTACCCCAAAATAAGGAAATGGTCACCCACACAACCGACTTCAATATCATTGCACAACAACTCTACAAGTTGGGGGCAGATGAGGTACTCTGAAGGTATGTCCTTGTACATGAAATACTGACTATCTTAGACGACACCCATGGAGGAGTTGTGGGAGGGAATTATGTAGGGAAATCCAGTGCGTAGAAGATACTGCGGGCCAGGCTTTGGTGACCCACACTACACATAGATGCTCATACTTATTTTCAGGCCTGTGACACATGCCAATGGACCGTGAAACCCTCATGCTAGGATTAGATGCCCTTGCAACCACAGATGGCACTGTAGGCATTTGAAAAATGGGCCATCAACTTTGTAGGCCACATTAATCCCCTGGGTAAGAATACAAGTACTCAACAAACATTTAACACCTTGGTTGGATGAAGCCCTCAAGCTATCGCAGGACTTAAATGAGGCGGTGAGATAATTGAACCAGACTCTCGATAGTGTCACTGCTGCTACGAAAGGATAAACCTCGCAAAAACTGGTGGAAATTGCGTACACTGACATCGCATAGAGCCTTCGAGTGTTTCCCCCACTTACTGCCGCGATGGAGCAGCTCACGAACATGATGAAGACCCCGTCGGCACTGTGACTCGGGATGAGTCACAAGATTGTGTTGGGGGACTATTGGAATAGGGTTTCCTAGCCTCAATTTTGTCCATTTTTGTAATATTTTGTGATACTTAGTCTAGCGCAGGGGGTTTGGGATGGGTCAAAACCCCCATGAATTGTAATGGGTCAAAAGGGTAAGACCAAGGGTTTGAAAACCATAGTTTGTGGACCATAGGATAGCACAGGCTAGCATGATATAAATAGGTGAATATGTCAAGTCTAGAGGTAAGAAAAGTAAGAAGTGAAAAGGCTAGATATGAACTTGGGAGTTTTTGGTATATTGTCTGGGTAAGGGCTCCTCCTGGCTGTGTGTGCGGAGACCTTGAGTCTTGCTGTGTGTGGACCTCGTTGGCTGTGTGCGCGATTTAGTAGATAGAGTCTATATGCTGGATCTGAATGGTAATAAATAAGAAGACCATTTTTCTGGATATTGAAGCTTTCTGTGTTGTGATTACTGGATGTGCACTGTGTTATTTATATATGTTCATTGCATACTTATAATTAGTGATTCACACGAGGATGTGATAGTATATATGATAAATTCATAGATCTGGTTAGATTTAATTGTTGATCAACTAGTGCATAAATTACATGCTCCTCTAGAAGTATTCTACTGGCACGCCGTTAAAGGATTCCGATATAAAGCACTAGTTTGATCGATATGGAAGGAACCCCTTCAATTAAATCCCTCTCTCTCTCTCTCTCTCAGTGTGTGGAAACTTGTTTCCAACACCCTCCCATACTACTTCGGGTGAGACCTTGGCCTACGCAAGAAAGTCATTTCCGAAAGGGCTAGTAGTACAAGGGTTTGTTGGCAAAATCTCAAGCCAAACCTGGGTCAGTTTCCCTGAAGCCAACATCATGTAAGCATCTCGGTAGATTTATCTATATAGGGTAGAATGACATAAGAATTTGTGAGGGATCGCTTTTCGCTATGTGTGAATTGGTTGACAGTAATGATGCAGTCCTCATATGGGAACATCATATTTTGAAAGACAGAGGAGGCTATGGCTGACATGGTGTACATATAACTCCGACCGAGTATATTGTAATCCAGTTGAGCATCCAAGACTTAAATGTCTATAAGGACTGTCTTTCCAACTAAGAATACCAGAACATTTTGGTAGAGACCGACAGGGGCTGAAGGGCACTCGTCGTATGCTCTAAGTGTGATGTCTGATGATTTTATTTCAGGAGACCCTAACTTCTGCCAGACGTTCTTTGACATGATGCATGTGGATGCACCCTCGTCAATGATATATCTATGAATGGAGATGTTTTAATTGACACATGTATCTGAAAGGCGACCATTGAGGGAAGCCTAGGGGTGGCTTTATCTAAATTAAAAGCCATCAGGCATGAACTAGTAGGGTCGATGGTGCCTAATGCGGAAAGTAAGGCTTTCCTTTGCTTTGGGAATGATTGTAATACCTCCAAAGTTGACATGGAAATGAGAGATTGAGCTAGATCATCCACAATGCTATAGTTATGGGCCACTTTGGAATGGTTTCCTGCCTGCCTAGTTGATCCCTTAGTCATTTTTGGAAAAGGTTCAATAGGAATCTTTGATATGGTCAAAGGTGCTGTTGGTGCACTTGTACTAGCCCCTGACGAATTGGTGTCTGGTGGGTATCGTAATTTCGGTTTTGTGTCAGAAAAAAAACATTTATTCGTTAGTCCTTATAGATTTCATGGTTGTTCTTTTAGAAATCATCAGGAGTTTTTTTTTGTTGCTAAGTGCTAACTATCCCTTGATGGGGGAAAGGATCCTGCATGAATTTTGTCTGTTGTGAGGATCCCCCTTTCCCACGGTTACCCTGAAGCTTCTTTAGCTCAGGGAGGTTGGGACAATGGTGAGTGTAATGGCCATACTCACCACAAATTGAACAAGAGTGGTTTTTCCGAACATTCTCCCTCTTGTTCTGACTTTGGGGGTTGCTTGGCTCCTAATTTTGATTTCAGTTGGAGTTGCCTCCAGCCTGAGATCGTGAATGACATTGTTGATTGTTACCCCCTTGTCCAGGATTTTCTTTAGGCTTGTTTTTTCCTTTTTTCTTAGTCCCGTTAGGAGGATAATTTGGATTCTCTTGATTGTATGGTTTGCGCGGCTCGACTTGGGAAGGATACACAAAGTTCACCTGTGCATTATTCTGCATGGGTGGGTTTTGTGATGGGGACTGGGCATATTGTGGTCCTTGTCCTTGGTTTATAAATGGTTTTTTGGGGGGAGCTCTTCCATCAACATGTCTAGTTGCATACTAGGTCCCCTGAGTTGGAGGATATGGACCTCCCTGCTGATGGTGGTATGATGACGCCCTATTAGTTGCATTTTGTAAAGGTGCATGATGACTTTGGTAGCTGGGTTGTGGTATGTTCTGGGTAGAATCATATGCATAATTGGGGTATGGAATGTTTCTTCTTAGGTGATTTTGGGTCAATGACCCAATCAAACCGTCTGCAGAGTTCGACGCGCCTAGAAATTCTATGTAATTTTGTAGGCGCGAGGAGTTAGGCAGGATATTGTAAATATACCCTGACTGCGTATAGATCAACTTGAGCTGTTGGGCCTTACTGATGGTGTCCTCTTTGGATATGGGATTTTGTTGCAACACATCCTTCAAAATATTTGTGGTGAGATTTTTTAGGAATAAGTCTAACAAAACTCGATCTTCGAGTTTGGCTTTGCACAAACTATGGCACCACCGCCATTCGTGGAGATGGTCCAAGATATGGACGACGGGTGTTTTCCTAAAGTGGGTTAGTAATTCCATTCCAGAATCGTGGTGGACGAGTAACTGAAAATAGGTTAGGAATGCAATAGCGAGGGTGCTAAAGGTTCCATGTGCCATAGATGGCTACTCCACATACAATTTCGCGGCTATTCCGGTTAGGGTACGTTGAACTTGTCTTAGTCGAATAGTATCGTCAACGATCTTGTTCGAAAAAAACCACAGGTGGAAAGTCATAACATGATTTCTGGGGTCTTCCGCTTGCTTCGCTTCGAACTTTGGAATGTCCGAAGGGAGCTTCGTGGGCATGGGAGGCCATGTAGGGTTGTGTGCAATGGGGTCATTTGTCAATTAGTTAAATCTGGTAAATTTAACAAAGCTAAAAAAGGTGACTGTGAGTTTGTAGCCATTGCAACTTGTGAAAACACAATGTTCTGGTTAGGTATATGTTTTGTCTGTGATGTACCCTATTGTGATTTCACCTAGATTCTCAAATGGGTAGCACTCCTCTATCCCCTAGGGGTTGTGGGAGGAGTGGTGTGCAGTGACCCTGTGGAGGTGTTCACCGGTGTGGCATTGGGTGTGTTACACCATTTTTTGGTCATATAACCTATTATCATTAGATGGACCCAAGTACATCATGTAAGACCAATTTTAATCCAAGTAAAATTTCTTTCATTTTGAAAATAACCTAGTAAATCACCTTTATTAAGCTGTTTATGGTCTAAACAGGAAACCCCATAAGGAAATATTAAATAAATATACATTTTTTTGATTTTCCTCAAGAAATAATTAGTTAAACAGTAGTTTAATTAATATTTCTAGTTATATTTAACCCAAAACAAGGAAATTAATTAGATAAATCATTATTTATCTTATTATTTTCTAAGAATAATTGTTTAAATCTTATTTAAATAATATTCTTTGTTAAATATTACTAATTCACCCTTAAATAATTAAATAAATCATTATTTATCTGATTATTACTCAACCATATCTTTAAATTGATAAATAAATCATTTATTTATTTATTATTACTTAATCACATCCTTAAAATAATAAATAAATAATTTATTTATTTATTATTTACAAATAAAGGAATTTGACTCAAGTCCAATACCTTTTCCCTCCAAAAAATATAATAAAATATTCCATAAAAGTTGGATCTAGATTTGGTTAATAATATTTTAACTATGCACCAATCTCTAGACTAACTCGATATTTCGTTATAAATAGAAGGGTTTTCCCATTCATTTGTCACCTTTTTTTGCCTAAAGATCACTTTGGACCTCAACACTTGGTCTGGCTACTGATCCATAATCATAGCCATACTTTTCCATTTTTTTCTGGGTTTTCTACACCATCAAGAGAGAGAAGTCCTAAATATGAAGTGCTGAGGACTCACAAGAACCCATCCCATTAAGGAGAACAGGGAACACCCTCTTGTGTTTTCCTCCGAGGTGCCATTAATAAAAATATTCATTGGATATATTCTTGTCTTGTCTATTGGATCTATGGAGTAAATATTATTTTTATACTATTTAATGTCTTCTAATGCATAGATCTAGATTTTTGCAGCATTTGTATTGATCCTCTAATTGCAGATCTGAAGATATTAGCAGTCATTTCTACTGTTAGGGCTATAAGTTATGCGTAGCTAAAGTGGTATTTTTTTGTACACTTCGAATCAAGATTCATACGAACAACTGGCAACTCCACATGGGTTTAGCATTACGAGTGCTGTTGTTTTTATGATCTTTGCATATCCAACTGCTTCAAACCCTAGGATTTCTCTTCAGCCCCTTGTTTTTCTTAACCTTGATGTTGTTTTTAACCCATAAAACCCTAAAATGATAAAAATTCTAACTTCCATATGTTTTTGGACCCATTGCGCAGGTGAACGACATCAACCGCAGCTGAGACGACAAATTTTTTTGAAACCTTCCGCTGAGAGTGCCGAAAGTGCAGGTCACACTTTTCTGCCCAAAACCTGTGACCTGGACCTCTAGGGTGCACTTTACATCCCAAAAAGTGTGACCTCTGCTGAAAACAGTCCAAAAACTGCGACCTGGACTTTCTACAGGGATTTTTCTGAAAGTTTTCTGGGTTTTGTTGAGCCTCTGTTCAGGGTTGTCTGACCTCCGTCTCCTCCCATTTTGGACCTATACTTATTCTGTTTCGCTCAACTAAGTGGGAACCTAGCCCCCTAGGGCTTTAGTACCCTCCACTTTTTGTGGAAGAGTGTTTGCTAATGTAGGTTGTCTGAAATTTCAGAGTCTTCAACCATTTTTTCAGATCTGATACCTCATCTTCAGATCCACTTCATATCGGCTTGTTATCCATGAAAATCTCCTCTTTTATCTTTTTTTGGGTTTTTCCTTTAGGGGGCACTCCACTTCCCTCTTGGAGATAGCCTTTATGAAAACAATTTTCCTCTGATTTGTTGCTGTTTTCTGCAACACTTTCTAGCAGATTTTGTCTTTTAGATCTTTTTCCCTCTTGACCCAAGATCTATTAGCCTTTTTTAGTGTGTTTAGATTAGTTTTTTTCTCACCTATATACTAATTGTTGAGAGACTCGCCTCCTTGGGTTTAAATTATTGCATTATTACCTATTTATTTTCTGTTTTGCAGGCCTATATACTGTCATTTGTAGGGTTATTTATAGCTATAAAACAACACTTTTTCTTTTTTCTCTACAAATGTCAGGGTTTAAAAATCAAAATTTACACACTTTTACACACACACCCTAAGCGAAAAAGGGCTTGGTTAACACTGCCAAGAAAATACTCTAAAACATTGAAATCAATTGATCTTGCACCTCTCTGCCCTTGTTTCGACATTGTAATCGATTGATCTTGCACCTCCCTGCCCTTTTCGGTCTCTTTTTCCTTGGTGCCGTGTGTGTGTCGTCATTGCTTAACCTCCCATGGGCTCTGATTTTCCTCAGGGGGGGGCCAGCACCTCCTGCACATCTTCCCCTCTTCGTAGCACGTATTCAGGGTACAACATGCCTCCTCTCTTTGCCCCACCTCCTGTATACCACACTGTTACCCAACCTCTTCTATCTGGTACCCCCAATGACTATATTCTCATGATGAAATCCAATCAATCTTCAACTGTAGACATAAATCTTCAGACTCGGTCCTGTCAGTACAACAAGCTTTCCGCTGCGTCTATCCCCAAGCCACCTCCTTGGGTCTCTACAGAGCCTCTTTCAACACTTGATGGTCCCTTGATGATCCCTTAGCCTAGGGTGGAGGTTCATACCAAGATCCCTAAGGGTCCACTACGTCGAAATACTGCTTCTGGCAAAGCCGCCCATTCGTATAGAATAGTCGATGATTTGGCACAATCCCCTGCTGCCATTTCAATGCTCGAACTCCTCTAGTCGTGCCCTTCACAACGAAAAGCTCTTCTTCCTGCCATGGGCACTGTATACCATTCCGATGATCGATTGATTGTCTTTGATGTTGACCGGTCAGAACATCCTCCTCTCCCTACTTCCGTTGCTTCCAAATCCCAGTCAAGATCTGGAACGCCAACGTTTCTCGGTGCATTATTGATGAGGGGGAATCCACCTATGTGATTTCCGCTTTGGTTTGGAAACAACTCGGATCTCCTGAGTTGGCCCCTTCCATGATCACTCTCTGAGTGTGGGATGGCCACGCTTCCAATCCCATTGGCTTATTCCGCAATTGTCCTATCACTCTTGCGGGCAAGACGGTTTGTGTTGACGTAGAAGTCATAGACGCCCCCTTGGATTACAACATTCTTTTGGGTCGTAGCTACACTTATACGATGTTTTCTATCCCTTATGTGGTTCACCGCAAGATTTACTTCCCCCATAATGGAAATATAGTCATCATTGACCAGTTGACGTATTACGAGCCGAAGTCTCAGACCTCCCCTAATTCCACTATCTCTTCGGTGGCCAACAAGCAAACCGTCGACCCTTTGACCAGTGTCTCACCTGGCATCTACAAGGACTCCTCCTTGCTTGGTACATTCCCTGGTGCAATCGTCTCAGGCTTCTCTCAAGAGGCTCGCCTTAGCTAGTCAGCAGCCCCCTCGCCCTCCGCAGTTGTCTCCTAGCCCTCCGATGCATCCTCTTGGACCTCCTCCTCCTATCCCTTCAGCTGGTACTCATGAGCCTATTTATCCTCCTGGGTCGGTTCCTCGAGGCCTTAACCATTTAGGAGTCGTCCCACCTGGCCATTACCCCTTTGATCAGATACCGTTCCTAGTCCCTCCACTAGGCATCTATATGGCACCTGTCATGGCCACCCTCTCTCTTCCTAACTTGACCATTGGGCTCCCGGTTTGGTACCTTGACCCTCCAACCACCACCCCGCCAAGTCAACCTAAAACTTATCTTGCTTTGACCTCAGTTCAACCGGTCCCCCTGACTTCTCCCGTTGTCACAGTGCCTCAACCACTTTGACAGGAATCGCCTCCTATTGCGACCGCTTCGGGTAAGAAGGGTAAAGCTCGCAAAAGGGCATCAAAGGAAAAAGTAGCCCCAACTGACCCTACACCTCCTCCACCTCCAAATCCCTACGTTTTGTGTGATGTCATCGGTCATGCCACCCATACTTGGCCCGAGTTGCCCCACATCAAGCCCATGGTTAATGTTGTGTTCCCTGAGTTGACGGTGCTCGAAACCTCTGCTTCTTCATCGATCGTTACCAAGAACAACAAGACTATTCACACCAAACACCCTTGTGCTTTGTGTGGTATCCATGGCCATTACTCTCATCATTGTCCCCACCTTACACATTACCGTGCCTCTTTAGAGGTAGTTCGGGAGTATGAGATTGAACAAAACCAATCCACTTCTCCCGTACTTGCACAATATGCTGCAGGCCAAACCGAAGATTTACCCGCTACTATTGACATTCCCCCCCCTGATGTCGACATGACGGAGCATGTGGCCACCATCCTCTACCTTTCATCATCCTTGAGACCCTCGACAGAAGCTCCCTCTGAATCTTCTCCTGTTGTTTCACTTGACCCCCTTTCATCAAAAACCTTGGGCTCAACATCAGTAGATCCTTTATCTGCTTGTTCTTCCATCATCCCCCACGACAATGTGCATGTGATTTTCTCTTCTCATGATAATGAGTCAGGTAGCCTCACCGCGTCATGTGGTCTCCCTTCCTCCTGTCCTTCCACCTCCTGTTGTGACAATGACATCATGGAAGCTACGACCACCCATGATTTCATCATTCCCGCCCATAAACAGGATGCCATCATCCATACCTTTGGTGACTTATGAAGCCTAAGCTCAAGCTACGCCTCTAGTAGCTCCCACACTCCCCCTCACCGACGGCATGTGGGAAGTAGGTATCCTACCCAAATCACTCCCTTCCACAGAGTGCATTCTATTTATACTATGCACTTAGGTTGCCAGCATTGTCCTTTATCCTCCCATTTATTGTCTGGTGACGCCTTTCAGAGGGACCCCCCGTCAACACCTTATATCGGTTTTTCCGATGGTGCAAGTCGCTACTCCTGGAATTTAGCCTCAGAAAGTTGGGCCATTTTTACCCCTTTGCAGGTGCTTGTTATTTCAAATGGTGTATGCATTGGTACTGCTACCAATAATCAGGCCGAATATGATGCTGTGCGAGGTTTATTAGCCGATGCCCTTTCACATCGCATCCTCCACCTTCATGTTCATTTAGATTCCCTGCTTCTTGTCATGCAATTGAATGGTGTATATCGTGTGCATAATCCTATCCTTTTCAGAAGATATTTACGATTGAAGCTTTTGATGAGTGAATTTGAAATCATTACTTTCAGTCATGTACCTAGAGCACAAAATCACTACATAGATAGCATTGCAATCCATATTCTGGATTGGCATTTAACACACACATTTAACACAATAAAATAACATAAAAATATCAAAATGATGCATATCCATAGTATGTGTCGTACAAAGTTTTTAGATTTCATCAACTCTGATACATATGACATGCCCATACCATGTTACCAAAAACTCAAAAATGGGGGCACCACATGCCCCTACACATTAATCACTATCTGGAGGATCCACAGCCAATGGCTCTGCCCCCGCAACTCATAGATCATGAACACTATTTCCGGCCATTGCCATGCGTCACATGACCCCTCGCCATTCCGAGGGTAAACCAATGCATGGCTCTATGTACTGATCATCTAAGTCTTGCCATCCGCGCTCCAAAACACCAGTCAAAAGCCTCTCACATCTATGACGGATGTCCTCCAGAAGGGCTGCTGCATCCTCATTTTGCTGCGCCCTTGATCCACTAGATCCTGCGGCCCCTGATACTGTAGGATGCCCCATGTACCCAGCTGGTTTTACTGGTGCTGTATCTTCATACCAAAAGTAAAAGAATCAATACTACATACAATATTCTAAAAAATTTACATGCACATAAAAGATCAGTAATGTGGCACTTACCATCTGGTCCCCAGATACGACCAGGTGGAAGTGGCAGATCCGGGTCCCCATAATAACTCATCCCACTATTGGGATAGTCGTCTATATACAAATACATTTGATCCTAATGAAAAAAGAAATCAGGACGAAACACTTGTCCAACTGCTCCACCTCCTCCTCTGCACAGTAGTCGCCTCCACTGGTGGATCCTAGGCTCTCTCGGGCCCCCATATGGGAGCTGTATGTGAGGTTGAAGTGTCGGGATCTTCTCAAAGAAGAAAGAGCACAAAACTGTGCCATACGCACAGTCATGGTTCACTTGCTGCTTACATAGCGACAACTATCGTTTCAATGATGATAGCATCATTTGGGCCCACCCATAGTAGGTCCCACTCAAAAAAATCTCCACCAACATCATATGTCCCCTCGTAATGTGATGAAGTGCCTGGTTGCCTAGGATCCGTAGCACCGCTGCAGCCACAACATGGGTCTCTAACCTCTGCAAATCCCCGATGGGTATCTGAGTCCCCTTGACTTGGAGACCTGGACGATAATGGCGCTCTACAAACTCTACGATATTCCGCCCACGCGGTAATACTAGATAAGTATTCCCTACCATCCCAAGTGGTGGGATACCAATCATAAAATATATATCCTAGACCGCCAACTCGATCTGGTGCCCCTACACTATAAAGACCTCATGGTCCGGGTCCTAGTAGCAGACAATTCGAGCCAATAAGGGCTCTCCACATCTCATCAAAGGGTTCTCCACAAACTTCAGAACCCCAAGCCTAGCCAAAGCACTGCAGACACCGTGATCCTCCCAGATCTCCAAACACAATGCACCTAGGTCTCTCTCTCTCTAGTTGATCCATAATTCTGCCATACCTACAGAAAACCATCATATCAATCAGTATACAGATAGGAAAGATTTTTTCTCATAAAAAATCCCTAGTGCTCAGTGTTAGTATGAATCTTTTGTCGGAAAAAGACCACTTTAGCTATGCATAACAAATAGCCCTAACATCAATTATGGCTGCAAATATCTTCAAATATGCAGTTAGTTGATCCAAACAAAGCTGCACAAATCCATATCTATGCATAAAAAGACATTAAGCAGTTAAAATGAAATTTTTCTCCATGCATCCAATAGACAAGACAAGAACAATATTTTTGAAAGAATTTTTTATATTAAAGGGCACCTGAGAGGAAAACAAGAAAGGTGTTTCCAATTCTCCTCAATGGGATGGGTTCTTGAAAGTCCTCAACATTTCAGATCTAAAGTTTCTCTCTCTTGTTGGTGTAGAAAACCCAGACAAACATAGAACTCAAAGGGAGCTCATAAAGCAAATAATGGAGAATGTGACAATGATAATGGCTCAAAGTCAGACCAGAAGTATAGATCTAGAGTGATCTAATATGCAATGAAAGGTGACAAACGAATGGGAAAACCCTTCTATTTATAACAAAATATTAGGGTAGTCTAGAACTTGGTGCATGAATAAAATATTATTAACCAAATTCTAGAATCACCTTTTAGGAATATTTTATTATATTTGTTGGAGGGAAAAGGATTTTTGACTTGGGTCAAATCCTTTATTTATAAATAATAAATAAATAAATGATTTATTTATTATTTTAAGGAAATGGTGGAAATATAATTAAATGAATAATAATTTGTTTAATTATTTATAAATGATTTAGTCAAATTTAACTAGGAATATTATTTAAATAAGGATTAAATAACTTATTCCTAGGAAATAATCAAATAAATAAGGATTAATTTAATTGATTTCCTTGTTTTGGGTTAAATATGACCAGGAATAATAATTAAATTGATGTTTAACTAATTATTCCTTAAGGAAATATAAACAAATATATATTAATTTATTATTTCCTTTTGGGGTTTTCTGTTTAGACCATAAAAAACTTAATGAAGGTGTTTTACTAAGTTATTTCACATAGTGAAAGCAAATTTACTTAGGGTAAAATTGGTCTTACATGGTGTACTTGGGTCCATCTAATGATAATATGTTAGATGACCAAAAAATGGTGTAACAGATTGCCCCCCAGCATGCAAGAGTTAGGAGGAAATCGTATGACCGAAGTACGTTGTAAGAACTCAATCACCAGACATCAAGAGGAAAGTCAGAGAGAGAAATGTAAGGTAGTCTAATGTGTTAAAGGACTTGAACCTAAGGAGACGAGACTTACAGGTGCAACAAGTCTATTTTTATGAAATGGTACCTATGCTAAAGGCAGTGGGGGAGGCATACCTATGCCCGCCGAGACAAAGTACAAAAGAATAGTGTGTCCAGTAATCAAGGAACCGAACTATAAAGTGCATGTTGGCATAAACACGAGCCAGATAAAAGCGAGAATGATGAATCCCACATACATGCTATGCCTGGGATAACAGCCAAGACTTATGCAATAATATCTGAGTATATGAGATAAAAATACAACCCAAATTCCCCCTATAAGCAGGGAAGGGCTCGCAAAATCTAACTGATACATGCAAATCAAAGAGGCGCTGCAATCGGTTAAGGCCGATCATCAAATATATGGAGCTGCATCAAAGGCTGGAATGAAGAGGTCATCCAGGCATGTGGGGGGCTACCTGTAGGGCCACCCCCTCATGAGGGTTGAGACATCTCACACACACCCAAGAATCACCAATATCTACTGCTGCATCACTGGACCATCTAGTATACAGATCTCGATCATGCTGAAAGGAGATGGAAGCTGGAACCATGGTACACTGCCCTCTAGACTTGTCTTCTAGAATGATTGAGCTGATGTCAATAGAAGGAGGTCTGCCATAGGTGAGGCAATAAGGGATCCTCAACTAAGGCATGAGAGAAAAGAGTAGAGATAGACTGATAGTAATGATAATGATGGAGTGGGGGATACTGAGTAGCGAATGGATGAATTCCCTTGTTAGAGCATAGAGGGCATGGATGACTTGGCAGCGACTGATATGATATCATGAGGGATACGGGACAGTGGGGCTGAAGGCCATAATGTGCGACACGATAGAGGAACCATGCAATGAAGGATGGAGAAATATGACGGGATACAAAGGGAATCAGGATAGAATCCATGAATGTGATGATAACTCAACTCAGATGCTCTAAACAAGGGCGACTCAAGGGTGCTGCCACACAGTGAAGGTCCAAATGGGGGACCATAAACGCATGAGTACAAGGGGGTATCTCATGACGAAAATCGACACAAATAAGGACAAGTAAGGAGGTAATGTGGTGCCCCAAGTACAAGTGTTGTAAGTGAGAAAAATTGATTTGGAGGAGAGGTGAATAAACCCTTCATGGAAAAAATGTGTCCTGGTGAAGTATTGAATCACGAAAAACTAACAGATACCCATTTGAGTGCTCGGTGAGAGCTTTCCAATGGTGCAGATGGTTTGTCAAATGGGGCTACGGTTTGGTCGTAGTGGGTGAAAGAAAAATCAGGGGTTTCTCTTCTAATAAGGCATTTTCCCTCCAAATGCATTCATTTTCTTATGTAGCTATGGTGAATGTGGAGAGGAGAGAAGGCCCTAAATCTTGCGGCGATCGTAGCGGAAAAACCGACCGTTGGAATCGAGATCCGTCAGTTGCAGGTAAGAGGCCTAATCCTACTCTTTCTTTTTGATGGATTGGAAGTTCAGATTAGGGTCCCAAATATCAGGAACAACCCCTTCCTCATCTTCATGGCTAGGTCGCACTATTTGGGCTAAAAACTGCGACCTGGGAAGCAGGTTTTGGCCTGAAAAGTGCGACCTGTCCCAGGATTTGGCCAAAAAGCGTGACCTGTCAGATGGAGGTGATTTTAGTGCTGTTGTGGGCAGAGAGTCAGATTTTTTGTTATTGAATGTAGTTTTTCCTATTTGTATACTGAAAAAGATGATGTTTTTGTGTAGAGATGGCAAATATACAGATCAAGTGGAGAGAGAGACCTGGGTACATTACGGTCGAAAATCCAAGCGAATCAGGGTGTCTGTTGTGCATTGGCTAGGTTTGGGGTTCTGAAATTTGTGGAGAACCCTCTGATGAGAGATAGGGAGCCCTTGTTGGCCCGGATTGTCAGTTATTGGGATCCAAATCATGAGGTATTTATAGTGCAGGGGCACATGATCGAGTTTATAGTCCAGGATCTATATTTCTTGACTGGTCTCACACCATTAGGGATGGTGGGAAATACATAGCCAGTGTTATTGCAGGGGCATAACATCATGGAGTTTGTAGAGCGACATTGTCGACCAGGCCTCTGAGTCAAAGGGACTCAGATATCGATTTGGGATCTAGAGAGGTTAGAGACCCGTGTAGTGGCGACAGCAGTGTTGCGGATCCTGGGCAGCCAGGCGCTCCATCACATCACTGGAGGGCAGATGATGATTGTAGAAAGTGTGTTGAGTGGGACCTACTATGGGTGGGCCCAGATGATGTTGGTGTCATTGAAATGACAACTGTCGCTTTGCAAGCAGCAAGTGAACCATGATTGCTCTTATGGGACTCTATTGTGCTCCTTCTTTTTTGGGAAGATCCCGACCTTGTGACCTCATGTACAGCTACCAGATGGGGGTCTGAGAGAACCCAGGATGCGTCGGTGGGGGTGACTACTGTGCAGAGTAGGAGGAGGGGTGGTCGGATGGGTGTTCCGACCAGAGTTATTTGCCCATTGGGATCAGATGCCGTTGTACATAGACGACTATCCCTATAGTGGGATGAGTTATTGTGGAGATCCGGACTTGCCACTTCCACCTGGTCGAGTATGGGGGCCCGATGGTAAGTGAAAAGTAAATAATATTTTACGTGCATGTTAGAGTTTGTGAATAGTATATATGGTATTGATCCTTATACTTTTGGTATGCAGATATAGCTCCGGTAAAGCCGGCAAGATATATGGGATGACCTGCAGTAGCAGGAACTACAGGTGCTAGTGGATCGAGAACGACACAGAATGAGGATATAACCGCTCTCCTGGAGGACATCCGTTGTAGATGTGAGGGGCTGCTGACCGGTGTTTCGGAGTGGGGTTGGCAAGACTTAGACGACCAGTACATAGAGAAATGTATTGGGCTACCCTTGGAATGGCGAGGTGTCATGCGGCGCATCGCGATGGCCGGTCAGACTGTGCGTGATCTACGAGCTACAGGAGCAGATCCATTGGCTTGGGATCCTCCAAATAGTGATTAGATGTAGGGCAGGTGGTGCCCCCTAGTGGGTATGTAGGGGTAAGTGGTGCCCCCTAGTTTTGAGTTTTTTTTTTTTGTAACATGCTATGGGCATGTAATATGTATCAAAGTAGATGGACTCTAAAAACATGTTATATGATATATATTATGAATATGCATTTGGTTCATGATATGGAATGTTATTGTCTTGTGTGTGATAAATGCCAGTCTATAATATGGTTTGCAATGCTAACTACATAGTGATTTTGTCCTCTAGGTACATTATTGAAAGTAATGAATATAAAGTCACGTATCAAAAGTTTCACTCATAAATATCGTCTAAACAGGATAGGGTTATGCACACGATAGACACCATTGAGTTGTAAGACAAGAAGCAGGGAATCTAAACGAA
Source organism: Pinus albicaulis (assembly GCA_034641835.2). Classification (NCBI taxonomy): domain Eukaryota; kingdom Viridiplantae; phylum Streptophyta; class Pinopsida; order Pinales; family Pinaceae; genus Pinus; species Pinus albicaulis. Next base: position 1,303,469,372 of record CM076572.1, on the reverse strand, counting down.
CGTGGAGATGGAGGATGCGATGAGAGAGGGCATTGGCTAAGAGGCCACGTACTGCATCGTATTCGGCCTGATTATTTGTGGCATTACTAATGCAGACCCCATTAGAATGAATGAGGGTATGTAAGGGGGTAAAGATGACCCAAGCTGCTGAGGCTAGACTCCACGAATAGAGACTTGCTCAATCAGCATAGCCAATATAGTGTGTGGACGAGAGGTCCTGCGAAATAGTGTCACGAGACAAGAAATGGGAGGAGGAAGAATAATGATGGCAGCGTGAATGTAGGGTAGACATCAAACGAAAACTATGGGAGAGAGTAGTCTAGGTAAGATGGCCATGACTCATAGACCGACTAGAGGGTGATGTATGAGGGCTATGGGAGGAATAGCTAGAGCTCATGTTGTGGAGAACATCATAGATACGGATGGTATCATCCTGGTTATGGGTGGGAAAGAAAAGGTCAGGGAAACCACATGACGCTGCAAAGCTACCTAAATCATTAGCATGGGAAGAAAGGCTCACATATGGATCGTCATGGGGGATTACAGAAGAACAAGTAAAAATATGGTCAAATGATGTGGAGCCCAAGAATGTTGCTGAAGGGAGATCAAGAAAAATAGATGGAGGGGATTCAGAGGGAATGTACTCCGAGGGTCGCACAGATGATGATAGGAATAGGAGGGGGGTGGCAGGTTCCGTCATCTCAACATCAGGGGGAGGAATGTCAATGGTAGCAGGGGGATCTTCGAGTTGGCCTGACGCATACTGCGTGAGGATGGGAGAGGAGGATTGATTTTGTTCAACCTCGTACTCGCGAATGACCTCTAAAGAGGCTCGGTAATGCGTGAGGTGAGGACAATGGTGAGAATAATGGCCATGGACACCACACAGAGCACAGGGTTTTTTGGTGTGAAGAGCCTTTGGGTTCTTTACTACGAACGAGGAAGAAACAAAGTTTTCAGGGACCGCAGACTCTGGGAATGCGACTTTAACCATGGGTTTGATACGGGGCAACTCGAGACAAGTATGGGTGGCATGACCGATGCCATCACACAAGGCACAATGCTTGGTAGGTGGAGGATGGGTAGGGTCAGTTGGGGTGGCCTTGTCTTTGGATGCCCCCTTGCAAGCTTTGCCTTTCTTTTCGGTAGCTGTCACAAAGGAGAAGGGTCTTGTTGAGGTGATGGTGGCACTGTAGCGACAGAAGAAGCAAAGGGGATTGGTTGAACCAGTGTCAAAGCAATGTATGGTTTGGGGTGACCTGGTGGGGTCTCGGCTGGAGGAGTAAGATACCAGATATGTATTCCTAGGGTCAAATTAGGGAGGGAAAGGGTTGCCATGATGGGGACCGAATAAAATCTGGGAGGGGGAGCAAGGAAAGGTATCTGACCGGCGGGGTAATGGCCAGGAGGGACGTATCCCATATGGTTGAGACCTGGGGGAACTGACCCAAGAGGGTAGAGAGGCTCATGAGTACTAGGTGGATGGGAAGGTCCAGGTGGAAGAGGTTCGGCTAGCTGAGGTGAAGGGCTAGGAGGGGGTTGCGGTGGGCGAGGTTGAGGTTGCTGACTAGCCGAAGCGGGCCGCTTAAGGTTAGCCCGAGACGATTGCATCATGCAAACATTCACTAAGCTGGGATCAGAGACAGGAGGAGGAGGAAGACCAAGGAAGGTTCCAAGAAAGGAGGAGTCTTTGTAGATGCTGAGGAAAACACTGGTCAAAGAATCAACGGTTTGCTTATTGGTGGACTCAGGGGAGGTCTGAGATTTTGGCTCATGATATGTCAACTGGTCGATGCTAACTATCTTTCCATTTTGAGGGAAAAAAATCTTGTGGTGGACCGTGGATGGGACAATAGACATGGCATAGGTGTAGCTACGCCCCAAAAAAATGTTATAGTCAAGAGGGGCGTCGATGACTTCAACGTCAATGCAAATAGTCTTGCCCGCAAGGGTGATAGGAAAATTACGGAATAGGCCAATGGGCTAGGAGGCATGGCCATCCCACACATGAATGGTGATTGTGGAAGGGGCCAGCTCAGGAGATCTGAGTTGTTTCCAAACCGAAGAAGACATCACACATGTAGATGCCCCCTCATCAATAATACATCGAGACACATTAGCGTTCTGGATTTTAACTGGGATTTGGAAAGTGATGGAAGCAGGAAGGGGAGGATGATCTGACTAACGTGCATCGAAAACAATCAATTGGTCATCATCAGGATCTACAGCACCCATGGAAGATAGTAGAGCCTTCCTTTGAGAAGGACACGACTAGAGGAGTGCCAGTGTTGAAATTACAGTAGGAGACTACGCCAAATCATCTACTACGCTATACGAATGAGAAGCTCGACCGGAAGCAACATTCGGCGTAATGGGCCCTTAGGAACCTTGATAGGAACCTCAAATTTGGGTTGGGGGATCTACAAAGGACCATTGGGTGTCGAAAGAGGCTTTGTAGGACCTGAAGAAGGTAACTCAAGGACAAACGAAGCGGGAGGCATGGGGTATTGACGAGATCAAGTTTGAAGGTTAAGGTCGATGGTGAGAGGTTGGTCAGAAGTCATCATGAGAATCTGGTAATCAGAGGAACTAGAAGGGGAAGGTTGAGGGGTTACCAGGGCATGAGGTGGTTGAGTAGCCACAAATCCTTGCTGAGGGAAAGGATCGGTAAACACGGTTGGTTGAGAAGTAGCTGCATTGGGGGGAACAGGAGGGGAGGTATGCTGTCCACGCAATGTAGCTTGAGACTCCCACATCTGCCGCATCTGTGGTAATAGGGGACAATCGTGAGTGTAATGACTGTAAACACCGCAACATGAACAAGGCTTATTGGTGCAAAGAGACATGTCCAGCTTAGGCTGAGAGCCCTGTGGCTGGTTAGCAGTGTTAGAATCAATACTTGGAGGATTGGATCCACAATTACCAGGGGAAGATTGATTTTGATTGCCTTTCCTCTTTCTTTGAGAAGAAGTAGGATTAGTCGTGACCTGCTGTGCAAATAATTGCCCTGGAGGGGGTAGTAGTTGCTGTTGCAGGGGTTAAGAAGGCAAGGGAGGTGGAGGTCCAAATGTTGGAGGATCTGGGACACCAGGCTGTGGGTAAGGATAATGGTTAGGATGGGCAACATTGAGGTAAGCAAGAGGGTGGGAAAAAGGAGGAGGCATGCCATATCCTGGATACATGCTACCTGGAGGGGGGAAAGTGCTGAAGGTGTTGGCCCCTCCCAGAGGGAAACCATAGCCCATAGGAGGTTGAGCATAGGTATGTGAAAGAGCTCCAATGATACCGTCGGCAGAGTGAGATGCCCCTGGGGTGTTAGCGCCACTAGGTTTGGGGAGGTCAGGAAGGATGGTATAAACATAACTAGATTGAGCATAGATGAGGTCATATTTCAAGGCTATTTGGAGGGCAGCTTCTTTGGTTTGAGGGAACTGGGATGCGACATCTTTGCTAATGGTAGGTAAGAGAGAGCGAAGGAACCAGTCCATATAGAATCAATCTTCAAAGGTGGGAGCTCGACATAAGCTCCTTCTTCTCTGCCATTCCTGGACATGAGAAGAAAGGCAGGTCGAAGAGGATTGATGGAAAGAAGTCAAGAGTTTGGTACTAGTGTCATATCAGAGAGGGAGCTGGAAATAAGATAAGAAGGCTTGGGCAATAGTCGCAAAGGTGGTATGGGAAGAGGCGGTCTGATCAACATACCATTTAGAAGCTTCACCGATAAGTGTGCGTTGCAACAATCTAAGACATATGGAATCATCAATAATGGAATTGGAGGAACACCACATGTAGAAAGATCGGATATGGTTGGAGGGATCTTCACTAGCAAGGCCTTTGAACTTGGGAATGTCGAAGGGGAGCTTGGTTGGCATAGCAGGCCAAATAACGTCGTGGCAGATAGGATCATTGATCAACTGATTGAAATCGGGGAGACTGAGACTTTCCATATAAGGGAGCAAAGGGACAGTCGAGGTAGTTCCCGTGGTGGTTCCTCCAGTAACAGACCCAGCAGTAGGACCGGGGTTGCTGCTAGCGTTAGGCCCTGAACTAGACATGGTGAAGGTAACAGGGGGAGAACCAAAAGTAGGGGGAGAACCCAAAGAATTAGAAGAAGATTCGGAGGGCGGAATCGGGGGAGGACTAACTCGACGATGGCGGGAGGGAGTAGGTCGACCAACCAGAAACTGAGGGTGAAGGCCAAGAAGTCTCTGGGATAAATGCCTTGGAGGTGTAATGATGATGACACAAAGGGAAGAAGAAGGACCAACAAAGGTAGGGAGGTGCAGAATCGAATGATGATGATGTCGAAACAAGGGCAGAGAGGTGTAGTGTCAATTTATTTTAAAGTCTTTGCTTGGCGGTGTTAACCAGGCTCTTCTTCACTTAGAGTCAGTGTGTGGCATGTGTTAATTTTAATTTTTAAACCCAGACGTTTTGAGAGTAAAAGAAAAAGTGTGCTGCATAATTGAAAATAAATATGTAGAGAACAGTAAATAAGGCTAAAAGAACAGAAAATGAAGAGCTAACAATGCATCGATCTAACCCAAGAAGGCGAGTCTCTCAAAACTAGTCTAAAAGAGGGAAAAAATCTAGTCAAAACACATGAAAAAGGGGCCAATAGATCTAAGGTCGGGAGGGACAGGGATCTAAAGGAGAAATATGCTGAAAAGAGGTGCAGAAAACCGCAAAGAGGTAGAGGCAAGGTTGCTGCAACAAAGGAGGAAATCAGCTAAAGGTAGAAGGGACAAGGAGGTGACCCTAGAGGCAAACCCAAACAAAACTATATGAGGTGATTTGAAAGGGAGAAGAGCTGATCTAAAAGGGATCTGAGAATGAGGTATCATATCTGAAAAGAAGAAGGCTGAAACTCTGAAAATTCAAACATCTGAAACAACTAAAAATCTTCCACAAAAAGTGGAGGGTACTAAAGCCCTAAGGGGCAAGATTCCCACTTAGTTGAGTAAAACAAATCAGAAACAACTCTAAATGGGCGGAGACAGAGGCTGGAAAACCCTGACAGAAGCTTCAGACAAACCCATAAAAATTGCTGGAAAAGTGGAAAAAAAAGTGCAGGTCGCAGGTTCTGACCTATTTTTAGTCCAGTTCGCAGTTTTGGGGCAAAAAAGTGCATCCTCTAGGCCAGGTCATAGGTTTTGGGCCAATAAGTGTGACCTGCAGATCTGGGTCTCTTGGCGACAGATTTCAGAAAAAATTGTTGTCTCAGCTGCGGCTGATGTTTGTCACCTGCGCAATAGGGCCAGAAACACACAGAAGTTAAAAATTTTAATGTTTGAGGGTTTTGGAGGTAAAAAACACCATAAAAATAGGAAAAAAAAACTAAAGAGAAACCCTAGGGTCTGAAATAGCTGGATATGCAGGAATATATAAAACGATAGTGATCGCAAAAGAAAACCCGTGTGGAGTCGCCAATTGTTAGTATGAATCTTTTGTCAGAAAAATGCCACTTTAGCTACGCATAAAAAATAGCCCTAACATCAATTATAGCTGCCAATATCTTCAAATCTACAGTTAGTTGATCCAAAAAAAGCTGCACAAATCCAGATCTATGCATAAAAATACATTAAGCAGTAAAAATGAAATTTTGTTCCATGCATCCAATAGACAAGACAAGAACAATATTTTTGAAAGAATTTTTTATATTAAAGGGCACCTGAGAGGAAAACAAGAAAGGTGTTTCCAATTCTCCTCAATGGGATGGGTTCTTGAAAGTCCTCAGCATTTCAGATCTAAAATTTCTCTCTCTTGTTGGTGTAGAAAACCCAGAAAAACATAGAACTCAAAGGGAGCTCACAAAGCAAATAATGGAGAATGTGACAATGATAATGGCTCAAATTCAGACCAGAAGTATAGATCTAGAGTGATCTAATATGCAATGAAAGGTGAAAAATGAATGGGAAAACCCTTCTATTTATAACAAAATATTAGGGTGGTCTAGAACTTGGTGCATGAATAAAATATTATTAACCAAATTCTAGAACCACCTTTTAGGAATATTTTATTATATTTGTTGGAGGGAAAAATATTTTTGACTTGGGTCAAATCCTTTATTTATAAATAATAAATAAATAAATGATTTATTTATTATTTTAAGGAAATGGTGGAAATATAATTAAATAAATAATTATTTATAAACGATTTAGTCAAATTTAATTAGGAATATTATTTAAATAAGGATTAAATAACTTATTCCTAGGAAATAATCAAATAAATAAGGATTTATTTAATTGATTTCCTTGTTTTGGGTTAAATATGACTAGGAATAATAATTAAATTGATGTTTAACTAATTATTCCTTGAGGAAATATAAACAAATATAGATTTGTTTATTATTTCCTTTTGGGGTTTCCTGTTTAGACCATAAACAACTTAATAAAGGTGTTTTACTAAGTTATTTCACATAGTGAAAGCAATCTTACATAGGGTAAAATTGGTCTTGCATGGTGTACTTGTGTCCATCTAATGATAATAGGTTAGATGACCAAAAAATGGTGTAACATTCAACCAAAAAACAACACCGAAACACCCCTCCTAGACAGGTCACACTTTTCAGGCCCAAACTTGTGACAGGTCGCACTTATCTGGCCAAAACCTGCTACCCAGGTCGCAGTTTTTGACCCAAAAAGTGCGACCCGGCCGTGAGGAGGAGTAGAGGGCTTTTAATGAGCATTAGGGACCTAACCTAAACTTTTAATCCACTGAAAAGAAAGAGTAGGGTTAGGCCTCTTGCCTGCAACTGATAGCTCTTGATTCCAACGGTCGGTTTGTCCGCTACGTTCAACACAAGATTTAGGGCCTTCTGTCCTTTCCACATTCACCACAGCTCCACATGCAAATGAATGAATTTGGAGGGAAAATTCCTTATTAAAAGAGAAACCCCTATTTCTTCTTTCACTCGTAGCAATCGAACCATAGCTTCGTTTACCAAACCGTTCACACCATCGGAGAGATCTCACTGAGCCCTCAAATGGGTATCTATTAGTTTTTAGTAATTTGATACTTCACTAGGACACATTTTCCCAAGAAGCGCCACTTCACCCTTCCACAAAAATCAAATTTCTTCACTTGCAACACTTGTACTGGGGGCACCATGTTGCCTCCATACTCGTCCATGTTCGTGTCAAATTTCGTCATGAGTCACCATCTGGTACTCATGCTTTTATGGTCCCCATCGGCTCCTTTTCATATGTGGCAGCACCATTGAGTCACCCTTGTTTAGAGCATCCGAGTTGAGTCATCATTGCTTTCACGAAGTCTATCCCGAGTCCCTTTACATCTCGTCATAGCCCCCCATCATTCATTTCTTGGTTCCTCTCTCCTGTCGCACATTATGGCCTTCAGTCCAGATGCCCCCTATCACTCATGATGTTGTGTCAATTGCTGCCAGGTCATCCGTGCCATTTATGCTCTAACAAGGGAAGTCATCCATTCACTACTCTTTCCCCTCCATTTCATCATCATCATTGGTGTCAGTCTCTTAGTCACTCTAATATTTACTCTCATGCCCTAGTTGAGGATCCCTTATTGCCTCACCTATGGTGGACCTCCTTCTGTCGACATCAGCTCATTTATTCCAGAAGACAGGTCTAGAGGGTGGTGTACCTGGGTTCTAGTTTCCACTCTAGTTCGATGCCTTGGATCAGGCAAAGGGACTCATCATTGCCCTTTGACTTGATTGTTTCTCATCTCCAGCTCCTTTTAGCATGATCAAGATCTGTATACTCGATGGTTCAGTGATGCAGCAGCTGACATTGATGATTCCCAAGTGTGTGTGAGATGTCCCAGCCCTCATGAGGGGGTGACCCTACAAATATCCCCCCACACACTTAGATGATCTCTTCATCATATCCTTCGATGCAAATCCATACATTTGATGATGTCGGCCTCAACCGCTTGTAGCACCATTTTGTTTGCACGTATCAGTCAGAGTTTCAGAGCCCTTTCCTGTTTTCAGGGGTATCTGGGTTGCATTTATATCTCATATACTCATCTATTGTTTTACAAGTCCTGGCTGTTATCCCAGGCACAATATGTATATGGGATTCATTATCATGTTACTTATCTGGCTCATGTTTATGCTAGCATATGCTTTATTATTGCGTTCTGTGGTTTTCCAGGTGCCTTATTGTTTGTACTATTGCCTCGGCGGGCATAGGTATGCCTCCCTTGCCGCCTATAGCAGGTACTCACTAAAAAACACTTGTCGCACCTGCAAGTTGCCTCCTCAGGGTCCAGTTCTTCCAGCACTTCAGTTTAAATTTTACCTCTCTCTCTTTGACTTCCCCTTCGATGTCTAGTGATTGAGTTCTTACAACGTACTTCGGTCATACGATTATCTCCTAATGCCCGCACGCTGGGGGGTAATCTGTTACACCATTTTTTGGCATCTAACCTATTATCATTACATGGACCCAAGTACATCATGTAAGACCAATTTTACTCCAAGTAAAATTGCTTTCACTTTGAAAATAACTTAGTAAATCACCTTTATTAAGTTTTTTTTGGTCTAAACAGGAAAACCCATAATGAAATATTAAATAAATATACATTTGTTTGATTTTCCTCAAGAAATAATTAGTTAAACAATAGTTTAATTAATATTTTTGGTTATATTTAACCCAAAACAAGGAAACTAATTAGATAAATCATTATTTATCTTATTATTTTCTAAGAATAATTGTTTAAATCTTATTTAAATGATATTCTTTGTTAAATATGACTAAATCACCCTTAAATAATTAAATAAATCATTATTTATTTGATTATTACTCAACCATATCTTTAAAATGATAAATAAATCATTTATTTATTTATTATTACTTAATCACATCCTTAAAATAATAAATAAATAATTTATTTATTTATTATTTACAAATAAAGGGATTTGACTGAAGTCAAATACCTTTTCCCTCCAACAAATATAATAAAATATTCCATAAAAGTTTGATCTAGATTTGGTTAGTAATATTTTAATTATGCATCAATCTCTAGACTAACTCAATATTTTGTTATAAATAGAAGGGTTTTCCCATTCATTTGTCACCTTTTGTTGCCTAAAGATCACTTTGGACCTCAACACTTGGTCTGGATATTGATCCATAATCATAGCCATACTTTTTCATTTTTGTATGGGTTTTCTACACCATCAAGAGAGAGAAGTCCTAAATCTGAAGTGCTGAGGACTCACAAGAACCCATCCCATTGAGGAGAACAGGGAACAACCTCTTGTGTTTTCCTCCCAGGTGCCATTAATAAAAATATTCATTGGATATATTCTTGTCTTGTCTATTGTATCTATGGAGTAAATATTCCTTTTCTACTATTTAATGTCTTCTAATGCATAGATCTAGATTTTTGCAGTATTTGTATTGATCCTCTAATTGCAGATCTGAAGATATTAGCAGTCATTTCTGCTGTTAGGGCTATAAGTTATGCTTAGCTAAAGTGGTATTTTTTCGTACACTTCGAATCAAGATTCATACTAACAGGGTGACCAACGAGGGTTCCCAACTAATTATGTCCCAAGAAAGGATGAGCCAATAAGGGTGGTGGTGTTCTGTCTTTGACGCCTAAATGGCGAAAGACCTGGAACCCCTCCCGGTAATGGGGGGAGGTCCAAAAGACGTTTACATCGATGTGGTCTTGTTGGGTGCATTACGGCGTCGACTAAGTATGGTTTTGGAAATATTTGAGAGGATAGAGATTATAATCAAAGAAAAAATCCAATCGCATACATAAAACAAAGTGGAAATAAGAGATAAATCTTCCCTTTAGATTAATCCTACATGACCAATCAATCAAAAAATATGGTTTTTTTTTGTTTTTGCATATGATACTCAAATCCTAGAAGACCTAATCATCCTCACACATTAAAATTTAATTAGGCCTTGAGAAGATATCTTATGAATGCTGGCACAACGTCTTGAAAGAACTGGTGATGCCCCCAGCCAACCGAAGAAAATCGAGCAAGGTTAGGGTAGAGGATCTAGTGCTGCTTGCACTGTCACCTATAGGGAAGGATGCCCTAGTTTTGCCACTAAATACCGTCATCCCACGTGAGCATTATCATCTTGTTATTCTTGGTAATTCATCTACCAGTACAGAGTATTAGAGAAGTTAGGTAGCCCTGAATAATACCACACGCACTGGGCCTAAGCTTAACTCCCTCTAATTCAGGTCTCTATGGCGCTTAGGTTTTATTCTCCTTGGGCGGATAAATAGATTTAAAAGTTCTCTAAACCGTCAAATTCTATGTTTCAAGATGTAAACTGACCATGGTGTCTTATTATATGCCTACCCCCTTGGTCCTAGCTTAAATTATAAATTATCTTGTGGCCCCTGTGGGGAGAATTTAGTGAGTTTAGTTAAGTTAGTTTTAGGTGGCTTTGATTTACTTAGGGTATGAGTGTGTGTGAGAAAGAGGTGAACAAGCATATATTTTGAACATGTGGATATGCTGTGATCCTTTTCAAAATCCCCTATTTAAACTAGGTTTGGTTGTTCCTTTCTCAAAAGCAAAACATGTGCGGATGTGGGTCGCTTACGATGCTTCCTAGTTAATCTAAATGATCAAATATAGGGAAATGGTGAATTATCAGCAGAGAGTGTTCATATGCTTGCCTAGGATCACCCAAGGGTGCAAAGGCAAAAAATATTACTTTCTCTCTAAGGATAATTCGATCTTGGTCCCGAATCCTAGTGCCAAAAATTGTACTAAAATTAATGACTTTTAAACTAAGAAAATGTAAAATATTTAGCTAAGAATGTGTGGACTAGGGCCACTTACTTTGGCTAATTACCTAAGTGTTTTTGCTGCCTAAATTTTCAAAACATAAATTATTTCAGAATGCAAGTTAATTTCCCTCTACTTAAACTGTGTTCACTTTGCAAAAATAAACTTGAAATTTAAAACTAACGTCTAAACTACTAAAACGCAGCTAAGAGTGAGCTTTAAAAAGTTATGGGACACCTCAATGAGTGCTAGCAGATTTCTTATGGGCTTCCAGTCACTTTACATGCAGGGAAAGAAGGGAAATAACAACAAATTTTGCTTCTGGCTTTCGTGCGCAAAAGGTTGGACAGGCGCGAAGTCTGCACCCAGGTCATTGTTGAACACGCGCAGTCAGTCGCATCTGTATGTGAAAAAGACACATGATTTTCTTGGAAAAAGAGATTGTGAGCTTTAGCCTCTCACTGAGGGTGAGCAGGCAATGAAGGAGAGAAAAAGGGGTAGTTCCAGCCAACTCCAAAGAAAAGAAAGAGGTCTATGCAAAAAAGCACAACTACATAAACTTGGAAATAAAAGTAGTGGAGTTGCCAATCCTATGTAGGTGGATTTGGCACACAAGTGTACCAAATCGCACGTGCTTAAGAGAAGTGGTTTTTTCCTCTTAAGTTCTTGGTCACAAGCAGAAAATCAAGGGATTCAAGCAAGTTAGTGGAACATGCTAAGAAATAAACATACTAAATAGTGAAATAGCATGTATATTCAAAAATAAAAACTAAACTAAAATACATTATACAAAAGCTCTAAATAGAGTCAAAAAACTTCAATAATCCAAACAGTGGTACTTATGTCACCTCTTATTGACTGCTGGTAGGAATAAAGGATGAAACATTTACCCACTTTCTAGGGGACCCTCAACACTAGAGAGTTCTAATACTCGATGCAAGGATGTATTTACTTCCGAGCTACCTTGGCTCAAAGTCCCTCTCTCTACTCGAAAGGACTGGAGTTGTTGGATGGCCAACAACTGAGTCCCCTCTATCTCTGCGCCAGATCACACATTGCTGGATTTCTTGGGGAAATTCTGGCCAGCATAACAATGTGTTCTCCCATTGTTCATCTCTTGGTGGCCTTTTATAGGAGAATTCAAACTCTCCTTCCCTCTCTTGGTACATTGCTGGATGGTGACCCAAGAGAGGAGGGTGATTCCATTGTGTGACACATTATTCCATTATGTGCTCCCTTGAGGTCTTAAGGAGGCTTGGGCAGTTGTCCTTAGGTGGCCTCAAGTGTGGGATCAATTTCCTGGAGTGTGCCTTGTGGTCTCAGAAAGTGACTTCCGCAACTCTTAGGTCCGCATGGATTTTTAAGGAAAAGGTGCGAAAAGGCGCACTTATTGAAGAAAAATGCACATGGAGGTGCATTCTGCTATGGTATTTAGTGCAAAATTTGGTTTTTCCCCTAGACCTTAGAGATTTGTAAAATTATTTAGATTCTCTAATGTGCCTTAGCCCTGTAAATCCTTCTGCCTGACATTTAATAATATCATCTTTTCTTGTCCTATTTTCTAGTTATAACACATGTAACCTTTCCACCAAGCTTTAACACTTTCCTTGAAATAAATAATATAAAACCCTAATTAATACATCTTCTTGTTTGAACCTAAGGAGCTCACTAAAGTCATGAAACTTTGATACATGCTCTAAATTCAAGCTTAAATATTCTCCACCAAATTTAGGGCCAATACTTAAAAGATATGCATCCCTGGGAAAAATATTTGGAAATCCATAAATTTTTGAAAAGTCCACACATGCATACCTTGAATAAATTTTAGCTACGTCCAGGTCTCCTATTTCCCAGTAGTGTTACCATGAAGCTATGAATTTCTGAATTCTTCAAGAGTGGATTCGCCAAGGTAGAAGTACAACCTTCGAATTGTCTGATCACCTGCTACCTTCAAGAGCTTAGTTCCTTTGACAAGAATCACCCAGGATGATATGAATTTAAGACTCCCAGCAGATGCACCAAAATGTTATCACCAAATTGGGACTAATTAGGTTATTCAACAGTCAATTTGATGTAACTATTTCAAACCACTTGGGGTTGGAAGTTAGCCCTTCGAACCAGAGAGGGCTCTCTCAAGAAAAAGGTAATATATTCAAGAAACAAGATTATAATGAATATGTATAACTCTGATATGTTTTTAGATGATTTTTGCAGGTGGAAGATGAGTGAGGGCTACCATTGGGCATGTATTCAACATGGAAATTCAATTACAAATGAATATTATTGATGGAAATTGATGCACATGAGTTTTTACAATAACTTTGAAAACTACCATAACACATAAAGGAAGTTGGAGCATAAGATTTTATGAATTCCAAGTAATCATGTATAAGCAAGATGAATCAATATTAAAAATATAAATGGACACAAACACATAAAAGCTGAGTATGAATCTGAGGTCTGAACAAACACTTCTGCAACTATGTATTAATTGAGTGAAAGAAAAGTACATAGTAGGTTGGTTAGTTATATCCATCAACCCCCTCTAATTCTAAAAAATTCTCATTTATAGAGTGAGATATCTTTTTCATAGGTCTACCACCAGGGCTAGACTCTCGAACCTGATCTAGAGATCTAATCAAAAAAGGATTCCATTACATTGAGAAAAAATAGATATATTCTATTTTAGGGAGTTTGTAGTAAAACATGACTCTATAAGTATTAATTACATTAACAAATTTTTTTAATAACCCATGCTAATGATGGCTACCAAACCAAACAACCATGTTTAGGTGACAAACTGTCATACAGGATTTCAAGTCTTGATATACCGAATTTGATGATGAGTTGTCCATTGCTGAGGTGGAAAAAGTGATGTGGTGTCAGCCATGTCAATCCTGTGAAGTGTATTGTTGAGTTGTCTTAATCACCAGATATCCTAATGAAATTTCTTGAACTCATTTGATGATTCAACTACTTCCTTACATGTGTGGACTGCCCCAAAAAGACCAAAATTTCATAATGTTGGAAAACTAGAGGATTAGGCAGTTTCGTAGCGAATTCTGACTAGTTTACACTGAATTCACTGTGAAAGTTGATAGAAGTTCCAAATTTACATGAAATGACCAATTCACTTATCATGAGATATTTTTGGGATTTTTATTTGACATTAACACCTATTTCCTTAATGATGACCTTTAAGACCCCCACCAATGTAAATTTTTGAAAATAAAAATTCAAAAGACCCTATTCAACCCTAACTAACTCAACCTAATTAACTTAAGACCAACCAAATTGTTATCATGGATAGCATGTATCATCAAGCACATTAGCTGTAGCAATAGTTGATTTCTCCTGCTTTTTCAGGCCCCTCTAATCATTAGATGGAGTGAGTTTTGTTGTAACCTGTAGAAAAATATTGGTTTTAGGGAGTAAGTTATGGAAAATTTTAAGGGATAATATTCACAACTGGGATAATCTTCATGATTTAAAAAAAAAGGATTCACCAATTTCCATTTTTCTACATTATTCGTCTAAATTTTATAGTGTGTATATATATATATATATATATTCACTTTAAAAATTGCCAAAATTTTATAGAGACTAAATATACGATCATTAGAAATTTGAGTATTTTAAAACTATATCACTAAACATTTTATAGTTTGCATATCGAGGATTATTAAGGTTCTCCAAATTTTCTAAATTTTGAGAAAGGCTTCCATCCCTCAAATTTTCGCTAAAGTCAAGTCAGTGGTCATGCATCTCTATCTTTATCAAAAAAAAAAAAAAAAACCTGGTTACAATTAGATTATATAAGTGCAATGAATACTTTAACCTAGACACTACCACATATAATAAAAGTGGCAAGTACTTGAGGTATGCATACCTAAAAATGATTGTGATGGTAAGAAGAAAAAACTAGAAGATGGAGGGTTTTAATAACTTAAGTAGAGAAGGACTTAAGTTTTAAACCTTGAGAGTGAAATGATGAAAGAAATAGGGAAAAAAGAGTGAATTTATATATTTTCTGAAACAAATGGAGTGTGTTATCACTGGTGTTATAAAAAAATTGCACTTGATTGGCTGCTAATTAGACAACTCTATGTAACTGTTTCAAACCATATTTTTACTGAAGCTTAGCCTCTTCAGTCTGAGAGGGCTCTCACAAAGGGGTTTATGATATTTGATTATGATAGTAATAGATGGCTAACTCTATTGAAAATGTAACTTGTTTTTTGTATTTGAAGGTTGAAAAGAGTGCAAGTTTGCTACCATTGGGATTATGGAGTCAACAAATCAGTAAATTCAGTGGCAAGGTTCCATGACATGGAAGCTAAGGTAGATAGGGGTCTTTACAAAGGCAATTCACTCATAAAACATAGGAAAACACAGTCATCTCATTACTAAAGGCAGTCAGAGCATAGAGTTATGAATTCTGAGTAATAGCAATGAAATCCAATGCAAGTAGTAAAACACAAGATGTAGATCAATAAAACATTAAAAACCCCATAAGAATCTCAGGTCTGTCAAGAAGAAGTCACTCTGTATTACTAATATGAATCAAATTACATAAAGTAGCAGTTTTGTGCAAAAGGTCTCCAAACCTTGACTAATTCGATGATTCTCCTTTAAATATACATTGTTACATCAAGGATGATCTACCTGATGGCTAGAGTCATCAGATTTTTCCTTTGACACATCACATAACCAAAAAAATATCTTCTAACAAGAAAATGACAGCTACACCCTAAAGAAGGCATTTCCTAATAGGACTCAAACTCCTATTTATTACATCAGTCTACCTTATCTTTGAAAGAGTTACTTGTCAGTTACAAATAAGCATCACATGCTCAGAAAGGATATGATAGGTTCATTACCGCTTTTACATATTGAAAATCCTCCTAAAGAAGACATTTCCTAATAGGACTCAAACTCCTATTTATTACATCATTCTACCTTATATTTGAAACAGTTACTTGTCAGCTACAAATAAGCATCACATGCTTGGAAAGGATATGATAGGTTCATTACCACTTTTACATATTAAAAATCCTCCTAAACATGTGGAAAAAACCCTATTTTTCAGGAATATGACCCTTATCTTCAATGAAAGCCTTTAACTAATGATCTGTTCCCATAACACTTTCTTCAAGTCATAAATTTTTGATGTTAAGGTCCCTTGACCTGTTGGAGGAATCCAGTTGTCCAAAAATGCCATTAAACTGCTCAGAAAACCTTCAAAAATAGCTCGTTACGAAAACATGACAGTTTCGTAGCAAGCTTTCGTAGCATTGAAAAATAAGCTTTTAAACCCAAAAAATCTACTCTTTTTCTATTCCGTGATGTCTTCCTAGTCATGACACATCATCACCACCATTCTCCATTCTTGAAAGCTGCAAAAAGTGATTTTGGAAACAAATAGGCAGCTACAGAAATTTTCGTAGCATTTTCCTGGCTTTAAGTGTAGGAAACACTACAAAACTGTGGAAAACTGCAAAATTTCTAGATTTCAACTCTGTCCCAAAAATTTGACCTCCAGCTGCAAAATCTTGGTCTTCAGCATGCCATGAACCTTTTGAAACATAATCAAACTCAACTTAAGACCTCTTCATTAATGATTAGTTGAGAAATGGGCTCCTGAGCGAGAGTCATCTTCAAACCCTTCTTTTCCAATTCTTCATGAATCAATTCTAATTGCTCTTGGAGGTCTTTGAATTGGTATTTTAGTCTCCTTTTCTTAGATTGTAAGTGCAAGTTCATTTTTCTGATATGCTTCACCTCTCCTCTCAATGGTTGAGTCCATTTTATCAATTGTTGTGTGTTGTCCAAGGTTTTTGACACACTAATGACCTGCTCTTCCCAAATCTCTTTCATTTTCTCAAACTGCACCTTCTGAACATTGTGTTTCCTTGCTTCTTTCTTCAAGACTGCTATTTCATCATTTTCTAACTTCAACTACTCCTTAAGAACCTCAATCTCTATTTTTTCAATAATCTTCTCTTTTCCCTTCTTTTGCTTGATGACCAGATCTTCTTCTGCAGGTGATGAGAGGTCAATGATGCTTGGTGATGGTTGGACAGTTTCAACGACCTTATGAGCATATTTACTGCTTTCCAAGATCTTTCAAGCATGTCTTGTCATTGGTTTCCTAGCTTGAAACATGAATTGTGCATCCTCACCTTCAAACTCTAAATTCTTATTTGTTTTGGTTTTCTTGAGCTTATTTCCTCCCTCATCTATATCTTCAACTTGGAATATGGGAGTTTCTTCAATATCAATAGCATGCAGAATATCTTCTAAGCTACCCTTAGCCAGTTTTTTGCTTCTTGTAACCCTCTTGTTGCCATGTTTTCTCACAATTGGCCTTTTTTTTGCTGGTTTTCTCACAGTTGGATTTTGTTTTGCAGGTGAAGATTTAGGTGTCTCGACCCTTTGCAATGGCTCTGTCTCCATGATCATTGGCTCAATTTTTTCTGCCACTGAAGGTGATGGGATATCTCTAGGTTTAGGATTTATTTTAGGAGTGATGGCATATATTTCAAAACCACTGATGAAAAAAAAGGATGACCAATATCTGCCTAATCTATTTAACTCTTCTAATACCAGCAACTTGATTAAATCATGATGAAAGAGTGAGGTTTCATTTCCTTCATATTTAGCTTGAATTTTGTCTGACATTTTAGCTAAGCTTTTGTATAAGTCAAAAGGTAGATCAAGATATTTCTTACCAAAAAAATGTAGCAGAATCCTATGATGGTAGGCCCATAAACCATATGATACATCCCTTCACAGGTGAAGTACTTTTCAATGATTAGCAGTAACTTTGAGAAGTTGTGTTTCATGTAGCTCCTTAGAATGGCATTTGTGAGATCAATCTCACTATGCTCTAGCTTGATAAATTCCTTACAGTCTTGCATGGTGAATTTGAAGCCTTTGAACCATTATTCTCCTCCTCTAGGGATTCCTGTTGCTGCTGCAATGGTCTCTGGAGTTACAGTGAGGTTCAACATCCCCACCTTTGAAGCTATTTCATTGAAATTGATGGAAAAATCCTTAGAAACTTACACATGGAATCCTTGTAGTCTTTGGAAAAACTGCAAACACCCTGTTCTTCTAAAAAATTCTAAAGCTGTCGGGTCTTCATTAATCAAGTTCATGTTTGATGGCTCATATCGGAGGAAATGGCCACCTTTTTTGGTCTTACTCTTTGTAGCCATGGTGCTTTTATGCCTTCTCTGCCTTGCTTGATCAATGACACCTGCAAACTTTGAAAATGCCAGCAAACAACTTGGCTTTGTGAAACAACTCTCCAGAGCTCAATATCATGCAAAAAGGAAGTGGATAATGACATTGACTCAATTGGGAAATGTTTTAAAGTTTCGATGATAGCTCATGGCATAATCATGACTCATACGTGCTTAAAACAATAATAATGACTTCAGCCATGAACATTGTACCTTGATTTAACCCTAAATGACTCGAATGGCATCTACCCTAACACTTCTAATCATTGACTGAAACCTAGCACCAAAGTTGAAAAGACAGACAGGAATACCTCTTTTCGTAGCGTATTTAGTTCAATTCTTGGCAGTTTCGCTACGAAACTATCAGCATTTTCACAGTGAAAACTTCCTTTTTACTGTGTATTTCTCTACAAAAATAAGAAATCTTGGCTAAAGTGACCTTTTTGAATTTAAAATCTTAGGAAGTGGAATATGTCAGCAAATGATGATTGATGGGACATGATAGGACTTGAAAGGGGTGGGCTTGGACCTTAGGATAGGCTAATATGAAAAATTTAAATTTTCCTAATGAACTCTAGGGACCATACCTTTGAAAAATCAACTTCTAAGATTATGTCAAATGATGTTTCACTTTTTCTGAGTGATAACAGTGGCTCCACTTGGGATGGTGTGCCCTTGTGGTACACCAAAGAACCTGTAGTTCTGGTGCTATCCATCTTCTTGAAAACAAAATCTCTAAAATTTTCCAAGCTTTCTTTCAAACTCTAATGGTCTTCACTTCGAGCTCAAGATTGATGATCAACTTGCCTTTATTAGCAGAAAAACATATTAAAATGGAATATATATAATGAAATGAAATATTAGTAGAACTTAAGAGGAATAGTGCTTCAAAAACATTCCATTGACAGGTCCTCCAGCACAAGGTTGTCCATCCATCTCCTGTAGTATGAAAGTATTGTTTCCATGATAATCAGCCACTATAAATGGACCTTTCCAGATATTCTCAAACTTACCATGCTTCCCCTTTTCTTCAATCCTGGCTTCCCACTTCAAAACCACATCTTGAATTTGAAAGTTTTCCTCTTTGACCTTCCTGTCAAATGTCTTCTTAATTCTGTTTTGAGATTTCTGATTTCTGTTGTAGACTTCCTCCGTTTTTTCTTGCAAGGCTATCAACTGATTTATCCTCCTCTAAATTGCATTTGGATCCTCCTCTAATCCTTGGAACAGCTTCATGACATCCACTCCTAAGGATGTAGGAAAAATAGCTTTAGCTCCATATACCAACTCACAAGGTGAAGTTCCAATTGACCTTTTTGTGCACACTCTATCAGCCCACAAAGCATACTTCAGCTTCAAATGCCATGCATTCTTATTTTCCTGTAACACCTTCTTAATAATCCTCACAATGCTCTTGTTAGAATATTCAACAAGACCATTACATTATAGATAATATGTAGTAGAATGCCCATGTGTAACATGATATTGATGACAAAAACTGATCAAATTATTGAATTTGAATTCCTGTGCATTGTCAGTGATAATATTAATAGGGCAACCAAACTTATACAATATATTATTTTCCAAAAATGAAATGATTACTTAATCATTTGCTTGCCTAGTTGGGATTGCTTCAATCCACTTGGTGAAATAATCAGTTGTTGTTAGGATCCAACGATGCTGACCTAAAGATGATGGATGAATCTCACCAATAAAATCTAGTCCCCACTACTGAAAAGGTGCCTCAACATAGATAAGCATCAAGGGTAAAGGAACAAGCTTCTTCTTACCATAAAAAATCTGGCATTCATGGTAGGCAGCAATATTTTTGTAGACATCTTTGAACATTGTAGGCCAGTAGTATCCTGCTCTGAGAATATTATTTACTGTGGATTTCCAATAATGATGACCTCCAAAATATCCTTTGTGAAACTCCTTAATCACTTTTTCAACCTCCTCTTCTAGCAAACAATTCAAAATAATACCACCGATATCTTTCCAATACAGATTTTTATCAATGATGCAATACCTCAAGGATTTTAGCTTCACAAACCTTGCCTTAGACTTTCTTAACTTAGAAGGAGCCCTATGATGATGTAAGACAAAAAAATGTCTTTGTACCATTCAGAAAGGATGTACTTCTCTTCAATGGGAATCAACTCTTCATCTTCATCTGATATCTCTGAAATTTCTGCAATTAAATTCATGTCAAGATCGTCAAAATTGGACAGTTCCATCAACTTTTCTAGCCCCTGACCGTTCACCAATTTTGTAGGTTTGATCTCTATATCATATTATAGCAAGTTAGCTATCCATTTCCCTCTCTTACCATCAGGATCAACTTGAGTTAAGATGTCTTTCACAATAGCATTAGGAACAAATGCTATGACATGAGAATTCTGAAATATTTGATCGCTTTGACCAAAGCATAGGCCTGCTTATCTAAGATGATATAATTTAATTCTGAATTAGCTAAAGTCCTGCTAAAAAATGAAATAGGTTGCTCAGTACCTTGTTGTCATTTTTGCAACAAAACTCCAGCAATTGTATTTTCTGATGCAAATGTGAAAACCAGAAATTCTTTTGAAAATTCCAGGCTAATCAACATTGGTGCTTGAGTGAGTGCCTTATTGATCTCCTCAAATGAATGCTTTGCTTCCAATGTCCATTTGATGTCAGCTCCTTTATTCAACATCTTGGTTATGTATTTGAAAATCTCTGTAAAATTTGGAATAAACCTCCTCACAAGATTCACCCTCCCAAGGAAAGACTGAATTTCCTTCCGGATTTTAGGCAGATCCAATTTCTAAATGGAATTGACCCTATTTGGATCAATATTAATCCCATATTTAGATATAATATGCCCAAGTAACTTCCCTGAAGTCAGAGAAAAAATTATTTTAGTGGGATTGAGAGAAATTCCAAACCTTCTACATTTCAGCAGAACTTTCTCTAGATGCTTCAAGTGGTCTTCCTCTCTCCTTGAGAAAATTTTTATGTCATCTAGATACACAACCACAAACTTATCCTTCTCCTCAGCAAATGAAATTTCCATTTCTCTTTTAAAGGTCACTCCTGCATTCATCAGACCAAAAGGCATCTTGGAATACATGAATATGCCCCATGGTGTGGTAAAGGTAGTTTTTTCCTGATCTTCTAGATGTGCAATTATCTGATTGTATCCTGAAAAACCATCTAGCATAGACATCCTTTGGGAACGAAAAATGTTCTGCAAGATTTGGTCCATCTTTCGAAGAGGGTAGTTATCCTTCAGAGATGCTTTGTTCAAGTTTCTGAAGTCAATGCAGATTCTGATTTCTCCACTCTTTTTTCTGACTAGAACCAAGTTTGCAAGTCATTTTTAGAATCCAATTAGAACAGTAATTTTGGCATCAAAGAGTTTCTTGATTTCCTTCTTAATCAGAGGCATAAGAAGTGGATTAATCCTTCTCAACTTCTGTTTGAAAGGATTTTCATTTTCTTTAATAGGAATGGTATGCTGAATAATAGTAGGGTCATACTTCTTCAAATCAACATAATTCCATGCAAAACATCCATGAACCTTTTCATCATCTCAAG
Organism: Pinus albicaulis; assembly: GCA_034641835.2. Classification (NCBI taxonomy): domain Eukaryota; kingdom Viridiplantae; phylum Streptophyta; class Pinopsida; order Pinales; family Pinaceae; genus Pinus; species Pinus albicaulis. The sequence goes on along the minus strand of CM076572.1, from coordinate 1,303,447,796 downwards.
ATATTTATGTTTCATATCTGCAGAAATAAACTTAGAAATTTTGTTCATTTTTGGCAAAGCCACTGTACCAAGGTTACAACTCTCCACCTCTTCATCATCAACTTGTATCCTAGGAGATTTGAACACATAATTTTTGTCAAAAATATTTTCAATTGGGATGAGACCTTTGGGTATGGAGTTGTTCTTCAACTACAACACTTCAAAACTACTTTTTATTTTAGCAAGCATGTTTTGCCGGTCTACTTGCGTGCTTTCAAACTCCTCTTTCAACTCTATGAAGCTTTTGATTTGTTGGTCATCTTCAAAAACTTGCCAATGGATGATTTTTTCAAGGATAGCAGGCCTATGGAAAAAATCAACCTCATACCTTTCAGTGGAATGTACAGGGATAACAAATAGCAAAGACAACTAGGGAATCAACTATTGAGTTTTGGTCTCTAGTCTTCACACTAAAGGAATGTTCTTGAAAATCCTCTAACATCTCCATGATAAAATTTCTATATGCTCTCATTCTCACATCCTTTGTTTGATATACACCCTCAACTTGTTTAATCACTAATTCAGAATCTCCACAAATAGAAATATTTTGGGCACCCAATATTTTCAAAATTTCTAAACCCAAAAACAGAGATTCATACTCAGCCATGTTATTTGTGCAATCAAAGTTTATTTTGAAAGAAAAGAACTTACTTTCATCCTATGGATGTGATCCAAATACTTGATCCAACCCCCTCTCTTCCTACTGATCCGTCAAAGTGTAACAACCACCAACCTTCTACCTTTTCCCACTGGTTTGCTGATTTTTCGCCTGTTGATTTTCTGCTTGCTGATTTTTTTCTTCCTTCTCATCTTCTGCTTCATTAGTCAATTCATTGAAAATTATAGTAGATCCTAATTCATTATCAACAACATAGATTGGTAAATTTTGAGGCTTGTCCTTACTACTTAACATATAAGCCATCCTTGTTTCTCTATATAATCTCCTTTTCTCACAAAAAATAGGAATGGTGGCATAGGTTAGGTCCATCTGCATAGTGCCTTTCATCTTTCCTACCCATGACCTTGATAGCAGCATGCCAAGCTTGGGTGGAATTTATGCTACCACAATGTCCATTACCACTATCTTGGCAGGGACTTGTGTGAGACCAATAACAACATCTTTTATTAAACCAATGCATTGAACTCTTTTTGAATCAAAGGAAAACAAATCCTTATATGGCATAGTAGCTTCCAATCTCATACTTTCCATGATTACTTTAGGCATGAGGTTATGAGAGGCTCCTGAATCCAACATGGAATTATGTAGTGTCATGTCATGAATTCTAAGGCTGACATAAAAAGGAGGCACCTCTTCATTCTACTCATCTTCCAATCTTGGTCCCAAGTATATGGTTGGATGATATTCTTGACAATTAAGGATGTCAGTAGCTCCTGGTTGGGAATTCAACATTTTTACAATCTTACTTCTATATTCATTCACCTTAAGAATTTATCCAAAAGGGACTGTGATTTTGATCTCAGAGATCTCATTCTTCAAACTGAAAGAAAAAGAAGATTTTTTAGTCTCTTTGACAGGAGGAGGAGGTGGTGTATCTTTTCTAACCTCAACAACTTTAGGGTCATCTTTCTTGGGCTATGTTTTTTTTGCATTAATTGGAAAATTTCTGTTTCTGAGGTTGTATTGCTTTTGCATCTCAAAGATTTCATGTTGATATCCTCTACGGTAATCAGATGGTTCCTCACCCTTGTTTGCATCATGATCTGACTCATCATGCTATTCCTTAGTCAAAAACATTCCAGAAATGTCTTCATTTAGAAAATTAATGGATTCTTCTAGAATCTCAGGCTGATCCTCTTCATCAAATAAATTTTGCTGAAAAGGAGGCCTTACTGGAGGGTCAACCTGATTTCTGTTTTCCCTTGGTCTCTGTTGATTTTGAGGTCTCCTGAAGTGAGAATTTCTAAAATGAGGTTCATGTTGTGCAGGAGGTGCAGAGGTATTCTCAAGAGAAAGCTTATCCATCATTTTTTTCATTGTCTTCATCATGGATTCAAATTTATCATCAGAGGTGGAAGGTTTGTCTTCTTATTTCAATTTTGTCTTTCCCATCTTGGATTTTCTAGCTACTATCATATTTATTTTCACCTTCACAACATCATTTTTCATTTCAGGTAGTGAAGTGGATTCTCTTTCTTTGAGCAGGATAGAAAATTCATAGTGAAATGCCTCAACATAGCGCATTTGAGCTAATCCTGGTGGAGGCTTTAGATGGGCAAGGATGGAGTCATAAACCTTGTTGAATCTCTTGGAGAAATTTTGGACAGATTCATTAACAGCTATTTTCAAACTATTATACTTAGTGAGGGCTTGCACAAGATTATTTCTATTTCCCCACTTTCTCAAAAATATATCTTCAAATTCATTCCAATTATGTAGGCTTCCTAGTGTAAGGGATTTGAACCACTTCTTGGCCTCACCAGTAAAGCTCTGAGAAAATAATCACATCTTGAAATCCTCATGGTCAACCTCCTCCCTGTCTATGAAGTCATTGAACTGATCTACATTATCTTTAGCTATAATTTATTCATCACTTCCCCAAGTTTTGATTCTAGCAGAATATTTGCTAGGAAGGGGATTAAGAGCATCTAGAATAACAAGAGGGGCATACCTAGCAAGTGGAACAGCAGGTTGAGGTGGCACATTTCCTGCCATGATGATTGGAACTGTGGGATTTTTAGGGACAAAAGTAGTAGAAGAAGAGGGAATGTTAGGAGGTGGGCTGGTTGGTATTTGTTGTCCAATTACGATTGAACTCCAATCAAGTAGAGGAACACTATATTTACTTCTTATCAAGATTTCAAATGGGTCAAGTTCCTTCAACCTATCCAAAGATTCCTTCTCTAACAATCAATATGAAGTGACTACCTCCCAAAGCTCTTGTTTATCCTTTTGTGTCACTAAGGCTAAGGTATCAATACCTCCTCTATGTAGATCTAAGACAATTTCAACCAATTATTTTTCATTTTCAGACCTAAACAAGAATTCCTAAATTTTATCATCAAACCTTTTATCTTAAGGACTTCTTAAAACTTTAGAGGACAAGAATTTTGTATGTAATGGAGTACCTGATTGTGCAGAAATGCCTTGAATGCCTTTGGAAATTGTGTTTGGATTATCCACAATTTTAGGTGGATCTGTGTCAGGATAAATCCTTGTATATCTCCTTTTCGAAGCCACATTTGTACATGAGAATTTTGAATGGAGCCAACAAAGTAGTTGCAGCCTCGAATAACTTCTGAGCTCTTGCTACCTTCAATATTTCAGCTTCAGAATTTCAGGAAAAGTATATTTTTAGGTTCCCAGCAGACGCACCAAAATGTTATCACAAAATTGCACTTGATTGGCTGCTAATCAGACAACTCTATGTAACTGTTTCAGACCAACTTTTGACTGAAGCTTAGCCTCTTCAGTCTGAGAGGGCTATCTTAAAGGGGTTTATGATATTTTATTATGATAGTACTAGATGTCTAACTCTATTGAAAATGTAACTTGTTTTTTGTGTTTGCATATTGAAAAGAATGCAAGTTCGCTACCATTGGGATTATGGAGTAGACAAATCAGTAAATTCAGTGGAAAGGTTCCTTGACAGTCTTTGACAAAGGCAATTGACTCATAAAACACAGGAAAACACAGTCATCTCATTACTAAAGGAAGTCAGAGCATAGAGTTACGAATTTTGAGTAATAGCAATGGAATCTACTGTAGGTAGTAAAACACAATATGTAGATCAACAAAACATTAAAAAAACCATGAGAATCTCAGGTCTATCAAGAATAAGTCACTCTGTATTATTGATATGAATTAAATTACATAAAGCAGCAGTTTTGTGGAAAAAGTCTCCAACCCTTGACAAATTTGATGATTTTCCTTTAAATAGACAGTCTTACATCAAGGATGATCTTCTTGATGGCTAGATTCATCAAATTATTCCTTTGACACATCACATAACTGAAAAACATATCTTCTAACAAGAAAATGACAGCTACACCCTAAAGAGGACATTTCCTAATAGGACTCAAACTCCTATTTATTACATTAGTCTACCTTATCTTTGAAACAGTTACTTTTCAGTTACAAATAAGCATGACATGCTCGAAAAGGCTATGATAGGTTCATTACCACTTTTACATATTAAAAATCCTCCTAAACATGTGGAACAAAACCCTATTTTTCAGGAACAAGACCCTTATCTTCAACAAAAGCCTTTAGCTGATGATTTTTTCCCATAACACTTTCTTCAAGTAATAAATGTTTGATGTTAAGTTCCCTTGACTTGTTGGAGGAGTCCAACTATCCAAAAGTGTCATTAAACTGCTCCAAAACCTTCAAAAACAACTCACTATGAAAAAATGATAGTTTCGCAGAGAGCTTTCGTAGCATTGAAAAAGAAGCTTTTAAACCCAAAAACTCTACTCTTTTGATGTTCCATGATGTCATCCTAGTCATGACACATTATCACCACCATTATCCCTTCTTGAAAGCTGCAAAAAGTGGTTTTGGAAGCAAATAGGCTGCTATATAAATTTTTCGTAGTGTTTTACTGGATTTAAGCCCAGGAAACGCTATGAAACTATGAAAAACTACAGAATTTTCATATTTCAACACTGTCCCAAAAATTTGACCTCCAGCTGCAAAAACTTGGTCTTCAGCATGCCATGAACCTTCTGAAACATAATCAAACTCAACTTAAGACCTCTTCATTAATGATTAGTTGAGCAATGGGCTTCTCAACCATAGTCATCTTCAAACCCTTCTTCTCCAATTCTTCATGAATCAATTCTAATTTCTCTTGTAGGTCTTTAAATTGGTCTTTTAGTCTCCTTTTTTTAGACTGTAAGTGCAAGTTCATTTTTCTGATATGCTTCACCTCTCCTCTCAATGGATGAGTCCATTTGATCAATTTTTGTGTGTTTTCCAAGGTTTTTGACACACTAATGACATGCTCTTCCCAAATCTCTTTCATTTTATCGAATTGCACCTTCTGAACATTGTGTTTCCTTGCTTCTTTGTTCAAGAATGATATTTCATCATTTTCTAACTTCAACTACTCCTTAAGAACCTTAATCTCTATTTTTTCAATAATATTCTCTTTGCCCTTATTTTTCTTGATGATCAGATCTTCTTCTATAGGTGATGAGAGGTCAATGATGCTTGGTGATGGCTGGACAGTTTCAATGACCTTCTGAGCTTCTTTATTGCTTTCCAAGATCTTTCTGGCATGTCTTGTCATTGGTTTACTAGCTTGAAACATGAATCCTGCATCCTCACCTTCATACTCTAACTTCTTATTTGTTTTTGTTTTCTTGAGCTTCTTTCCTCCTTCATCTATATCTTCAGCTTGGACTATGGGAGTTTCTTCAATATCAATAGCATGCAGAATATCTTCTAAGATACCCTTAGCCAGTGTTTGGCTTCTTGTAACCCTCTTGCTGCCATGTTTGCTCACAATTGGCCCTTTTTTTGCTGGTTTTCTCACAGTTGGATTTTGTTTTGCAGGTGAAGCTTTAGGTGTCTCGGCCCTTTGCAATGGCTCTATCTCCATAATCATTGGCTCAATTTGTTCTGCCACTGAAGGTGATGGGATATCTCTAGGTTTAGGAATTCTTTTAGGAGTGATGGCATCTATTTCAAAACCACTGATGAAAATAAAATATGACCAGTCTTTGCCTAATATATTTAACTCTTCTAATACCAAAAACTTGATTAAACCATGATGAAAGAGTGGGGTTTCATTTCATTCAGATTTAGCTTGAAATTTGTCTGACATTTTAGCTAAGCTTCTGTATAAGTAAAAAGGTAGATCAAGAGATTTCCTACCAACAAAATGTAGCAGAAGCCTAAGATGGTAGGCCCATAAACCATATGATACATCCCTTCATAGGTGAAGTACTTATGAATGATTAGCAACAGCTTTGAGAAGTTGTGTTTCATGCAGCTCCTTGGAATGGGATTTGTGAGATCAATCTCACTATGCTCTAGCTTGATAAATTACTTACAGTCATGCATGGTGAATTTGAAGCCTTTGAGCCATTGTTCTCCTCCTCTAGGGATTCATGTTGCTACTGCAATGGTATCTAGAGTTACAATGAGGTTCAACATCCCCACCTTTGAAGCTGTATCATTGAAATTGATGGAAAAATCCTTAGAAACTTGCACATGGCATCCTTGCAGTCTTTGGAAAAACTGCAAACACCTTGTTCTTTTGAAAAATTATAAAGCTGTTGGGTCTTCATTAATCAAATTTATGTCTGATGGCTCATATATGAGGAAATGGCCACCTTTTTTGGTCTTCCTCTTTGTAGCCATGGTGCTTTTATTCCTTCTCTGTCTTGCTTGATCAATGAAACCTGCAAACTTTGAAAATGCCAGCAAACAACTTGGCTTGGTGAAACAACTCTCTAGAGCTCACTAGCATGCAAAGATGAAGTGGATAATGACAATGACTCAATTGGGAAATGTTTTAAAGTTTCGATGGCAGATCATGGCATAATCATGACTCATACATGCTTAAAACATTTATAATGACTTCAACCATGACCATTGTACCTTGATTTAACCCTAACTGACTCAAATGGAATCTACCCTAACACTTCTAATCATTGACTGACACCTAGCACCGAATTTGAAAAGACATACAGGAATACCTTTTTTCATAGTGTATTTAGTTCAATTCCTGGTAGTTTCAATAAGAAACTATCAGCAGTCTCGTAGTGAAAACTGCCTTTTTACTGTGCATTTCGCTGTGAAAACAAGAAATCTTGGCTAAAGTGACGTTTTCGAATTTAAAAGCTTAGGAAGTGGAATATGTGAGAAAATGATGACTGATGGGAGATGATAGGACTTGAATGGGGGTGGTTTGGACCTTAGGATATGCTAATATGAAAAATTTAAATTTTCCTAATGAACTCTATGACCATACCTTTGACAAATGAACTTCTGAGATTATGTCAAATGATGTTTCACTTTTTCTGAGTGATAACAACTGGAAAATCGGACAAGCAAATATGACAATATTTAATGTCAGGTAAAAGGATTTATAGGGTTGAGAGACATTAGAGAATCTGAAATATTTAAAAATATCTAAGGTATAATAGGAAAAATCAAATTGCGCACTGAAGGAACCAGAAAAATGTGCCTTTGGATGCATTTTTCTTCGATAAGCACGCCTTTGCACGACTGTTCCTCAAAAAGCTGCATGGACCTGAGAGTGGGGGAAGTCACTTTCCAAGACCACAAGGCACACTCCAGGACATTGATCCCACACTTGGGGCCACCTAAGTACAACCGCCCAAGCCTCCTTAGGACCTTAAGGGAGCACACAATGGAATAAATGTGGCACACAATGGAATCACCCTCCTCTCTTGGATCACCATCCACAATGTACCAAGAGAGGGAAGGAGAGTTTTAATTCTCATATAAAATGCCACCAAGAGATGAAAAATTTGAGAACACATTGTTATGCTGGTTAGAATTGCCCCAAACAATCCAACAATGTGTGATCTGGAGCAGAGATAGAGGGGACTCAGTTGTTGACCATCCAACAACTCCAGTACACCATAGTAGAGAGAGGGAGACTTTGCGCCAAGGTAGCTCAGAAGTAAAGACATCCTTGCATCAGGTCTTAGAACTCCTTAGTTTTAAGGGCCCCTTGGAAAGTGGGTAAAAGTTTCATCCTTCATTCCTACCAGCACTCAATAAGAGGGGATGTAAGTGCCACCGTTTGGATTATTGAAGTTGTTTGAATCTATTTAGAGTTTTTGTATTATTTATTTTAGTTTAGTTTTTATGTTTGATTATGCATGATATTTTTCTATATAGTATGCTTATGTCTTAGCATGTTCCACTAACTTGCTTGACTCCATTTATTTTCTGCCTGTGACCAAGAAGTTAAGAGGGAAAAAAAACTCCTCTTAAGTAGGCGTGATTTGGTATTCATGCGCCAAACACACACACAGAGGATTGGCAACTCCACTAAATTTTATTTCCAAGTTTATGTAGTTGTGCCTTTTTTGCAGAGACCTCTTTATTTGCTAAGGATTTGGGCTGGAACTGCCCCCTTTATCTCCTTCACTTCCTGATTCACTCTCAGTGACAGCTTGAAGTTGAAGAGCTCCAAAAAAATTTATTTTCAGGAAAATATCACGTCTTTTTTATAGACAGACGTGCCCCAGTGCGCGCGTTTAGAGGTGACCTGTGCACAGCCTTCGCGCCTATCTTAGCCTTTTGCGTGGGGAAACCAGAAGTAGTATTTTTTCTACTATTTCCATTTTTTCCTTGCTTGTAAAGTGACTGGAAGCCCATAATACATCTACTAGCACTGGTTGAGGTGCCCCATAACTTTTTAAAGCTCATTTTTAGCTACGTTTAGTATTTTAGGTGTTAATTTTATTTAAAGTTGATTTTCGCAAAGTTAACACATAGTTTAATTAGGAAGAAAATTAACTTGCATTCCGAAATAATTTATGTTTTGCGAATTTAGGCACAAAAAAACACTTAGATAACTAGCAAAAGTAAGTGGCCCAAGTCCACACATGCTTAGCTAAAATGTTTTTCATTTTTCTAGTGTAAAAGTAATTAGTTTAGTTCAATTTTTGCACTAGGATTCAGGATTAGGATCGAATTGTCTATAGAGAGAAAGTAATATTTGCTGCTTTTCCTCCTTCGGGCGATCGTAGGCAAGCATATGAACACTCTCTATTGATAACTCACCAGCTCCCTATAGTTGATCATTTATATTAACTAGGAAAAATTGAAAGCGGCCCATATTTGCACATGTTTTTCTTTTGAGAAAGGAACAACAAAACATAGTTTAAATATGGGAATTTGGAAAGGATCATCGCATATCCACACATTAAAACTATTTTCTTGTTCTCCTTTTGTTCACACACACTCACACCCTAAGTAAATTGAATAAACTTAAAACTAACTTAAAAAAACTCCCCAAATTCTCTCCACAGGGGCCACAAAAGAATTTATAGTCTAAGTTAGGACCAAGGGGGTAGTCATCCAATAAGATGCCTTGGTTAGTATTCATCTTGAAACATAGAAGTTGACTCCTTAGGTAACTTTAAAACCCATATATCAGCCCATGGAAGAGAAAACTAGAGCGCGGTAGAGACCCGATTCAGAGGGGGTTAGGCTTAGGCCCAGTGCATGCGGTATCATTCAGGGCTACCTGACCCGTCTGATACTCGGTACTGGTAGCTGAACTACCAAGAAGACCAATAATCGAATGCTCACATGGGATAATGGTGCTTAGTGGCCAAAATTAGGGCATCCTTCCCTATAGGTGACGGTGCAGGCAACACTAGATCCCCTACCCTTACCTTGGTGGATTTTCTTCGGTTGAGTGGGAGCATCGCTAGTTCTTTCAGGACGTTGTGCCAGAATTCGCACGATATCTTCTCAAGGCCCAGTTACATTTGAGTGTGTGAGGATGATTAGGTCATCTAGGATTTGAGTATCATACGCAAACAACAAAAAACCATATTTTTTAATTGCCTGATCATATAGGATTAATCTAAAAAAATTTTTTATCTATTATTTTCACTTTGTTTTATGTATGTGATCAGATTTTTCTTTGATTATAACCTCTGTCCTCTCAAATATTTCCAAAACCATACCTATTTTACGCCACAATGGATCCAACGAGACCTCGTCGATGTAGACGTCTTTTGGACATCCCCCCATTACCAAGAGGGTTTCTAGGCCTTTCGCCATTTAGGCATCAAAGAGGGAACACTGCCACCATTGTTGGTTCATCCTTTATTGGGGCATCATTATTTGGGAACCCTAGTCAGTTTCCCAATGCCACAATGGTGAACACCACCACAGGGTCACCACACACCACTCCTCCCACAACCCTATGTAAGCAGAGGAGTGCTACCCATTCGGGAAGCTCGGTGAATGCACAGTAGGGTACATCGGAGAAAAACCCTATTCCTAACTCAAACATTGTGTTTTAACAAGTTGCAATGAATACAAACTCGCAGTCACATTTTCTAGCTTCGTTAAATCTACCCGATTTAACCAAGTTGACAAATGACCCCATTGCAAACAACCCCACATGGCCTCCCATGGCCACGAAGATCCCTTCGAAAATTCCAAAGTTTGAAGGAAAGAAAGTGGAAGACCCCAGAAATCACGTAATGAATTTCCACCTATGGTGTTTGTCGAACAACATCGTTGACGATACTATTCGACTAAGACTATTTCAACGCACCCTAATCAGAATAGCCACGAAATGGTATGTGGAGAAGCCCTCTATTACACATGGAACCTTTAGCACCCTCACTACTACGTTCTTGACCTATTTTTAGTTACCCATCCACCATGATTATGGAATGGAATTATTGACCCAATTTATGCAAACCCTTGTCGTCCATATCTCGGACCATCTCCACGAATGGCGGTGGCATCATAGTTTTTGCAAAGCCAAACTTGACGATCGAGTTCTATTAGACCTAATCCTGAAAACTCTCACCACAGATATTTCAAAGGATGTGGTGCAGCAAAGGCCCATATTTGAAGAGGACACCATTAGTAAGGCCCAATTGCTCGAGCTGATCTATACGTAGTGAGGGTATATTTACAATATCCTGCCTAAGGCCGCATGGTTTCAAAATTACAAAGAATTTCCAGGCTTGTCGAACTCTGCAGATAGTTTAATTGGGTCATTGACCCAAAATAACCTAAGCAACAATGTTCAATACCCCGGTTATGCATATGATTCTACCCAGAAAATACTGCAACTCAACTGCCAAAGTCATCCTACGCCTCAGCAAAATTTGGCCATTAGGGCGTCATTGTACCACCATCAACATGGAGGACCCTATCCTCTGGCTCAGGGGACCCAGTACGCAACTAGACATGTTGACGAAAGAGCTCCCCCCCAACAACCATTTATAAACCTGGGACCACAATATGCCCAGTCCCCAGCACAAGATCTGCCCATGCAGAATAATGCACTGGTGAAATTTGTGCAACCTTCCCAAACCCAACCACGCTAACCATACAATAAGGAGAATCCAAATTGTCCTCCTAACGTAGCTAAGAAAAAAGGGAAAAACAAGCCTAAAAGAAATATTGGATAGTGGGGAAACAATAAAAAACACCCTCCGTGATCTTAGGCTGGAGGCAACTCCAACCGAAATTAGATCCAAGAGCCAAGAAACCCTCAAAGGTAGAAAAAGAGGGAAATTCTTTAGATGAACCACTCTTGTTCGATTTGTGGTGATTACGACCATTACCCTCACCACTGTCCTGACCTCCCTGAGCTGAAGAAGCTATAGAGTGACCGTGGACAAGGGGGATCCTCTCAGAAGACATCAATCATGCATGAGCCTTTCCCCCATCAAGGGAAATTTAACACACAACAACAAACTCCCGACGATTCCGAAAAAAATAGCCACGAAATCTACATGACTGGCGAAGAAATATTTTTTCAGACACAAAACCAAAACTACGATACCCCACGAGACACCAATGCATGAGGGGCTAGTACAAGTGCACCAAAAACACCTTTGACCATATCAAAGATTCCTATTGACCAACTAGGTGAGCAAGAAACTATTCCTGTAATATTCCAAATTTGGAAGAGCTCAGCAAGCATGCACAAACAAATGCATTCCCAGCAACATATGCTATAAAATAGTGAGATGAACTCTTGGATCCTATAGATCAGTCAATATACAACCTAAATCCAATAATAGAGCTGAAACACATCAAACTAGGTGGGTTAAACAGATCTCCCACACCTAGGATTGCTAAAGATGACCAAAAACCCCAAACACTGCTACTCAGAAATTATGCAGAAAAGGAACAACGTAGTTTTAAGAGGGTTTCACTCATAAATTAAGAGGACAAATAAATCTACTCATATATTAGACAATCATGCTCATAAACTGAATCTAGTCTCCTTGTTACAATTACAAGAAAACCCAGGAGGGGTTTCTTGTCAAACACTCTACATACAAATGTGATCTTCAGAAAATTATTGAATAATCACTGCAACACTGAAGCATAAGAGCATAGAATGTTGGAAGATGTTTGATCTGATGTAGATCCATTAAGGTCTTCCTCCCATGAAAGGTTGGACCTATCAATCACAAGAAAACACTGCAACGGAGCCACTAGACCATCTGCTGAAGCTGCCTCAAAAAATAACGCATTACCTAGCTGGAACTGTTAGGACTCAGTAGTTTGCAAGATTGGAAAGAAAAAATGCTGCAGAGCCTACATCAGAACCACCTCAGAATCCTAGGATCTAGCCCTCCTAGATTCAGAGAGGGATCTCTCTATATGTGTTTTCAAAGGATATATCTTTAAGGCTTATGATATGATATTAGGCTAGTTATGAAGTACAAGGGTTTTGTTTGTTTTTGGTTGGGATGGATATCATCATAATAAAGGAAGTCTTTTGAAGGGTAAAGGTGTGAGAAGGTTGAAAGAATGGTTTAGCTGATAGGATAGGTAAGAGACAATATCAATCCATTGGGGTATGGAGTCACAAAAGGATTTAATTGCACAACAAGTTTCAAGAGTGGTCCATGGGGCAAGTCATCTATATCAAAGGATCTCTTTAGATTGATTTGTGATATGGGACATTTAAAGTGTTGTGAAAAAAGAAAAGCTAATAACCATTTAAGAATATATTAACTTCATTAAACAAGAAAAGCCTTTCAAAGTAACTGTTTGAAGCAAGCCAAAGGACAGGGCAAACCATAGACTTATTTGGGCGAACTTTTACTAAAGCACACTTTTCAGACAACAATCCAGCAATATAATAGATTACCTTCAGAAAGTAGAAAACATATAACAAAACATAGGGCAGCCTAAGATCAAGTAAAGACTTTGAACCTATCCTGCTTTTGGCATACTCTCAGGGATCTTTTCAAAGCAACTGTTGGAGATAAACTAGAGGAAAATGCTAACCATAGACTTCTCTAGTTCAACTTTACTTCGTAGAATTTTCAAGAACTTTCAAAGACAATATCTCAAGTTGTACTAAGGAAACATGGGCTCACCAGCACTTCACTAGTTATACTCTATTGAATTATCCTCAAAACACAATTAGAAAAAAACATAAAGATAAAGCTTATCAGTGAGATTTAGGGCACCTTTACAGTAAATCCTAATCTATATTTCCTGTTCGTTATCAGAGAAAGTGGACAGTATGAAAAACATGAGAAAAACAACAATTACAGTAAGAAAAACATCACCATTGACATAGACCAGGATCCCATGAATCAGATTGTATATTTGATGTTCAAACTAGTTACAATATTCAAGTCCAGTAAGTCTTTACAACTTCAAACTTCTCTTCTCAGCCTATCTTTCTTCAATTACAAATAGAGCTTCAGCAACCTCAACAACTATTTACATTTAACAAGTATTCAACCAACATTTACAATAGGCTCCTCTTATGATATTTATAGAAAAATGAGAAGGTGGAGTGAAAGAAAGGGTTATTTGTTCAATTAATATAGAGTAAATGCTTCTCGGCCTTTGAGAGGCCTAATGGAGAAGATATCTAATGTCTTAACTCTGTTAATTGATTTTTACATTAAGTTTCATCAACTTCAATCACTTTTGTTGACTTTTGAGGCTTTTTGTAGGCTGGAAATTACTTCTGAGCTATCTTTGGAAAAATAGCTCTGACTGTGCATTAACTTTGTAGGCTTTTGAATAAATAGGCCTGTAGGTGGCATTTTTGGCTTTCCGGGGATTAATTGCCTCAATGATCTGGCATTTTGAAGTGGTCCTTTGATGATCTGTCCTGATTAATGGCTTTAAACACTGATTTGGCTCTTGATATAGCTTTAGGCCTTTCTTTAATCATCTTTATTCTTCAAATTGTGTCTTTAACCTTTATCCTTTGATCTTATGTCTTCACTGTTTCTTCGTTTATCTTCAATATTTTCCTTAATGTACAGGTGGCTTTCTTTTGCTGGGCTGGAGGGTTTATTGTGTAACCAGTGTCCATGAAACATTGATTTAAACTTTGAAATTCAACCCTTTTTGTCCATTTCTGTATTGAATTTAGCCATAGAGGATCGTCATCCTCGGCCTTGTCCCTTTATTGGACTGTGGGACAACTCTCAAAGCTTATCTTCCATTAAAACCTGCAAAAAAACAGAAACATATGATAAAAACCTGCGTTGCTAGGGTTAAACTGCTTCAGAGGGCTTGGCGGAGGGCGAAAGAGAAGTGCGGAAGGAGGAGAATGCATCAGTGTGGATTTCATGGAGGAAACCATGAAAAAAGGGTTCAAATCTACTTGTGGCGTGAAAATAGGGATAGGTGGTTTTGGAAAACCAGAGATGGTTTTCGCGCGGGGTTAGAGCGGTAAGTGGTTTTGAGCGAGGGGAACGCGATACGTGTCAATGGCTGACACGTATGCCTCTGAAAACCACCCATTTCATGCTCGAGATGCACGTTCGACAGGTTTGCTGAAATGGAATGTGAAATGGCCCAACAACCGTTAGATCTTCAAGCTGGAGATCTAAGGCTAAGAATGAATGTGACAGGAGATAAGATGCATGGTAGAAGAATGAGGTGGGGCTGAGCTGACGTAAGCCAATTTGTCGCATAGCTGGGAGGCTTGAAGTCGGGTAAACATTGGTTTACAGTGATAAAGTGTAATAATACAGGTAGGGGCGAATATATAAAGGGAAAAAAGGTGGAAGTGGGAGGGAGTGAAGGCACTTCTGGGTCGTTCGATCTGGGGAGAAGATAGATCAATGGTGGAGATCACCTAGAAACATAATGAAAGGGCCCAGCGTGGTCGAGTAGGACTAGCGGGGTTATAAGGGAAATTGAAAGAAAATTGCATATTGCGGGGGCACTTGAGGGTACAGATAGATTGGCAGGCTGGGTGCCTCCGCAGTGATCCTGAGCCGTTGGATCGGGATAATGATTGGACGGTGGAGATTTCATCAGCAGATCGGCAATCAGTGGTGAAGAGGGTTCGGGAAGGAGGAATTAAGAAGTTGCGATGGCCGATGGCTAATGGGGGAAGCAGGTGCAATGAATGGAGGACTGTTGGACCTGGGAGAGATCAACGGTCGGGATTTGATCGACGGAGGACTTCATCGGTAGAAAAATAAATGGGAGCGAAGAAACAAGGATCACCGATGGAGAGAGAACCATTCAATCTGGATTAGATCAATGGTGGATATTTACTCAAGGTATCGCATCGGCAGGGGGAAAAAGGTTTAGGGGACAAGGAAAGGCGATGAAGCGATCGATGAAGCGCTGGCCATCAGATCTTGGGGATTGGACGGTTGCGATTTTGTTGGAAGATCTCCCATCGGAAAAAAAAGAAAATGGAAGAAAAAACTTTGGAATCGCCAAAGTGCAATGGAGATGGACTTAGCGCTCGATCATAGAGCGCGGTCTTATGGAAGAAAAAGGGGCTCAAGACTTAAACAAAAAGTGCTTAAGACCCAAAGTGAAAAGGTCAGAAAAATAGGCTCAAATATGGTTTTTTAAGGATTTTTTAGGGTTTTGGTAGAGTTAAAAAGGGATTTTTAAACCAAGTAAAAGGTGATTTACAAGGTTTGAAAGGGATTTCTTGAGGAAATGGAGGAATAATAAAGGGAAAAAGGGGATTTTAGGTTGGAAATGATGGAGAAGGTGTTTTTTGAAACAATCCTTGTATATCAGCAAGCTTCTTTGAGGAATTTTTAATGAAGAATGATCCTTGAAGATAGAGAACATAGAGAGGCTTAAAGAAGTCACAGATTTCACATGAAAGTTATTTCTTGAAGACTAAATAGATTTGTTTTAGCCATGATCAGTTATGACAAAATTTTATTGATGGATAATAAGAACAACGCTGGGAATGTTGGGGAAATGTGTGGTCTACTACCACAGATCTGAAATGAGCACTAGACCTCTCCAAACAGGTTCCTCAAGTGAAGAAAATCTTCCTCCAATGAGAAACTAGCTCAGAAACTGGGATTCCAATCCCTTCCACTGATGCATCCAACAACACTGCACAATCACCTGCAGAAACTACACTGATGAAGTAGGCTGAAGCTTGGCCTAAAAACCTGATGTGAAATTATGAATGAAAGCTCTCCCAAGAGGCTCCTCAAGGGAAGAGGTGGGATTCCTGCTCGGGAACACCCGGTGCTAAACAACACTGCAACCCTGCTAAGCAGCAAAGGAAGAAAAAAGTCTAAGCAGACAAGATAACAATCTAAAACATGAAGAATAAT
This sequence comes from Pinus albicaulis, assembly GCA_034641835.2. Lineage (NCBI taxonomy): Eukaryota > Viridiplantae > Streptophyta > Pinopsida > Pinales > Pinaceae > Pinus > Pinus albicaulis. Next base: position 1,303,431,512 of record CM076572.1, on the reverse strand, counting down.
GCTACCATCCTCTTCCTTAAATAAAACATGAGTTTTCTTGCCCTTCGCCCCACTCAATTAGGTCATCTCCATCCAAATATTCATCTCCCTCCAAAACTGCGTTATTCCTTCTTTGATTCCTCCTCCTCCACAACTGCGTTGTTGACTTAGTCAAAGAGGACTGAATCAACTTGATAATATCCCTGTTCACACATGGAGATGTTTTATTAAACTACAAAGAGTGTCCCCTTTCACACTTGAGGTGTTTTTATTCCTCCTTAGGAGACTTAAGGGCTTTTCTACCCATTTATTCCCTGGCTAAAGGTACTACTAACTCTAATGTTCCATATAGCTTTGAGGCTAAAATGGGAAAATTACAGTCCTCACCTCCAAAATATTTTCTTGTCCTCAAGAAAATGAATAGGAGAGAAAAATTTCTCCCCTCCTCCTCATGTGGTGTCCCATCAATGGCCTCCATCACTACATCAAGATAATCTGCAAGAAAACTGTCATCCAATGTTTCCTCCCAAGTGTGCAAAACCAAATGGCCCACATCAATCAAAGGTGGAAGTGTGAATGGAAACCTGTTTGCTGTCTCATGGCCTCCAAAAAGTAGCAGTGATGTCAAACATGGTGAATGAGTGACTCCCTCACCCATGCTATCATCCAAATGAAATGACCCATCCTAGGTAGCTCATCAAGAGAATCATCAACCCCAGTGTTATACAATGTGTTGGGGTTGCATGGAGAGATTGGATTCTGCCATCCAAATGGTTTCTCTCTCCATTTATGGTCAACATGGGTCTGCCTCTGTTCTTGGGCTGAAATAAAATGGGCTCCAAGAATGGCCTAAGCTCCCCCATCAAAAAATTCAGCCATGAAGTGCCTCCTCAAGTTCTTCAAGTGGTTCCTCCCACAAGAAGGAAAAAAATGTGATGTGGCAATCATGGTTTGCCCATGGTTCCTCCGGAAATTTACAACATGTAAAGTGGGGAGACTCATGCTCCCAATGGGCATCCTCAATCTCAAGTCCACTCTCCAAACAAAACTCCCTATGAATATAAACATATCAGCAATATATGGAAGCAAGGTACAATGAGAACAAGTTGCCAAGTGACAACCGGAGATTGAATCATAGTTCCACTCATGGAACCAACACAGTGCATCCCTTTCCTTCATCAAAATAATAAATAAAAATTGCTTTACCAGCCAATTTTTTTGCTGCCATAGTCATCTCATGAGATGAAAACATGAAGTTACAATATGGTGTCAATGGTGCACACCAAGAATCATGTGGCTTCCCCCACAAACCACCAATAAGGTAGCCAAGATCAATGCCACAAGTAGCTGCAAGTACATCATCATACAATATGCAAGAAGAGATAGTTCTTCTTATTACATCGTGATGCTCAAACAAGGAAAATAAGTACAATACAAAATGTGAAATTATACCTCCTCCATCATGTACTTGAGATCTTTAGCTGAAATGGCTCAACTGGAATCTTTCCCTCACCTCCAATGAGTAGGGAAGTGGCTGTGACCTCCTATCTATCACCATCCGGGCTATGCATCTCTCCATATTCTGAAATGTGTCATGTTGGATGCCCTCCCAAGTGAACTCCTCTTCCAAAGAAAGATATGCATCATAATGCATGGAAAGGATGTCCTCATGTGCTGCAAGTAGCAACTTGTCCTTGAGACTAGAAGCTCTAGTAAAGAAGGCTCTACCATGTGAATAGATTACCATATCATCCACCATATACTCATCATCTCTATTTGGGTCATCGAGAATCATGCATGCACCAAGATCCTTGGAGTACTCTAGTAAGAGCTAAGATCTCCAATAAGGATCAATTTCCTAAGGGACAATGCTAGTGATCTAGCATGTGAAGCTCCCCTCACGTTGTTGCCTGCTACATTGACATCCCCCATGTCAAATTTCTCCTGCAAAACCTTCACCTCTCAAAAATCCAAGAGCGGTGAATCCAACGACAAGATGTCTCTCATCAATGCTAGATCTGGTGGCCTCCCAGGTGGAATGCCTCCATGTAGTGAGACATCAATGTTAAGAGTGGACTGTACATATGGTTGGGCAACCTTGCCTTTGCCTTCACAGCGCAATACAATCTGCCTCCTCCTTGCACTAGCTCTCTAAAATAGAGAAGGGTGTGTGCCTCTCATCACATGATGCTGCTCTTCCTTCCTACCCCCTCCTTCTAGCTGTAATGCTTCACAATCATGCTACTCACTCATTGTGCTTGGACCTCCATGTATGAGATCCTGGGTAACTTCTTGTAGAGATACAAGAATCCCTCCTGTTGGAGCATGTGCTCCTTCCCCCTCTGCCTGAGGTACTAGATATGCTCTAGATGTGACAGTGTTGTTGCCCTCATCTCCATTAATATGTATGGGTAGCATCTCAACAGTTGGATCCTCTTGTGAGAAAGAGATCACCATGCCCTCTTGTTTAGGAATATGGATTAGAGGTCTTGCCTCTAACAATGTGTAATGTAAGATGTCAGCTTCTCCCATGGTTTTCTGAAGTGGAGTCTCCTCCATCACATGCAAGGTTTTTGTTTTCTCAATTTTTTCTTGCCCATGTGTCTTAGGGAGTTTTCCATCAAACCTTCCCACCAATGTTTAAATGAATCTTGCAAAAGAGGAAGTGTTTACATTTTTCAAAGAACAAGTTTCAAAAATCCACCATGCATGAGCCTTACCTTTGAAATGCAGCGCTGCAAATATGATGGCTTCATCTTCAGAAATATGGTGCTGCTGAAAATAGGAGTCTAGTTCCTTCACCCAAGCTCCAGCTAAACATGTAGGTGATCCAGAAAAAGTAGATAGAAGAAATATGCCTGCATCCTACTGATTTTCCTTCTCCACTTGGATCTTGCAAAACTCTTGGAAATTAGTATGATCTCTAAATCTCTCAGTTTAAGATTCATACTCTCGCAAAAAATCACTAAGAGTCATCCTTTTAGGCATTATTCCTCCTTTCATCCATCTTAAGATAGACTTGGGCACTTGACTGCGCTGTGCATCATGGTGTGTAGCTGCATGCTCACGCTCACCTTGTGCAAATCTAGATTTAGCTCTAGATCCAAACTCCTTTGGAGATCCCATATCCAATCTCATTTTCTTCAGCTCTCCTGGAAAGCTCTACATAGATTTTGGAAGAAGCTTTGTAAGCTTGTCTTCCTTTCTCCCTTCACATAATGAAGCCTTCTCTTTTCTGTCCATCTCTCCTAAAATTTTAATGTCCTAAGATCCATAGGCTGAGCCAATATTGAAGCTCTGATACCACTGTAATATTCCAAATTTGGAACAGCTCAGCAAGCATGCACAAAAAAACACATTCCTAGCAAAATATGCTATAAAATAGTGATATGAACTCTTGGATACTGTCTATCAGTAAATATACAACCTAAATCAAATAATAGAGCTGAAACAAGTCAAACTAGGTGGGTTAAACAGATCTTCCACACCTGAGAATCGTAAAGATGACCAAAAACCCCAAACACTGCTACTCAGAAATTATGCAGAAAAGGAATATTGTAGTTTTAAGAGGGTTTCACTTAGAATTTAAGAATAAAAATAGATCTACTCATACATTATACAATCATGCTCATAAAATGAGATCTAGTCTCCTGATTACAATTACAAGAAAACCCGGGAAGGGTTTCTTGTCAAACACTCTACATACAAATGTGATCTTCAGAAAATTACTGAATAATCACTGCAACACTGAAGCATAAGAGTGTAGAAGGCTAAAATATGTATTATATGATGTATATCCCTAAAGGGATTCCTCCCATGAAAGGTTGGACCTCTCAATCACAAGAAAACACTGCAACGGAGCCACTAGACCATCTGCTGAAGATGCCTCCAAAAATAACACATTCCCTAGCTGGAAAAATGCTGGGAATGTTGGGGAAATGTGTGGTATACTACCAAAAATCTGAAATGATCACTAAAACTCTCTAAACAGGTCCCTCAAGTGAAGGAAACCTCCCTCCAATGAAAAACTAGCTCAGAAACTGGGATTCCAATCCCTTCCACTGCTGCACCTAGCAACACTGCACAATCACCTGTAGAAACTGTGCTGATGAAGTAGGCTGAAGCTTGGCCTAAAAACATGATGTGGAATGATGAATGCAAGCTCTCCCAAGAGGCTCCTCAAGAGAAGAGGTTGGATTCCCGCTCGGGAACACCAGGTGCTAAACAACACTGCAACCCTGCTAAGCAGCAAAGGAAGTAAAAAGTATGAGCAGACAAGATAACAATCTAAAAAATGAATAATAATGCTGCCATCCTCTTCCTTAAATAAAACATAAGTTTTCTTGCTCTTGGCCCCACTCAATTAGGTCATCTCCATCCAAAGATTCATCTCCCTCCAAAACTGCATTATTCCTTCTTTGATTCCTCCTCCTCCGCAACTACGCTTTTGACTTAGTCAAAGTGGACTGAATCAACTTAATAATATCCCTGTTCACACATGGAGGTGTTTTATTAAGCTGTAAAGAGTGTCCCCTTTCACACTTGAGGTGTTTTTATTCCTCCTTAGGAGACTTAAGGGCTTTCCTACCCACTTATTGCCCAGCTAAAGGTACTTCTAACTCTAATGTTCCATTTAGCTTGGAGGCTAAAAATTGGGTACATTACAATTCCAAAGCAGCCCATAACTATAACATTGTGGATGATCTAGCTCAATATCCCACTGCTATGTCAGCTTTGGAGGTTTAACAATCATGCCCAAAGCAACGGAAAGCCTTAATTTCTGCATTAGGCACCATTGACCCTACTGATATGCGCCTGATGGCTTTTGATTTAGATAAAGCCACCCCTAGGCTTCCCTCAATGGTCACATTTCAGATATCGATCTCGGTCAAAAACATCACCATTCACCGATGTATCATTGATGAGGGTGCATTCACATGCATCATGTCAAAGAATGTATGGCAGAAGTTATGGTCTCCTGAACTAAAGCCATCAGACATCACGCTTAGAGAATACGATGGACGCCTGTCAACCCCCATCGGTCTCTACCAAAACGTCCTGGTCTGCTTATCCAACAAGATGTTCCTTATGGCCATTGAAGTCTTGGACACCCAATTGGACTACAATATACTCCTTAGCCAAAACTATATTTATGACATGTCAGCCATTGCCTCCTCCGTCTTTCGAACTTTGATGTTCCCCCATGAGGATCACATCATTACTGTCGACTAGTTGACACAGAACGAAAAATGGCCCCTAACAAGTACTGATGTTATTTTACTCTATGTAGACAAATATGCCGAGACACTTACACGAAACCAAGAATATGCCCCCATCCAGTTCAAACTGTCATCCGTCCTAGGACCATTCCTAGGAGATCCCCCTGTTATACCTGAGTCATCAATTGATGTCACAGGGGCTCTAGTGTGCATGATGTCCTCATCAAGCACCGAAGCTAGTCAAGACACGGAGAAAAGAAGTAATGGCATGGAGTCCTCGGCTATGAAAATTATAGCCTATGCCACCTCCCAAACTCCCTTTCTCTTCCCCATCCAGTTTTGTGTCACAGCATATCATGGCCACTATTATCATAGAAATCATACTTGATTGGTTGCTGATCATACAACTTCAGTGTAACTATTTCAAACCAATCTTTTGACTGAGGCTTAGCCTCCTTAGCTTGAGAGGGATCTCTCAAGGGTTAATGATATGGAATAAAGATATATATAGATGGCTAACTCTATGAATTAAGTTTTTATTTTGTATATTTGCAGGTTGAAAAGATGAAGGCTAATACTACCATTGGGCTTATGGAGTCAACAAGTTAGTAGTTTCAGAGGCAAGGTTCCTTGACATGGAAGCTAAGGCAAATAGGGGTTTAAAAAAAATAAATTCACTCAAGAACATAGGTCAACACAGAAATTTCATTACCAAAGGAAGTTAGAGCATAGAGTTATGAATTCTGAGTAATAGCAATGAAATCTACTACTAGTGGTTCAAAGGAAATGCACTCATAAAACATAGAAAAAAACAATCATCTCATTACTAAAGGAAGTCAGAGCATAGGGCTATGAATTCTGAGTAATATAAATGAGATCTAATGCAAGTAGTTAAAAATAATATGTAGATCAATAAATCATTAAAACCCCATGAGAAACTCAGATCTGTCAAGAAGAAAACCTCTCTGCATTACTGATCATAGTCCATTACATGAAGCAACAGTTTTGCCAAAAAGTCTCCAACCCTTTTTGATTTCGACCTCATGCTCTTTATATATCATTTAAAAAAATAGGATAAGCTTATCCTCCACTATATACCTTGAAATCCTATTGCTTGACACCTTTCATAACTAAAAACATAATCTTTATTACAAAATGGCAGTTGCTACCTAATGAGCAGTCCTATTTCAAATAGGACTAAAACTCTTTGACTCAACTCCTAACAACCTTATCTTGACTTAATTACATTATATGTCACTTTCTGGGACCATGAGGTTTGAATTATGATGATGTCCTTCAAGTTGTTGAGACCATGAGGTTGATCATGCTGTTCCCCTGAAACCTAGGAAACATGTCTTCCTGCTTTTTAGGCCTTTGATTCCCTTATCTGTTTTGAACACTTTGACCATTAATGAATCATGTCTAAATGTCTCTTGTTGTAAAATAATAAACCATATGTCTTCAATCATCTCCTTATGCCAGCTATATAAGATTAAACTTCGAATTTATGCAAAATATTTGAAAACATGCCTGTGCTACGAAAGCAGTACAGTTTAGTAGCGCAGTGTTAGCTCCCTTTCTAATCATATTTCAATATTTTTTCTTCAAGGAAGCCTTAATTTTAAATTAAAAAACTCCCAAAAGTAATTTAAATAACAAACTTCACCAAAATTCCCTCAAAATTTGCTGTGAAAAAGGATGAAAAGACTACTACATTTGCAAATTATTCATGGTTCTTTCCTGAAAATTAGGTTTTGGGATAGAGCCCATATCTCCTAATCCATGATTTATTTTGAAAAAATTAAGGAAGGTTTTTATTCCATTCTGTCTTGAATAAAAACCTCTCTTGGTTTTTTTAAATACCTCTCCCGTTGTCCAGAAATTGTCTTTGCAAAACGTGTGTAAAACAGGAAAAATATGTTTTATGAAAATAGGTCTTCAAAGAAATCCTTTTATCTCCCAACTGATAACACTTATGAAGAAACTGAGAGAGGTTTTGGTAGTTGCTTATGTTAGGAAGAAAAATGTCTTTCTGTTTTCCTAAATTCGTTTTCTGTTGCTCATAATCCTCCTTGGAAGTTGACTACGCAAACCAGAAAACAGAGTTTTTTGCTTCATAGTGAAAAAATTGCTTTAGTAGTTTTGTAGCGCTTTTGATCAAATTTGCACTAGCTGCGCTACGAAACTGCTTTGTAGGTAGTTTTGTTGAAAATTTCTTCAAAATTTGTAATAAAGATATGCCCAGACTCCAAAACATTAATATTTTCTCAAGACCATTAGCAATATAACCTTAAAAACATCTCCTTCATCAAATTTGACCTTCATTCTTCATCTGAGTTTATCTATGAATTTGTCACTCTGTTTTATTGATTTTTTCAATTTATCTGGGGATCTTTTTAACTCTATCTCCAAATCTTCCACCGAGCAATCTGATAGTTTTCTAATATCAACTTTTCCTCTAGGATTTGATACTTTGTCATTTCCTCTTGTGCTTTTAGGTTCAAATCTCAAACAATGTCCCCCTCTATGGTTCTTTTTCTGCTCAACCATACTTGTTTCAGAAAAAAATTTGTTGGATTTATTCAGAATTATAAAACAGAGTCTCTTTCAAACAACCTCTCTTGATTTGATTTGAAAATAGCCTTGGTATAGAAAAACCACAAGCTTGAGCTCGAAACAGATATTTTTCACAATTTAGTATGGGAAAATGAAGACTGGAATGACTAAAACAGATAAGATTTTTCGAATTTGAAATCCCATTTTACAATATGAAACCCCTGCTATAGTAATGATGGATATGGATGGTTAAGTACTTTGAATATGACCTCTAACTGACTCACCATGACGTTACCCTATCATTACCTAACATATTTCTGACAAATTCTGGGTTTTTGACATGACCTTTTAAGAATCCGTGCTTTCGTAGATCACATAGTGTATTTTTCACACTTTGCGCTACAAAAGTAGCAGTGCTTTCATAGCAAAAAACCCATTTTTTGAACTGACCACGCTACGAAACTGCGGTTTTGTGGCTAATTGCAAGAATTTCATTTGAAACTTAATGACATGATCTTTAAGTGAATGATAAGACTTTTTAATCATAGGATGAGACCTAAAGACTTTATTTGAACTTGAAAAATAAATTTTAAGACTTCTAAATATACAACCTACCCTTTATTCAAAACTAAAATGACCCTAGACCTAGTTGAAACTATGGCCAAAATAGTGTAAACTTACAGAGTTTAGAAAAAAAATTTGGGGTGATAATAGCCATGGTGGTCCAACCAAACTTATCATTTGAAATACTAGTTTGGTACCTAGTCCCACCTACTCCAATGGGAGTCGTGCACATCACCTCTATAGGGTTAATCACTACCAATCCTGAGTTGGCCCCAGCCTGTAAGGAGAATGTCACAAACATCCCTTCTAAATGAATTCCCATTGTAAAGACGATGGTTATGGCTAAGAAAACCAATGGAAGAGGAAATAAGGTGGAGAATCCCACCCCGCAACGAGAATCACCATGTTGCGCCATATGTGACATAGTAGGGCACCCTACCCACATATTCCCAGATCTGGACGAATTGAAACTGCTCCTTAGCTCGGTGATGGACATCGTGGCACCAAGTTCCCGTAAAAAGGAACCTGCCACCAAAAGTCAAGGAAAAGAATTGCATATAAACCACACATGCACTATTTGCAACAATTATGGACACTATACCCATCATTGCCTAGAGATCCCATGATATAGGGACTCCTTACATGTCATCAAGGAATTCTATCAAGAGGATCCCTCCACCCAATCATCTAGAGATGAACCTCGCATCATTCTATACATGTGGGAGGAATGAAAGTCGCCTGAGATACTCCCATTCATATTACATTCTCCTGTCATATGCTGCGCACTATGTGATGAACGTGGTCACTTCATCGAAGAATGTGAAACCTTGGAACTCATCCATAGGTTGTATCCGAAAGAGCGTGTTTACTATGTTAGTTTATGGGTAGCGCAATTCACATTTCCTTTATGTGTTGAAAACCACATTTTATAACAATGCCATTATATCCCCCTATTCCTCTTAGCACTAGCTAGTTTTCACTCAGCCATAGTCCGCCTCTCCCAGGAAGATGGTTCTGACTCGTAATCTATCAACAACTCGACAGCTCAAAAAGATGTGACGAGTGGATCCATCCTCTTTCTCTCAGCTGAAACACAACCAATCAGGGAACCCTTAGTTACCTCCAACCTCCCTCTGCGAATAAGACCAACATGTACATTATGTAAAATTCCCAATCAAATTTTTTCCACTTTCCTTGACTTAGAAGTGCTACGCCGCTGGTACCCAGTCATGCCATCAAGTAATCAGGACGGGAACCGCATATATCGGATGTTTTTCCTAGTGTGCCAGAGAAATCACCATGGGCAGAGCTATGGTTCTGTTCCATGAGTTCATCCTCTAATTGATATAATACATGCATTAGAGAAGAAACATGACGATATCCTCAACCAATATAGAAGGAAAAACCCCCCGAGGCCATCTACCCCACATCCACATTGATGTAATGGGAAATCTAGGATGGCGCACCAACCAAGCATGACCCAGGTTCAACTTAGGATAACATGAGGACTATGCGACCTGATCGGCCACTGGGTTAATCAGTGCAAAGAACTGAAGCACCTCGCAAATATTTTTCGCACACTCTCTTCTCAACCACAAAGACTTCTCTCTAACCAAGAGAAGATCACACACATATATGGCTAGATTTGTTCACATTTTCATCATACAACAAAATTCAAGCATCTCCTAAAGCTTAGAGTGGCAAGAGCGGCATTAAGTCTACACTCCCCAAAAGCGTTAGACATACCCAAGAAAAAAACTTGGAAATGGAAGCAGACGACCTCATCTTCTACATCGGACCCTTTCCAAGCATCCACGTCTAGAATGAAGAGTAGTGTTGATTCCCACATAATCTACTCAGTCGGTATAGTGGGACCATGCACCATAGGCACTGGCCATAACCATGAACCAGAGGCATGCTCACTAATGGGAACATACATGCGCCTCTACACTAGACACAATTTCCGCCCACAGGAGATGGACCATCATAACAAGGGACCCAATCATGCTCTGATGCAAGCTCCCATCACGGAGATTCTTCCCCCACCAAACAATGACGAAACGATACACCATATACAATTCGTATCATCATGTATTGGAACTAGAACTCGGGCCGCCCACACATCTTGGGTTCCCAACCCTGTTTTCGTTGTAAAAGATCAGGGCACCCTAAGATTTTGCATTAATTTCTGTGAGATCCCAAATTTACATACTACCATCGAACTCCTTGATGATACCCAACCTCTAGAACAACGTCTAGTACAACTAGAGTTCATCGACAAAAGCCAACGTCAATCACTTCAACACAACAAGGTGCACAAGAAACGGGTAAAAGCATCATTCGACCGCCACATCAACCCTCGCTAATTCACTGAGGAAGAACTAGCCATTCAATATGATGTCGGTAAATAATCCCTAGGGCCAGGAAAGTTCGAAACTTTGTGGAAAAGACCCTACATCATAAAACATTGCCACCTCAAGGGGGCATACATCTTGACTGAACTGAACGGAACATGCCTCCACAACCCCGTCAATAGCCTTTACCTCAAGAAATTCTATCCATGAGGCCTGAGATGGCCCACCCCTAGAGTCAACATACACAAACCCACACACTTTAAAAATTTGACCAAAATAATTGTCACAAAAACATGCTCTAGTGTCACAATGGATTACAAACCCGACCTTTACTTCAAATTTTCCAATGGAGCATTCCGATGGTCTCAAATTTTAGCAGCAACCACCTAGGTTATCTACCACCCTAACCGATCACCACTCTACTACAATGGTGTTTGTATCATGTTATCACTCAAAAAAAATGAAGCATCATTTGACAAAGTCCTAGAGGTTCATGTGTTAAAGGTAGGGTTATAGGATTCATTTTTCATTACTTGGTTAAGGAAAATTTTTAATTTTTCTTATTTAGCCTATCTTAAGGTCTAAACCCACCCTCATTCAAAACCTTTCATGTCACATCAATCATAATTTTCTGACATTTTTCATTTTCCAAGGCTTTAGCACCGAAAGGGTCGTTTTAGTCAAGAAACGACACTTTCGTAGCAAAATACACAAAGAAATTGCACTTTTCGCTGTGAAACTGCTAATACTTTCATAGCGAAAATGCCCAGAAATACACTAGGATCGCTACGAAAGAAAGGTTTCTTGTCTGTCATGTAAAATTAGCTTTAAGGTGTCAGAAAATGATTTGAAAAGGACAAGTTAGATGCCATTCGAGTCAGTTATGGTAATGATCAAAGTAAATAGTCAGGGATGAAATAATCATCACCATTTTAAGCATGTATGAGTCATCATTATGTTATGAGTGGTCATCAAACTTCAAAATATTTCCAAACTGAGTCATTTTTCATTCTCTATTCCTTCTTTGCATGTTATTGAGCTTTGGAGAGCTATTTCATTGAGCACAAGCTGTGGCTAGTGTCAGTCATCAGTATTTTTCACCTATTTTTGATGACTAAATTCCTAGTTGAGTTTTCTAGTAGCCGATCTCAAATTTGTCAAATTTGCCAGCTAGAAAACACCCATAAAACATTTTTTCCCTCCTACCTTTTTAATCAGCCCATGACGAGATAAAACCTCATTTTCAAGCCCTATTTAGCCTCAGCCATACTAGCTTGTGCATCAGCTCCAAAGAAAACAATCCAAATCTGTCCAAGAAGTCTCCCCTTAAGTTAGGTAGTGGCGCTTTAGGCATTTCTCCCTTGGAAAACTATCCTAAAGCCAAAGAACCTCTATCTACTATCAGCCAGTCCTAACAGACCTTCCTATTCTGTGAATAAAGTTTGGTTACACCCTTAAGTTGTGCCACTAACAAGCCTTAAAGTCTCAGCAATGCATGTGCCATAGGTCAAGCTGATATTAGGTAGTTTTACAGTGTTTCAATGGGTCTTTCAAGAGCAGGAGTGTACCAGTATTCCAGAAGACAATATTTAACTCAACATGAGAAGACAAATTCTTCTCATGTGGTTGTGAGCCTAGCATGTAGCTACAGGGTAGAAAGTTGTTTCATTAAGCTCCTGAAATCACAGTCAAAGGTTAGTAAATTATGAATGACAAGAAATGCTTTGCAGATACTAGCCAAATTTCTTGTGATGTCTAAAGAGGCGCAAAGGTATTTGGAAAGCAGAATTACATGTCCCAGAGAAATGCTCATCATGAATTATTGACAGTTTGTCATCTTCATTTTCTCAAGTATGAATAGGCAATGAAAGGAAAGATACCACTGTTTTAAAAGCTAATGAAATGGCATAACTGAGAAAACCTCCTCCATACATGAGAAGAGGGTTCAAAAACTAAGAAAACCTCCTTCATTTTACAAGCAGAGGGTTTGGCACTGTGATAAGGGCCTCCTTCATCTATAAGCAGAGGGCCAGGGATAGAGTTTGATTTTAAGGTCTTCACTAATTGAAAGGCAAGTTTTGAGAGTAGTGGGAGAAAATTAAGGGCTTATGGATAGAGAAATGGTGTTAAAAACAAAGAGAAAAGGCATGAGTACTATAATGATCAAAGAGGCTGACTTATCTCCTATCGGAGGTTTCTTTCAAAAGTAGTCTAGAGCCAAAATGAACAAACCTTGCTAAGGTATGTAATTTCCTTAAGGGTTTCCAAAGATCCATCTCCTTGATAGACAGGCATGACATTTAGTCACTGTGATGTTGATATTCAAAAAGGTTTTTCTCTTCCTATTCATGAAGATATTTTTCAAAACTTGTCAAAAGTGACAAAGAGGTAAGCTAAGCTTTGTTTTCTCAAGGGGAATTTGCAAATGAACAACACAGACATAGGAGGTGGGAAAAAGGATATCGCAAGTGTTTCAATTTCAAGAGCAATACTAGAAGAAATGAAACATGATGCTGTCACAAACAAAGGACATTGAGACATATGAAGATACTTAGCTATTGCATATAAGTGCAGGAGAAGCCTTTAGAGGATCTTATTTTTGATGAGCATATGTTTGTCAAACCTAGGAAAATGCAGCTAAGTTTTTCCCCCAGTCAAAAAGCAATATCATTCAAAAGGCACATCTACAGTCATTCACATTGCTCAGAGCAAAGTTTTCTTCTACAATATAGATATCAACAGAGGAAACAAAGTTTCATTCCTTAATGAGAAGCAGTGGAAAGTTTTTGACTCTTAAAAAGGCTTCTTTACTTCAAAAAGAAGTCATGCCTATAAAAGAAGTTGTTCTTGCCACTGTGTCATTTATTTGAGTAGAAATGAGTCTTGGTTATGTTTTAAAAAGGACATTTGCTTTATGTGTAGTTATGACCGAGAAATATTTTTCAAAGGGACCTTCAATACCCTCACAAAGCAGCCTCAAGGGTAATCGACTCTTTCACCTTCAAGAGGTTAAAAGGACCGTTGCAAGCCCATTTTCAAGTTTCAAAAATGCAAACAAGCACTCACAATCGCTCTCCTAGCCGCCCATTGAAGAAAAGAGAGTTTTCGAGCAAAATTTGCAGAGTTTGAAGCTTTTAAGCCCGTGCGGCGTGCTTGGAAAAGTGCATGGCATGTTCAAGAGAAAATTTACAAAGGGTTTTTATTGTGGCGTGGCATGACTGTAGGTGATGTCACAATTGCCCGAAGGCCAACCCGACACCCTGTCTATTACGCGACTCTTTTCCATTTCAACGTGCCACGCATGTTTGAACAGTAAAAATGCCTCCAAAAGGGTCTTGAAGCTGCTAAAATCTTCAAGCAAAGGCCACAATACATCTTTGAGGTATTTTTATTTGCCTCCTTGGTGTATTCGAGTTTCTAAATGGGTGATTGTTGCCATGTTTTCAAGACTAAATGGTGATTAAAAAATGGAGGTCTTGGTAGGAAAATCAAGGTGATTTGTTAAAAATATTGACAAATATTGTTACAGTGGGAGGTTGGCGGAGTGTTCATTTTACTTTCAAAAGGCCTAAAGCTACCCTCAAAACAATGATAAACCATAACACTACTTGTAAGTCAAATAAAGCACAGTGTTAGAGGTTTTTTAAAAAATGGTGAAGGTGTCCTAGCTGTGACAAAACTAACCTTTGTCAGCAAAGTATAAGGTGAAAATAGTGTTATAAGGTGGAGGAAGTGTTTGAAACGAAAACACAGTGTTTAAAAGGTGACATCAGTGAGCCTATTTTGAAAACAATGGTCTTAGTCCGAATGCCTTGTCACTTCAAAAATATCTCCTTTGAATAAGTAAAAATCAAAACTAGTGCTGCCTCCTTTGTTCCATGAAACAGAGTGTGTTATGAAAAGCTTTTAAATCAATTTGAAAGGGTTCTTGTCTACCTATGCATGTGAAACAGTGAAATACAAGAAGAGTGTTTTTGATTGGGAGGGGTGTTTTTTTTTTTACAAGGTTGTCTTGCTTATACCAAAACACAAAGGATCCTTGTAACCTTACCCAAACACAGTAACAATTTGACTGTGTGCTTGTTATTTTAATAACTATTTGTTGTTTGGCACAAAAGAGACAAAACAGTAATTTGTAAGGAGCAGAAGGTTGGTGTTGGGAGAATATTTCACAAAGAATTTGAAGCAGTTGTCCTGGTCAAACAGTGACTGATAGGCAGGACAGAGGTGTGTGCTTGAGAAAAAATTTCCAAAGGCCATTTGAGACAGCTTGGTGTTGCAGAGAGCATTCAAAACAAGATGCCTCCCAGGCAAGACAGTAGGAGTGGCCCGCACAAGAGATTTGAGCCTGTTTCCACTGAAGAAGTGAATGCCCACCCATCAGTCTTGTTCAATTTCCATGAGGTTGGGTGTCTAGATTTTTTCCAAAGAGTGCAAGAGGTGAAGAGATTTTCCCCTTTAGCACACCTTTGCGCTTTGAGGTTTGGAGAGAAGCATTTTCAGCTAGTAGGCCTCGATTTCAAATTCTCTCCAGGGTCCATCTCCAAGGCCACTAAAATCCTTTATATCAGGGAGAAGTGGTTTAAACAAAGCCACCTAGACTCAGAAGAATACAAGCCCTTTCTGAAGCCTGAGCACAGAGATTCATGTCCATCCATTTTCCCCTTCTCATATCTTTTAACTAGCTATGCCCCCTCAAGAAGATCACCATGAAATACTTCACTTGTGAGGGAATATTCTCCCGAGTCTATGCGTATCACATTCGATTGCTCATGCATTTCATGAGGGCCAAATTGCTAAATCTCCCTTTCTTCCTACATAAAAGAATTGAGAAAATGGCCTCCACTGTTCAGAAAAAGCCTCCTTCACAGCACACAGCCTGCCTCTTCCATCACTCCCTCATCAAAATCATCATTATTCATCAGCTTGAGAAGAGGGAGGTCTCTTGGGATGCTTTCATCACCCATCCAGATTTCTCCATTGTCCCTCTAGTTCATACATATCCTACACTTCCTACTCGTCATCCTTCGCCTTCTTCCGGCAAACCTATTCCCAAGAAGCTCAAGTTTACCATAGAACAAACAAAAGAGAATGATGAGGAAGAAGAGCATGATGAGGGAGAAGAGCATGAGCAAGAAGAGGAAAGTGATGATGAGCAGCAACATGATGAAACATGACAGCAAGGGGATGATGAGGAAGATGATGATGAGAAACATCACAATGAGGCAGAACAACAAGGGGAAGAAGGGCATGATTATGAGAAGCAGCACAGTGAGGGTGAGCGGTCCCATGATGAACAGGGGTAGCCACAACATGATGAACAACAACCTCATGATGATGAACAACAGCCTCTTAAAAAGGAACAGTAGCCTCATGAAGAAGAGGGGTAGCATGATAAACAGGTGCAACACAGTGAGGAGGAAAACCCTCAAAAGGAAATGTAAAAGGACAGCCAAGGCATCCATGAAGAAATCCAAGACAACGGCAAAAATGAGGAGCAAAGTGACAGGGGTAAAGAGCCCATGGAGCATGTGCTAGCTGCCTCTCCTAGGCAAGGGGCCATGCTCTCTTCTCCGAAAGTGGCCAAGCCCCAGACATCAAGGAAAAGGATGCCTAGAGTTGTAACTCCAAATGTGATTGGGGCCCTCTGAAGCAAGGGAAAATTGCCCAAAAAGCCCATGCTCGAATTGCCCAAGAGGAAGAAGACTAAAAAAGCCACCCAAAGCGAAGGGAAGGATAAGGAAGAAAGCAGTCATGAACAGGAAAGGGAATTTGACATCATCCAAATCCAAAGTGATGATAGTGATAATGAAGCCCGGATCCTAGAAAATCTATTGATTCATAGAGAAATCCAAATTGATGCTTTGAGGGCTGATCTTAATAGGGCTAGGAACTTCAATCACTTTTTGCAAGTTCAAAAAAAGTAGATGAGTGTCCATATGGCTGTATATGAGACACAAGCCATCAAATACAAAAAGGAGGCCTCCAAAGCACAAGTGAGATTGGAAGAACTCATGGGTGAGTTTGATGAAAGCGAAGGTGAAGATCAGCCCAGGCGAAAGAGGCCAAGAACCATGGAGCTCAAAAAGGCCCTTGAGAAACAAAAGGAAGAAGAAGATGCCCTTCTCCATCTACCCCTCTCACTGCATTGTTCGAACAAGAGATAGAGAAAAATTAGGAAGCATGGCTTGAGAGAGTTAATGATCACTTGGAGAAGAAATTGGAGAAGGCAAATAGAGACTTGGACCTTCAACGGAGGATGACCGGGCATTATAAAAAGCTAAATCAGTTTTCCTGGCGGAAATTTAAGGCTGCTCAGGAAAAACTCAAGGAAGCTAAAGGGAAGCGCTCAGCACCAAAATTGAGGAAAGACACCTCAAGGCTCCAAATTTTGGCCTTTGATTCACAACATGTTTCTGAAAACCCTTGAGGGTCATGCTCGCCAAGTTTGGGCGAAATTCGACATGTTTTGGTTTTTTGTCATTTTTGGGTTTTTGGCCAAAACCCCTGGGCATTTCCATTTCAGTTTAGGGCATCATCAAAGGATGAAAATGGTATAATTGGATGCCATAATTTTAGGGGCACATACTTAGCAATTTTCAGAACAATTGAAGATCATTTTCTCCCCCAAAATGACAAAAAACACTCGCTTTTTCTACACTTTGCCCCGTTTATCAGCAAGGCCTATTTTCTGGTTTTTTACACACAGGTCTATTTTTGGAGGAATTCCATTGGTCAGTTGGGAGAAAAATAAATTTTTTTAGAAAGTAGACACTTAGAGCTTTTCAACGAGTCATCATGAGCCTCGTTTCGACATCAAGAAGGCCTCCAAAAGTTGCCAGAAATTTAGGGGACCTTTTGCTGATGTATTTTTTGAGTATTTTTGTAGAAATTGAACCTTTCAAAAGTGACTTTTCTTCATGTGCGTTTAGCTATTTTTGTAAATGATAAGTTATGAAAAGTCAATATATTTCCCTCTTTTAGAATTTTTTAGATATTTTATTAGATATTTTGTGCCTTGGGCTTTGCAAAGCTTCAAGGACAAAATCAGATATTTTGGATAGGCCAATGAGATTGCAAGTTGAACTAGGAGGTTTTCCTCACTTTGGCCTATATATTCCAAAGGCTTTCATTGTAAACAAGGCTGAACTTGATGAATAGAAGCAATATATGGTCATATAAGCTTTGGAAGAAATACTTGTCTCATGCTTTTGGATAGTTTCTTGGATGTTCTTGGATGATGAAAGAGGATTGTTGTTGGATTCCATGACTTGGTAGAATGGTATAGTGTTTCTCTCTCTGTTTTGTTTCTTAGTTTTCATTCATAAATCCATGTTCTTGATTGCTATAGTATAGTAGAGAAAATATTTGAGACATGCCCTTGGAGGCACCTCAAATTTCTTGTTTCTTTATAGCTTCCATGTTTTCTTCATTCTTAGTCACACTAAAGAATTCTTGATTTCTCTTTAATAACTTAAGAATATTATTTTCTTGTTTCATTCATGGTTTTCTGCATGCTAAGTATGATTTACGGTATGCCCTGCTTACTCATGGCTGGCTGTAGTTCCACCTATGAAACTTCTCTTTGATTGATTAGATTGTCATTTGTTGAACCAAGGAGGTATTGTTTTGATCTTTCCCTTTGCCTAAGACTATGAAATCTTGTTTTCAAAGTGCCCAATAGCTTAAAGTACTGTGTTTAGGCATTCCAACATAGTGATTTGAGTTTTTTTTCTATCTTAGATGTGTTTCCCCAAAGTCTGATAGCCATTTCCTAAAGTTAGAGAGTTATATATCTCTATGCATGGCTTGAATGTTTATTTCTCTGCATCGGTTAGTTTATAGTTACATTTCTCATGATTAATGGTTTTCCCTACCATGTTTATGTCAGCTATTAGACTATTTGTGCTTGAAATCCTTTTTTATTCACCAACTTGATGTCCATATCACTCCATTTTTCCCAAAGATCCATTTTACCTCGAATCAAATTGGCCCTTCAACAACCTTGTATCACCATCTCAAAGCTTTCTTGACCTTTTCGACCCCATATCCTAGTTGATCTAAAATATTTTTACCTATCTTATGTCTTTGATTAGTTCATCCCTCACAACTTAAAAACCAGAACCAAAAACCCACTTCATAACTAGCCTAAAATCAAAACACAATAAGCAAACACACAGATATCCCTTACACAAATAGAGAGAGCCCTCTCTGAGTCCAAGAAGGCTAGGTCCTTGGGATCCAAAGATTCATTTGATGTTACACTGTAATTTGGCTTGCCAATCAGCCAAATCATGGGACCCTAACATAATGGTTTCCATGGTGGGACTTTGTGTAATAAACAAACTTAGTTTCCCTAAACATTCCAACAGCCTTAAGAATACTATCTTATTGACTTATCCCACCGCTCACTAACATAATGGAAATCATGGTGGGACTTTGAGTGATAAACAAACTTAGTTTCTCTAAAAATTCCAGCAGCCTTAAGAATACTATCTGATTGACTTATCCCACCGCTCACTAACATAATTGCGATCACGGTGGGACTCTGAGTAATAAACAAACTTAGTTTCCATAAACATTCCAGTAGCCTTATGAATAATATTTGATTGACTTATCCCACTGCTCACTAACATAATGGCGATCATGGTGGGACTTTGAGTCAAAACATCCTTGGTATCCCATAGGATCTCTCAAAATCTTAGTCAAAATTAGAAAACTTAGGTATTGTCTGAAGAGTAGAAACTAGCTCCTTCACCATCTTAGCAAAATGTTGATTCAGTTATAGGAAACTCTTCCAAACCTCAGGGCTACATATAGGAAACTTAGAAAACCCAAAAATATCTCTAGATTGGTGTTTATCAATATTGGTGGTGGACCATACACATATACTCTCAAAAAAACTAAAAATCCACCTGGCGACTCCACTAGCCTCTAGTAGGCCTTAAACTCCATAAAAAAAAACCAAAAATTCATAAACCATACCTTTCTTCTAACTCATCCTTCCAAAAACTTAAAACTTAGGGTGGAAACTCTGTAATCAGTGACAAACTAAGTATAACTTAGCGATTCAGAAGACCTCACCTAAACATAGGAGATAAGTAGAAATATTCTTGCCAAAAGGAACCATTAGCTTGTCCATACAGCCTAGCAAACTGTTGAAACCAAGTGAATCACTCTTCTTTGCAAGTTTCCATCTAAAATTTTGCTATAAAACTTTTTCCCGAAAGCGTCTTTGATAGTGTTGGTGGTGGACCATAGTTCTCATATAAATCCACCTGGAAACTCCACTAGTCCATCTTTTTATTTTAACCATCCTTCACATTAGTAAAACCCTAGAGAGACCATCCATCCGAAACAATCACAAATACCATCCTCTATAAACTCTAGACTTGAAATCTGGCTTCACGAAGAATCAACACCAGATTTCATCCAGACCCAAATCCCCCTATCATAGTAGATGACCCAGAGAAGATTCTGTGGCAAGCTTCCAAAACTGGAAATTTAGCTACCGATAGGTCCATCCGTAAAACAATATCAGTACCTGAACATCTCACAGCCTTGCAGGATTCCCTATTTGACTTAAAATCATCAAAAACCCTTTTTAGAAGCAAGTCACAAAGTAAGATAGACTTTGACGATCTTGAGCCCCTAGATCTGCCATAGAGTCCTTGTAGAGAAGTCTCGCCTACTACACCTCTCGACTTTAAACTTCTCCATCACTTTGGCTCCTACCATCCCAGATTTGCTCAGAATCAGATCACTATTCCAAGTACATCCACCACACCCATCCAAATCACTACTATTCAAACCACCTCAGCTCATCCCACAAGCCCTCATTTTGTACATCATCCATTAGCTCCCGTCATGGCAGCCTGGTATGCACCCTTGGTGTTGCCACAATCTTTGGCTCCCTTACAAAATGACTATCAATCCAAAATCTCGCACTTTACCGGAGTTGAGACTACCACAACTCAACAACATGTAGATAGGATTAATGATGCCTTTGAATACATGGAAATAGAAGATGAGACCATTAGAATGAGGATGTTCGCCCAAAGCCTGGGCGGAGAACCCAAAAAATGGTTTAAGAGCTTAACTCCAAACAACATCCACAATCTCCCAGAACTCTACCAAACCTTCATAAACAAGTGGGAAATCCAAAAGAACCCCATTCAAATCCCGTCAGAGTATAACAATCTAAAACGAGAAAATGGGGAAAGTGTCCAGGGATACTGCACTAGGTTCAAAAATGTGTATAATGCCCTCCCACCTCACTTCAAACCTCCACTTGGCTCAGCCTTGGCGAAGTTCCCCGAAGGCTTTGACCCAGACATGACTTATCAACTAAGAGACAAGGACCCCCCTACCTTAGAGGAAATGAAAAAAGTGGCCATAAGTACAGAAGCCAACTTAGCAGAAAAAAGAGCTAGGACTAGAGAAAGTAAAGTCACATACCGGGATGAGGTCTCCACTTCAGCCCCTTCCTTAAATCGCAGAATAGATGACTTAGTTAGGTCCATGGCCAAAATGTGGGAAAAGATAAGTGAAAAGACCCCCCTTAGAGACAACCAGCCAAACCCTCCAAACAGAAACCGAAACCAAAATTTTAGGAGGGAACAGCCTCAAAATAAACCAAGGGAAAATGACCAACAAATTAGGCCACCCTTTAATGAAAATTATGTGGAAGAAGATGATAGGGATACAAAACCCATTGATGAAAATCATTTGAACCTCATAGGTTCTGATAACGAGAGTGAGGTTTACCTCACAGAAGAAGAACAAGCGTTCTTCCCTCCGAATCAAGATCAAAACGAACTATGAAGATCCTGAAGATCCTGCCATAGATTTCCAGAATGCCATAGTAGAAGCTCATAGGCAGTATGACCTTAGAAGCAGAAAAAACCAAGAAAAATCCAAGAAAGGTAACTCAGACACTGCTAGAACCCCTGATACCATCCTTAAAAAAGCAGTGGATAGCAACAAAATCATGGTCAGGAAAACTAACCAAAACAAAGATAAAGCTACTCAAACAAGTCTTGGCTCAGATTCTCCTAGTACTTCCACAAATATTCCCGAGGTGGATGTGTCAAAAAAAATCCCAAAACAAAGCCAACAAACTCAGAACATAGAGAAAGTCATGGCTGAAAAAGCTGAAGCAAACCTGTCTAAACTACAAACACCTTTCAGTTTTGAGGGAGAAATCACCAAAATAAAGATTACCATGCCTCTCACTAAACTTATCGCCCAAGGCTCTTATAAATCCCAAGTGTTAAAGGTCCTGAATATAGGAAATGATGCGAACACCATTAATCTAGCTGATGACACTCCCGAAGTGTTGTTTGGTCCTAAAATAGAAAGGAAATTCCAAGAAGGAACCACTCTTCCCTTTTACATCAGTCTAAATATCCATGACCAAATCCTTCACAATGCCATGCTAGACTCCGGAGCCTTGCATAATCTCATGCCGAAGGTTGTAATGGAAATATTAGGCATAGAAATCACAAGACCATACAAAGGCTTATATTCATTTGATTCGAGTAGAGTCAAATGTCTAGGTTTGATCAAAGATCTTTGTTTCAGTTTGACCCAAGTACCTGCAAAACATTTGATCATGGACAGAGTGGTAGTAGACATCCCTCCCAAGTATGGAATGCTTTTATCTAGATATTGGGGAGCCAAGCTTCAAGGAAATATTCAACTTGATATGTCCTACGCCACTATTCCTGTGTTTGACCAAACTAGAATACTCTATCGAGAATCACACATGAAATACATGATCAGCAGCAAAGAGAGGCCAGATAACATCCCGATGTATTCCTTTCCTTCCGATCTGAACTCTTTCATTTTACACATTGATGAGGACATTGAAGAACAGTCAGAAGGGTTTGAAACAAACTTAGACCCACCACATCAAATGCCCCAAGTTCTCTATGATGAACTGGACACTCAAAACTATCATGATCATGAACAACTATGTCTTGAGGAAAGTGATTGTGTTCCTTTTGAAACAGGGATAGAGCAAGAAGCACAAACCATTATGCACTATCAAGCAAATTTCTCAAACCTTAGGCAAACATCAGCAGTAACATCAGGAAAATTTTTCAGAACAAAGGCATTAGAAGACTTACATATCACAAACCTCTTTGAAACTAGGGGGCATGGAAGCTTGATATTCTTACCACACCTTAAGGATTTACCATCACATAAATCTACCATTTCAAATGAAACCTTGACTGTAGCCATAACAGCTCAAAATCCAGAAAAAATGCTTGATAAACTTCTTATGAGAGAAGATGATGACTGCAGTCCAAGTATACCTGAGTTACTTGAACTGGCTAACATTGTGTCACTCCACCAAAGACTTAGAACTGCTAGAATTGGCAATCTTATTCAAAATACTACTTCATACCGAGAAAATAGTGAGAAACAATATGACACTGCCATCACTCCAAGAAACAACTTCGACAAAAGAAAATACAAAAATATGAACAAAACATTAATAATCAAAGATAAAATAGTTGGTCATAGAATCTGTTTTGATTTTAGAAACACTAATACACACCCTTGTGAAAGAAATTTTATCCTTCCTGCCCAAGACCATGATATACAGATGATAAGTGCTTTTAATCATATGTCTTTGCAAGATGATGTTTCAGGTTATAGCCAAATGATTCCTTTGCAAAGTAGACAGCTCAAAGAAATTTTCCACTATGCTCGAAGAAGTTCCAATTTCAAACCCAGAATTGCAAAACCACCGGATATCAAAAATATGCTCCTAAAAGCCATGTTTCCAGTTCTGAATTTCTGCACTTTGATATACCTTGATGATGTCATCATATACTTCAAAAATGACAAAGAATATCTGCATTACTTGAAAATGATGTACAACAAGGGAAGGAGTGGAAATCAGAGGTATAAAGAGGTACAGCGGGAAGATATGGGGCTGTTCAGAGATTCATGCATGAATCCTTTTGTCATGCTTGAAATAGAAATTTTCCCAAATTTTTCTTTTCAAGAGCTGAGTGGACCAAGAGTGGTAGGAGATCCTTATGAGGATAAGATGCTTAAGTTTCACCATTTCCAAGATTTCTGAGTCAAAAAAATTTCAATCATTGTATATACCATTGTTTGAAAAATAGATAAAAAACATAAAATTAAAAAACAATAGAAAAATAGAAAAAGAGGGCAGTTTTAAAAATAGAAAGAAGACCCCATGTTCAAAAAATAGTCATTTAGAAAACGCGCAAGTCTAAATGCCGCTACTAGTGCTCAAATGTCTTGTTCAGTTATCTAGCCTAATCATAGCTGAACATGTTTTAAATTTATTTGCTGATAAGTTAGTGAGTGGAAAAGATGGTCAACATTGTGTAAGCTTGACTTATCAAAGAGAGTAGATTAGGAAAAGATACTGGTTCCATATGCTCAAAACAGAACCAAAGAAGGAAGCGGGGATGAAAAACAAATTGTGTATCCTAGCCCCGCTTTTCCTAGTTTTCATTTTATGCAAAATAATATTTGTGTGCAGCTTGTCTTTCGTGGCACAAGTACATGACCAATCAGACTGTCTAATCCTGATTTGGTCATTTTTCAATTTCATGTTTTGGATTAGAGAATGAAATCATGTCAAACAGCTTAACCTTGGCAGTTGATCTAACATAGGTAGAGAGACAAAGGAGTTCATCAGCTTAATCTAAACTCTCGGCAGATATAAGTGTAGAACTAGATAGGTTAATTTTTCAAAAATATATTGTCAAAGGGTTGCCAAATGCACCCAAAGGAAGAAAAATTGTTAGGAAAGATAGTGGGGTAGGTAGAAATATCATTGATGCTAAACATGCTGTCAATTTTCAGAAATAGCATCAAGGAAGAAAGATATTTGCGCCAATGGATAAAGGAACTAGTCTTCAAAGAACCAAGATTTGCAATTCTGGACACCTCCTAAAAAGGAGCTGCCCTCCCCAAATGGAGCCACGGTTAGTCATCAATATTTTTCACCTATTTTTGATGACTAAATTCCTAGCTGAGTTTTCTAGCAGCTGATCTCAAATTTTTCAAATTTTCTAGCTGGAAAACACCCATAAAACATTTTTGCCCTCCTACCTTTTCAATCAGCCCATGATGAGATAAAACCTTCTTGTCAAGCCCTATCTAGCCTCAGCCATACTAGCTTGTCCATTAGCTCCAAAGAAAACAATCCAAATCTGTCCAAGAAGTCTCCCCTTAAGTTAGGTAGTGGCGCTTTAGGCATTTCTCCCTTGGCAAACTATCTTAAAGCCAAAGAACCTCTATCTACTATCAGCCAGTCGTAACAGACCTTCCAATTCTGTGAATAAAGTTTGGTTACACCCTTAAGTCGTGCCACTAACAAGCCTTAAAGTCTCAGCAATGCATGTGCCATTGGTCAAGCTGATATTAGGTAGTTTTACAGTGTTTCAATGGATCTTTCATGAGAAAGAGTGTACCAGTATTCCAAAAGATAGTATTTAACTCAACATGAGAAGACAACTGCTTCTCATGTGGTTTTGAGCTTGGGATGCAGCTACAGGGTGGAAAGTTGTTTCATTAAGCTCCTGCAATCACAGTCAAAGGTTAGTAAATTATGAATGACAAGAAATGCTTTGCAGATACTAGCCAAATTGCTTGTGATGTCTAAAGAGGCGTAAAGGTATTTGGAAAGCAGAATTACATGTCCCAGAGAAACGCCCATCATGAATTATTGACAGTTTTGCATCTTCATTTGCTCAATTATGAATAGGCAGTGAAAGGAAAGATACCACTATTTTAAAAGCTGATGAAATGGCATAACTGAGAAAACCTCGTCCATACATGAGTAGAGGGTTCAAAAAATGAGAAAACCTCCTTCATTTTACAAGCAGAGGGTTTGGCACTGTGATAAGGGCCTCCATCTATAAGCAGAGGGCGAGGGATAGAGTTCGATTTTAAGGTCTTCACTAATTGAAAGGCAAGTTTTGAGAGCAGTGGGAGAAAATTAAAGGCTTATAGATAGAGAAATGGTGTTAAAAATAGAGAGAAAAGGCATGAGTACTATAATGATCAAAGAGGCTGACTTATCTCCTATTAGAGGTCTCTTTCAAAAGCAGTCTGGAGCCAAAATGAACAAACCTTGTTGAGGTATGTAATTTCCATAAGGATTTCCAAAGATCCATCTCCTTGATAAACAGGCATGACATTTAGTCATTGTTCCTTTAACAAAATAGAGTTGAAAGTAGTTGAAATTAGTTGGGTTTAACAGAGGCCCAAGAGTGATGTTGATATTCAAAAAGGTTTTTCTCTTCCTATTCATGAAGATCTTTTTCAAAACTTGTCAAAAGTGACAAAGAGGTCACCTAAGCTTTGTTTTCTCAAGGGGACTTTGCAAATGAACAACACAGAGATAGGAGGTGGGAAAAGGGATATGGAAAGTGTTTCAATTTCAAGAGCAATACTAGAAGAAATGAAACATGATGCTGTCACAAACAAAGGACTTTGAGACATATGAAGATACTTAGATGTTGCATATAAGTGCAGGAGAAGCCTTTAGAGGATCTTATTTTTGATGAGCATATGTTTGTCAAACCCAGGAAAATGTAGCTAAGTTTTTCCCCCAGTCAAAAAGCAGTATCATTCAAAAGGCACATCTATAGTCATTCACATGGCTCGGAGTAGAGTTTTCTTCTACAATATAGATATCAACAAAGGAAACAAAGTTTCATTCCTTAATGAGAAACAGTGGAAAGTTTTTGACTCTTAAAAAGGCTTCTTTACTTCAAAAAGAAGTCATGCCTGTAAAAGAAGTTGTTCTTTCTAGTGTGTCATTTATTTGAGCAAAAATGAGTCTCGGTTATGTTTTAAAAAGGACATTTTCTTTATGTGTAGTTATGACCGAGAAAGCTTTTTAAAAGGGACCTTCAAAACCCTCACAAAGCAAGCTCAAGGGTAATCAAATCTTTCAATTTCAAGAGGTTAAAAGGACCATTGCAAGCCCATTTGCAAGTTTCAAAAACACAAACAAGCACTCACAATCGCTCTCCTAGCTGCCCATTGAAGAAAAGAGAGTGTTCGAGCAAAATTTGCAGAGTTTGAAGCTTTTAAGCCTGCACGGCATGCCTGGAAAAGTGTGAGGCGCATTCAGGAGCAAATTTACAAAGGGTTTGTATTGTGGCAGGCGCACGGTGCGCCTGTAGGTATGGTAACAACTGCCCGAAGGCTGACCCGACACCCTGTCTATTACGTCGCGCTTTTCCATTTAAACGTGCCGCGCATGTTTGAACAGTAAAAATGCCTCCAAAAGGGTCTTGAAGCTGCTAAAATCTTCAAGCAAAGGCCACAGTACATCTTTGAGGTATTTTTATTTGCCTCCTTGGTGTATTCGAGTTTCTAAATGGGTGATTGTTGCCATGTTTTCAAGACTAAATGGTGATTAAAAAATGGAGGTCTTGGTAGGAAAATCAAGGTGATTTGTTAAAAATATTGACAAATATTGTTACAGTGGGAGGTTGGCGGAGTGTTCATTTTACTTTCAAAAGGCCTAAAGCTACCCTCAAAACAATGATAAACCATAACACTACTTGTAAGTCAAATAAAGCACAGTGTTAGAGGTTTTTTAAAAATTGGTGAAGGTGTCCTAGCTGTGACAAAACTAACCTTTGTCAGCAAAGTATAAGGTGAAAATAGTGTTATAAGGTGGAGGAAGTGTTTGAAACGAAAACACAGTGTTTAAAAGGTGACATCAGTGAGCCTATTTTGAAAACAATGGTCTTAGTCCGAATGCCTTGTCACTTCAAAACTATCTCCTTTGAATAAGTAAAAATCAAAACTAGTGCTGCCTCCTTTGTTCCATGAAACAGAGTGTGTTATGAAAAGCTTTTAAATCAATTTGAAAGGGTTCTTGTCTACCTATGCAAGTGAAACAGTGAAATACAAGAAGAGTGTTTTTGATTGGGAGGGGTGTTTTGTTTTTTACAAGGTTGTCTTGCTTATACCAAAACACAAAGGATCCTTGTAACCTTACCCAAACACAGTAACAATTTGACTGTGTGCTTGTTATTTTAATAACTATTTGTTGTTTGGCACAAAAGAGACAAAACAGTAATTTGTAAGGAGCAGAAGGTTGGTGTTGGGAGAATATTTCACAAAGAATTTGAAGCAGTTGTCTTGGTCAAACAGTGAATGATAGGAAGGACAGAGGTGTGTGCTTGAGAAAAACTTTCCAAAGGCCATTTGAGACAGCTTGGTGTTGCAGAGAGCATTCAAAACAAGATGCCTCCCAGGCAAGACAGTAGGAGTGGCCCGCACAAGATATTTGAGCATGTTTCCACTGAAGAAGTGAATGCCCACCCATCAGTCTTGTTTAGTTTCCATGAGGTTGGCTGTCTAGATTTTTTCCAAAGAGTGCAAGAGGTGAAGAGCTTTTCCCCTTTAACACACCTTTGTGATTTGAGGTTTCGAGAGAAGCATTTTCAGTTGGCAGGCCTAGATTTAAAATTCTCTCTAAGGTCCATCTCCAAGGCCACTAAAATCCCTTATATCGAGGAGAAGTGGTTTAAAAAAATCCACCTAGACTCAGAAGAATACAAGCCCTTTCTGAAGCCTGAGCACAGAGATTCATGTCCATCCATTTTCCCCTTCTCATATCTTTTGACTAGCTATGCCCCCCTCATGAAGATCATCATGAAATAATTCACTTGTGAGGGAAGATTCTCCCGAGTCTATGCCTATCACATTCGATTTCTCATGCATTTCACGAGGGCCAAATTGCTAAATCTCCCTTTCTTCCTACATAGAAGCATTGAGAAAATGGCCTCCACTATTCAGAAAAATCCTCCTTCACAGCACATAGCCTGCCTCTTCCATCACTCCCTCATCAAAGTCATCATTCTTTATAGGCTTGAGAAGAGGGAGGTCTCTTGGGATACTTTCATCACCCATCCAGATTTCTCCACTGTCCCTCCAGTTCATACATCTCCTACACTTCCTACTCATCATCCTTCACCTTCTTCCAATAAACCTATTCCCAAGAAGCTCAATTTTACCATAGAACAAGAAAAAGAGTATGATGAGGGAGAAGAGCATGAGAAAGAAGAGGAAAGTGATGATGATCAACAACATGATGAAACGGGACAGCAAGGGGATGATGAGGAAGATGATGATGCGCAGCATCATAGTGAGGTAGAATAGCAAGGGGAAGAAGGGCATGATGATGAGCAACATCATAGTGAGGTAGAACAACAGACTCCTGAAGATGATGAAGGGCAGCAACATGAAGATGTGCAGCACAGTGAGGGTGAGCGGTCCCATGATGAACAGGGGCAGCCATAGCATGATGAAAAAAAGCCTCATGATGATGAACAACAACCTCTTAAAAAGGAACAACAGCCTCATGAAGAAGAGGGGCAGCATGATAAATAGGTGCAACATAGTGAGGAGGACAACCCTCAAAAGGAAATGCAAAAGGACAGCCAATGCATCCATGAAGAAATCCAAGACAACGGAAAAAATGAGGAGCAAAGTGACAAGGGTAAAGAGCCCATGGAGCATGTGCTAGTTGCCTCTCCTAGGCAAGGGGCCATGCTCTCTTCTCTGAAAGTGGACGAGCCTTGGACATTAAGGAAAAGGGTGCCTAGAGTTGTAACTCCAAATGTGACTAAGGCCCTCCGAAGCAAGGGAAAATTGCCCAAAAAGCCCATGCTCGAATTTCCCAAGAGAAAGAAGACTAAAAAAGCCACCCAAAGCAAAGGGAAGGACAAGGAAGAAAGCGGTCATGAACAGGAAAGGGAATTCGACATCATCCAAATCCAAAGTGATGATAGTGATAATGAAGCTCGGATCCTAGAAAATCTCTTGATTCATAGAGAAAGCCAAATTTATGCTTTGAGGACTGATCTTGATAGGGCTAGGAACTTCAATCACTTTGTGAAAGTTTAAAACAAGTAGATGAGTGTCCATATGGCTGTATATGAGACACGAACCATCAAATACAAAAAGGAGGTCTCCAAAGCACAAGTGAGATTGGAAGAAATCATGGGTGAGTTTGATGAAAGCGAAGGCGAAGATCAGCCCAGGCGAAAGAGGCCAAGAACCATAGGGCTCAAAAAGGCCCTTGAGAAACAAAAGGAAGAAGAAGATGCCCTTCTCCAATCTACCCCTCTCATTGCATTTTTCGAACAAGAGATAGAGAACAATCGGGAAGCATGGTTTGAGAGAGTTAGTGATCACTTGGAGAAGAAATTGGAAAAGGAAAATAAAGACTTGGACCTTCAACGGAGGATGACCGGGCACTATAAAAAGCTAAATCAGTTTTCCCAACGGAAATTGAAGGCTGCTTAGGAAAAACTCAAGGAGGCTAAAGGGAAGCGCCTGGCACCAAAATTGAGGAAAGACACCTCAAGGCTCCAAATTTTGGCCTCTGCTTCACAACATGTTTCTGAAAACCCTTGAGGGTCATGCTCGCCAAGTTTGGGCGAATTCGACATGTTTTTTTTTTTGTCATTTTTGGGTTTTTGGCCAAAACTCATGGGCATCGCCATTTCAGTTTGGGGCATCATCAAAGGATGAAAATGGTATCATTGGATGCCATAATTTAAGGGGAACATACTCAACAATTTTCAGAACAATTGAATGTCATTTGCTCCCCCAAAATGACGAAAAACACTCGGTTTTTCTATACTCTGCCCTGTTTATCAGCAAGGCCTATTTTCTGGTTTTTTACACACAAGTCTATTTTTGGAGGACTTCTAGTGGTCAATTGGGAGCAAACTAAACATTTTCAGAAAGTTATGCAAGGTTTCATTAGGAAAAGTTTGATGAATCTAGCCAAGAGGCAGATCATATTTCATGTAACAAGGTCTATTAAAGTGCAGATATTTGAATTTGTAAAGGGTTGGAGATTTTTTTGGCAATACAACTGCTTTATGTAATTTCCTTGATATCAGTAATACATAGGATTTTTTCTTGATCAACCTGAGATTCTCATGGAGTTTTTAGTGCTTATCTGATATATATTTTTCTATGTGTACCATTTGTAGTGGTTTCCATATTTAATACTCATAATTCATACGTGTATGCTCTAATTTACCTCTGCTAAAAACTCTTACCTACCTCAGCTTCCATGTCAAGAAAACTTACCACTGAACTACTAAATTTGTTGACTCCATAAGCCCAATTATTGCAGACTTATACTCTTTTAAACCTACACACATCACAATCAAGTTATTTTACAAGTAGATTTAGCCAACTAGTTTCATCATTATCAAATATCATTAACCACTTTGTTTCATCATTATCAGGTTTATCTTCTTCATATATGTTTTTTCTTAGAGTTATGTTGATTTGAAGAAGTATGATCCTACTATCATTCAACATACCATTCCCATTAAAGTAAATGAAAATTGTTTCAGTAGAAGCTGAGGAGGATTAATCCACTTCTCATGCCTCTTATTGAGAAGGAAATAAAAAAACTCTTTGATGCCAAAATTATTGTTCCAATAAGATTCTCAAAGTGGTTTGCAAACTCAGTTCCAGTTAGAAAAAAGAGTGGAGAAATAAGAATCTACATTGACTTCAGAAACTTGAATAAATCCTCTTTGAAGGACAACTATCCTCTCCCAAAGATGGACCAAATTTTGCAGAACATTGTTGGTTCCCAAAGGATGTCTATGCTTGATGGTTTTTCAGGGTACAATCAGATACTAGTGCATCTAGAATATTAGGAGAAAAAAACCTTTACCACACCATGGGGCACATTCATGTATGCCAAAATGACTTTTGGTGTGATGAATGCAGGAGCTACCTTTCAAAGAGTAATGGATATTGCCTTTGCTGAGGATAAGGACAAGATGGTGGTTGTCTATCTGGATGACATAAGAATATTCTCAAGGAGAGAAGAAGCTCACTTGAAGCACCTAGAAAAGATTCTGTTGAAGTGTAGAAGGTTTGGTATTTCACTCAATCCCACTAAAATATTTTTTTCTCTAACTTCAAGGAAGTTAATTGGGCATATTGTTTCTAAATATGGGATTAAGATTGATCCAAAGAGGATAAATGCAATTCAGAAAGTGGATTTTCCTAGAAGCAGAAAGGAAATTTAGTCTTTCCCTAGAAAGGTAAATTTTGTGAGGAGGTTTATTCCTAATTTTGCTGAGATTTTAAAAGACATAAAAAATATGCTAAAGAAAAGATCTAGCATCAAGTGGACAACAAAAAAAAAGCAGTCATTTGAGGAGATTAAGAAGGCACTCACTCAAGCACTAGTGTTGATCAGCCTATATTTTTCAAAAGAATTTATGGGTTTTACATTTGCATCAGAAAATAAAATTGCTGGAGTTTTGTTGCAGAAAGGAAAAAAAGGTACTGAGCAACCCATTTCATTTTTTAGTAGGACATTAGCTAACTCAGAGCTAAATTACAACATCTTAGAGGAGCAAGCTTATGCCTTGTTCAAGGCCATCAAAGATTTCAGAATTTACATTCTACATTCTCATGTTATAGCTTTTGTTCCTAACGTTGTTGTAAAAGACATTCTAACTCAAGCTGATCCTGATGATAAGAGAGGGAAATGGATTGCTAACTTGCTGGAATATGATATAGAGATAAGGCCTACAAAATTGGTCAAAGTTCAAGGCCTAGCAAAGCTGATGGCACAGTCAAACTTTGACTGTCTTGATATGAATTTAATTGCATAAATTTCAGAAATTTCAGATGAAGATTAAGAAATGATTCCCATTGAAGAAAAGTACATCATTTCAGATTGGTATATAGACATTGTTTTTGTCTTACATCAAACAAAGTCCAAGGCAATATTTGTGAAGCTAAAGTCTTTGAGGTACTACATCATTGATAAAAATCTGTATTGGAAAGATACTGGTGGTATTCTCTTGAATTGCTTGCTGGAAGAGGAGGCTGAAAAAGTGATTGAGGAGTTTCACAAAGGAGATTGTGGAGGTCATCATTATTGGAAGGCTACAGCAAATAAGATTCTTAGACTAGGGTATTATTTGCCTACTATGTTTAAAGATGTCTACATAAAGATTGTTGCCTGCCATGAATGCCAGATTTTTGATGGTAAGAAGAAGCCTATTCCTTTACCCTTGATGCATATCTATGTTGAGGCACCATTTCAGCAATGGGGGCTAGATTTCATTGGTGAGATTCATCCATCATCTTTAGGTCCGCATCGCTATATTCTGACAAAAACTTATTATTTTACCAAGTGGATTGAAGCAATCCCAACTAGGAAATAAAATGATTAAGTTATCATTTCATTTTTGGAAAATAATATAATGTCTAGGCTTGGATGCTCTATGAAAATCATCACTAATAATGCACAAGAATTCAAATATAATAAGCTGATTAGTTTTTGTCATCAATATCACATTTCACTTGGGAATTCTACTGCATATTACCCACAAGGTAATGGTCTTGCTGAATCTTCTAACAAGAGAATTGTGAGGATTATTAAGAAGGTGTTGCAAGAAAATAAGAAGTCATGGCATTTGAAGTTGAATTATGCTCTATGGGCTGATAGAGTGTTCATAAAGATATTGGAAATTCACCTTATGAGTTGGTATATGGAGCTAAAGCCATCTTTCCCACATCCTTGGGAGTGACTGTCATGAAGCTGCTGCAAGGATTGGAGGAGTAGCTAAATGCAATTCAGAGGAGGATTAATCAGTTGATATATTTGTAGGAGAAAAGGGAGGAAGTCTATAGCAGTAATAAAAGATCTCAAAATAGAATCAAGAAGACATTTGATAGGAAGGTCAAGGAAGAAAACTTTCAAATTTGAGATGTGGTTTTGAAATGGGAGGCTAGGATTGAGGAAAATGGGAAACATGGTAATTTTGAGAACATTTGGAAAGGTCCATTCAGAGTAGATGCATTTCATGGGAACAAAACTTACATTTTGTAAGATATGGATGGACAACCATGTGTTGGAGGGCTTGTCAATGGCAGGTTTTTGAACCACTATTCCTCATAAATTCTGTTGATCATTCATTCCATTGTATATATTCCATTTTATATGTTTTTCTGCTAATAAAGATGAGATGATCATCAAGCTTGAGCCCGAGGTGAAGGGCATTAGAGTTTGAACGAAAGCATGGCAAATTTCAAAGTTTTTTATTTTCAAGAAGATGGATAGTAGCACTGAAACTAGAGGTTCTTTGGTGTACCATAGGGGCACACCATCCCAAGTGGAGCCACTGTTATCACTCAGAAAAAATGAAGCATCATTTGACAAAGTCCTAGAGGTTCATGTGTTAAAGGTAGGGTTATAGGATTCATTTTTCATTACTTGGTCAAGGAAATGTTTTAATTTTTCTTATTTAGCCTATCCTAAGGTCTAAACCCACCCTCATTAAAATCCTCTCATGTCACATCAATCATAATTTTAAGAAATTTTTTATTTTCCAAGGCTTTAGTACTGAAAGGGTCATTTTAGCCAAGTACCACACTTTCATAGAAAAATACACAGAGAAATTTCACTTTTCGCTATGAAATTGCTAATACTTTCGTAGCAAAAATGCCCATAAATACTCTAGGAACGCTCCAAAAGTAAGGTTTCCTATCTGTCATGTCAAATTAGCTATTAGGTGTTAGAAAATGATTTGAAAAGGATAAGTTAGATGCCATTCAATTTAGTAAGGGTAATGATCAAAGTATATAGTTAGGGTTGAAGTCATCATCACCATTTTAAGCATGTATGAGTCATCATTATTTTATGAGTGGTCATTGAACTTAAAATTCTTTCCAAATTGAGTCATTTGTCATTATCTATTCCTTCTTTGCATGTTATTGAGCTCTGGAGAGATATTTCATTGAGCACAAGCTATGGCTAGTATTTTCAAAGGTTTGCAGATATCATTGATCAAGTGAGGCAGAAAAGACATTATCAAGCGAGGTAGAGAAGACATTAAATTACCATGGCTACAAAAAGGAAGATAAATAAAGGTGGTCACTATCTCATATATGAGCCATCAGATATGAACCTGATAAATGAAGACCCAAAAGCTGTAGAAATATTCAAAAGGATAAGATGTTTACAATTTCATGAAAGACTACAAGGATGCCATGTATAGGTTTTCAAAAAAATTTCCCTAAACTTCAATGGAACAGCTACAAAAGTGGGAATTTTGAATCTCACTATAACACCAGAGATCATTACAGCAGCAACAGGGATTCTAAGAGGATAGGAAAAATGGTTCAAAGGGTTCAAATTCAACATGGAGGAATGAAAAGAGTTTATAAAGCCATAAAATAGTGAAGTTGACCTTACAAATGCCATTCCAAGGAGCTATATGAAGGAAAAATTCTCAAAGATAATGCTGATTTTCCATAAATATTTCACTTGTGAAGGAAGATATCATAAAGTCTATTCTTACCACTTCAAGCTTCTCCTACACTTTGTTGG
Organism: Pinus albicaulis; assembly: GCA_034641835.2. Lineage (NCBI taxonomy): Eukaryota > Viridiplantae > Streptophyta > Pinopsida > Pinales > Pinaceae > Pinus > Pinus albicaulis. The sequence goes on along the minus strand of CM076572.1, from coordinate 1,303,396,431 downwards.
TAAGATATCTCTTGATATGCCTTTTTATTTACATAGAAGTTTAGAAAAAATGGCAGATAAAGTTAAAGAAAAGTCTGAGGGAAGTGAAACTTCACTTTTTCATCATGGCTTAATAAAGTTGTTGGTTTTAGATGAGATCCAAAGACTAGGCAGAGACTGGTCTTCAATTCTGTTTGTTAGTGGTTTTGAAATGGATATAATTACCCCTAAAAGAACTCCTAAACAAAGAGGTATACCATCAAATTTAGTGGTAGAACAAAGTGAACTAGTAGGGGCAGAGCAAGGTGAACCAGTTATGATGGAAATAGAGTAGTTTTAGAGATTTGATACACCCACTATTCCACTTGTAAAACAAAAGTCAATAATTATCAAACCTATAAAACAAGAGAAAAATGTGAGTAAACAAGGCATAAAAAGGATTACAAGGAGCCAAATAGTGGCTAAAGGTAATTTAGAACACATACTACATGCCATTGATATTGAAGAGACTCCTATAGTCCAGGATGAGGATATAGATGAAGGTGGACAGCAACTAAAGAAAGCTAAATTAGCAAAGAGGTTAGAATTTGAAGGTGAGGATGTAGGTTTTATGTTTTAGGTTAGGAAGCCCATGAAAATACATGCTAGAAAACTGTTGGAAAGAAGTAAAGAGGTTCATCCAGCCACTGACACAGTCCAACCACCAAAAGACATTAATGATATTTCATCACCTGCAGAAAAAGATCCAGTCAGAAAGCCAAAGAAAGGAAAGGAGAAAGTCATTTAAAAAACAGAGTTTGAACTCCTTGAAGAATAATTGAGGTTGGCTAATCATGAAATAGCAGTCATGAAGAAGGAGGAAAGAAAACATAATGTCCAAAAGATTCAGTTTGGAAATATGAAAGAGGTTTGGGAAGAGCAGGTTGACAGTGTATCAAAGACCCTATAAAACACACAATAATTAATCAAATGGGCTATGCCATTGAGATAAGAGGTGAAACATGTCAGAAGAATGAACATGCACTTGAAATATACCAACTGAAAGCTAAAGGATCAAATTAAAGACCTCCAAGAACAACTAGAATTGATCCATGAGGAGTTGGAGAAGAAGGGTCTTAAAATGACAGTAGTTGAGGAGCCCATAGCTCAACTCATCATCAATGAAGAATAAACACCTCAAGACTTTTAGGTTGAGTTGGTTTATGTTTTGAAAGGTCAATGGCATGTTGAAAACAAAATTTATGCAGATGGAAGGTACATTTTTGAAACTAGGCAAAAATATGGAATTTACACAGTTTTCCACAGTTTCGTATCCTTTCCTAGGCTTGAAGCCAAGAAAACGCTACGAAACCACCTGTAGCTTTATTTTTGCATTTAAAACCACTTTCGGTAGTTTCCAAGGAGAGGAAATGATATGGAGGATGTGTCAGGGCGTGATGAACACAATGCAAAAGGAAAGAGGCAGAAAATTTGATTGCAAAAATCATTTTTTGTATGCTACGAAAGTATGCTATGAAACTGTCATACTTTTGTAGCGTGTACTTTTGAAGGTTTCTGAGGAGGTTTTTGGTAAGTTTTGGACATTTTGACACTTTCAAACGGTCAAGGGAATTTTCTAGCAATCATCCAAGACTTGAAGACCATGAGATGAATATAACTCATCAGGCAAACCATTCCTTGAAGATAAGGATATTTTTTTCCTAAAAAATAGGGTTTGTTTCCATATTTTGAGGAGGGTAATCAAGATGTAAAGTAGTGATGAGTTATGTAATAGCTCATTTGATGATATGAAATTGTAGAAATTGATTGAATAAAGTGCTAAGGTAGTTATATTAGTTTTTCCTTTAGATTGACTATTAACTGAAGTATGCTTTAATGAAACATAACATAAACCAGCAGCATAAACGAATTAAATAACAGTAATAATCAGAGAGAAGAAGAGGCAAACAATTTGATGACGGAGTTCGTCCCCCCTGGACTACATCTTCAGGTCTGCTTCTAAGTGGGTGTATGTTTTTATTAGGATTGATCATGAGGAATATTTACACTGAAATAGAATAGAATGACTATGCTTGCAGGCACTTCTAAACCCTGTAAACAGAAAGTACTCTTCTCGCCTTTCCGACGCCTGTCTTCATGCTCAATTCTGACCACTGACTGCTGAGCAATGCTGTAAAAAAAATCGCCTCTCAACTTCTGAAACTGGAGTATGTCTTTACAAAAACCAAAGATCTAAGCTGAACTTCATAGCAAATTCCCTGGTTTAAATAGGCTGCATTCGGACCTCTGAAATCCTCAATTTGCAATTTGTTGAGGAAATTAAGTGATAAGGGTCGAATTGCTCTCCATTCATGAACCTTAGGGATATTGTTTCCCAAACCTTAGCACTGACATTAATTCTGAAAACCCATTTATAAACTTTATATAAAGTTTTCTCCGGCATCTACATGTGAACAGTTGGATTTCTGTCTAGCGGTAGCTCCGGCAGTTACTCCATAAACCCGACGGTTCTGCGTTACAACTGTCCACACATCTCTGTTAACATCGCAGTTTTTAAAACTGTTCACATGTCATTACATTTCCCGACACGGTCACAGTGCTAACTCTGTGGGTTGTTTTATAATGTTTTTAAACCATATGTTTTACAATTAAAAACCCGAGCCCTTTTTACACACAAAGGTTTATGGTATATGTTAAATATCCCCATTACATAATCATAATCCGAACCTTAGCCATAAATTTTTTACACCATATGATTAAACCCGAATCCCAAACCTTTTATAAAGGTTTTTGGAATGTTTTTTAATAGGTTTTAATATGGCGCTTTAGGATTTAGACTTAGGGATTTATGACATAGTTTTTTAATATGGTTTTGTAATTGCGCTAGGACTTTGGCACTAGGTATTAATGCATAGGATTTTTTTATATGGGTTAGAGTTTTAGGAATAGGATTTTAGGTATTAGGGTTTTGACATATGTTTTAGGTATTTAGGAATAGGACTTACATTTCATAAGGTATTTCACCATAGGAAACCTTAGATCTAGGTCCATAAATACCATGTCCCCTTTTACACCTTTTTCATCCAAATTCGAAACACATGACGACTATAACATTTGAAGAACCTTTCACTGGTGATTTGACAATTCTGAAGACTGAACTAGACATCGAACTGCTGAAGTTGACTTGGAACTCTGCCGATCTTGTACTGATCAAGATCCTCCTGGATCATTGGAACATGTGAAGCATTAGTTGTTAGATTTGTAACTGTTTTAGGAGATAAGGTAGTTGATGTAATAATTAGCAGTTTGAGTCCTATTAGGAAAATGACTGTTTTGTAGTGTAGCTGTCCTTTTCTCATTAAATCACATGTTTTCCTGTTATGGAAGGTGTCATTAGGAAAATTTTGATGAATCTAGCCAAGAGGTAGATCATATTTCATGTAACAAGGCCTATTAAAGGGCAGATATTCGAATTTGTAAAGGGTTGGAGATTTTTTGGCAATACTGCAGCTTTATGTAATTTGACTAATATCACTAATACAAAGGTCTTTTTCTTGACCAACTTGAGATTCTCATGGAGTTTTTAGTGCTTATCTAATCTATATTTTAATATGTGTACCATTTTCAATGGTTTTCATCTTTAATACTCATAATTCATAGGTGTATGCTCTGACTTACTTTATTGATGAAATGACTATGTTATTTCATGTTTCATGTGTGATTTACCTCTGTTAAAAACTCTTACTTGCCTCAGCTTCCATATCAAGAGAAATTACCACTTAACTACTAAACTTGTTGACTCCATAAGCCCAATGATTGCAGACTTATACTCTTTTCAACCTACACACATCAAAATCAAGTTGTTTTCCAAGTAGAGTTAGCCATCTAGTTTCACCATTATCAAATATAATTAACCCCTTTGAGAGAGCCCTCTCAGATTGAAGAGGCTAAGCTTTAGTTACAAGTTGGTTTGAAATAGTTACATGAAGTTGCCTTATTAGCAGCCAATCAAGTGCAATTTTTTGATAACATATCGGATCAGAAACAAACAATCAGGCAGAATATAACACTGTCATCGGACTTATGTGTGACACCCTCAATCAGGGCATACACATATACATATGTACATATTTTCCTAGTTACTAGTGTCGTGTTAACCAAAGAATTTAAGATAAAGGATTCACATCTATTTAGAAAATACTTGTGTGCAAAAATATTAATCAGACAGTTTGACTACATTACATTCACACATGTACCAAGAAGTCAAAACCAAATAGTTGATCGCATAGCTAACAAAATTATAAACTAGAATGCATCTCAGATCAACCATCATACATAAAAAACAAAAACATAGAAAACATAGATATCCAATAGCCTAGCGTAATCCATAAACAAAATAGGGGGCACACCATGTAGAGCCAGAAAAAATATCTCACATATATACCAAAAATGTATGTGCCTGAGTACAAAAAATAGTGTCTTTGACCCATAAGTCAGCCCAAAAGATACACAATTACAAGTCGATAGAAATAGGGGAAGCATCCTCATAATGGGTGCTTTCCCTTGTGTACAATAACACTCTAGTGCGGTGCTCCCCTAGGTGGGGCACCTGGACCCACTGCCACTCCCGGTACCAGTACTGGAGCTTCCGTCAAAATGGAGACCACCACTCAACGTAAAACTGACCGATAGCCCCTATCCCAATCCATCAACATCTCCAACCACGCATCCTTGAGGTCATCCACAAAACCTTGGGTAGGCATCCCTTGGGTCAAGAAGTCCACTCGACCCCATGCATCCTCTAAATCAACCACCTTCTTGGTCAACTCGGCTACACGAGCCTCTGCCGCATCGGCACGAGCTCGCTCAACAGTAGTCTTGATAGCAGCCAAGCTGCAGCCTCCAATGAAGGGCCAGCCTCTCCTCACAGTGCTCCACCCAGAGGCTGCCCAGGAGCTCCTCCCTATCCCGTGCGAGCTCCTCAAGGTCGCTAAATCGGACGGTGTCCCACCAACTGAGCCATAGGATGAATGACCTTGCCAACATCTGCACGAGTAACCAAGACTATGTTAGTGTCATCATAATACACATACAAGACATAAATAATCAATTAAATGCAGAAAACACAAAAACATACCTGCTGGCCACTAAGCATATCCAGCAGGAGGACCCATGTATGGGTGTCCTCGGAAGTCCATCCATGCCTTAGGGAATGGCAGGAACATTTGAGGATTGGCCTCAAAACAAGCCTCTATGGTGGTGTTCCAATAATGCCCCACCCTACCTCCACCTACTAGAGGCATCATAGGGGCCCACTTCCTCATGTGGGGCTCCTGTGGTCCCCCAAATGGCACCACCACCATAGGTCTCAATGGCACCACCTACTCATACATGATGCTGCATATGATGCTAGCATAAGTAAACAATTTCAATCCATCCTGGATCTTTGAAAGTTGTGCCAGCATCTCCTCGTAACAAAAACGTGCAAAGTCAAAAAAGTGCCCGACCCTCAGCCAGCGTAAGACACCGATTTGTAGACCCGATGCTCGATGAGGAGTAGATGACCCTACCAGTTTCACAATGGACACTAGATCACATTGCTCGACCATGGCTATCACTGTAGTAATCGCTATGCACCCCTTTGTAAGGGGCACCCCGCCACAATGGCCTGTTGAGAATCTCTCAAGATCCACTCTCCCAAAAGGAAGTGGATACTGAAGCACCTCACCCTGAGGTAGCAGCCCAGTCACAAAATAGATATCCATATCCAGACAGATAACAAGGTCACACCCCCGCAACACCATCACCTTGTGCCGCCTGTTCCAGCATCAGACCAAGTAGTGCAAAAGACGATCCTGTGATCATAGCAGATCATTCTCCATGAATTTGAGAAGACCCCAGTGTCCCAACTGCTGGCACGCCTGACCATCAACATCCAAGGAAGCATGGAGATCGGGCCAATCCCTCTCCCTCCACAACATCCTGTCACCAAAATAGGAACACATTAGTCACACTGAAAAATAGACAAAATTTCCAAAATTTTAGCAAAAAATAGCTTCAGCTCTCTACACGCTTGTTCCTTAGATAGGCATGAGGAGGGTGCATATGTCCTTCTCACATATGCACCCGATGCCAAAGGTGCTCCAAAAGCTAGGACAGGTGCGCTAAATGCTTGCAAAACCTTATTTTTATGTGCAAGGTGTGCACCTTTACCTTGATCACCCGCGCGGTCAAGGTAAAAGCTAGCCTAGGATCCATACAAACACATCTTGTATGGACCCTGGCACCGACACACTGAAAAATTAAAGTCTAGGATGTCATGGAGCCTACTTGACTAAAAAATCGCTAGTCCCGGGTGCTTAGGCTGACTGCAATGGCAAGAAATGCTCCACAAAAGCCTTTGACCTCTCCACTCAACTGACACAGATGAATTGAATTGAGCCACATTCGACTATATTTCACCCTTTTCAGAAAATTTGGAGGAACATAAAGAGAGATCAGAAGGCCCAATTACTGGATTGAAAGAAACACTTTGATCAACACTCCATAATGCCCAAGGGTGGTGCCACACATTGGCACCCTTGAAAAAATAAATTTTCAGTGTCGACAGGTAGGCCCTCTTTTATCTTCTTTTTTAAAGCACATGCCTTTCAAATAATATTTGAATAAAGAATATGCATTCACTTGAGGTATTTGTTTTTGCAAGTGGTGTGCAAACCATCCACTACTCCATCCACTAAAAGTTCCAAAGTAGGTGTCATTCTACCCTCAGCATGATAAGAGTCCCAGAAAAAACTCTGCATATCTTGACATCATTTCTCCATCATAAATCAACCATAGGTTCCAAACACCCGACCATGTTTATCATCACCTCACCTTGCACATGATAAACATCCTCATTGGTCAGCAGAGCCTCCCCTCCATGGCGCCTGTCACCCATAGTAGACCATATCTCACAAAAATAGTGACACCATGGCAATACCACTTTAGTCGGGGAAGCACCTCATGCCCATTCACCCGCCATGCATCAGGTCAATTTTTACCATATCGAAATAAAACCCCTTTCTCGGATGACCAGGTTTTTCAAGCAAATCGAAAGTGCACTAACCCGCCTCACATTTGGCCTACCATGCCTCCATCAGCATAGCCCATCTGCAACATTTTTCTATCTGCATCATCAACCCCACACATGAGACCAACGAACGGGGCCCCCACCCCCAGAAAAAATACCTTCCTCACATCATCAGTGAGTGAACACTTTCATGTTTTGGGGCACTTCTCTCTGTGTTTTGTACAAACCAAAACCCCCTTATTTTATTCTTTTGGTTAGTGTATAAAGATCGCAAACGGTGAACTATGTCCCCCACCCACCCATTCATTTTTTCTCCCATGGAAGAAGTCCTTGGTCACCCTCAGTCAGAGTACCACACCCTCACGCATAAGCCACCGTGAAATTCATAACCAAAATATACCCACCCTGGATTTCCTACCGACTCTAGGGATTTCCTAATATGAAATAGTTATGATTTCCGCCAAGCTACTTTTTATAGTCTGACCTTGGGCCACTGAATCCCCATATTCAGTTTTCAATCACCCCCCACCATCATGCCTATGTTAAACCTATCAAATCCAATATCCTGATCCCTTTTATCAGTGACCCTCTTGTTCAATTGAGGCTTCCTTTTTCCAACATCAACACCTATTTTCCAAAAAGGAAGTGGTAACTTGGATCACCCCTCTCCACAAAAGGGACATCCTCAGGTGGCACTGTTGGAGACATCATTGCCCACAGATGTCATCGATCCTCCTGAAATTCAACTACAACACAAGCTTTCATGTCAAGATGGTATCGTACCTTACAACCATTGCACTTTGATCAAATTCATCGAAGACACATGCCTTTATAAGCGTCTCTTTCAACAATGCTTACACGGTAAGGTCCCAGCCATCACCTATGCATACAATGCGCATTGATATTCCATACCAAGTTTTATGCATATTCCACCTATTGTCAAAGAAACAATGCCCCTGACGGCATCAGTAGTCGTCATCATGAACCAACAGATCACTACCATACTAGTGTGACAAAAGCATAATTTATATCTGTCAAGTAGATTTGTCTAACTAGCAAAAGCATCATGAGCATGGGACATGCCCACCTCGTGGAAAATATGTATATATTGTATTATACCATTGCTTGCAGGGTTCCCATAGGACATGGTCGCTCTTTAACTTGGTGCAGGGTGTCTCCAACTCCGTGCTACACACAGGTCTTTCTCTCTCTTTCCACATAATACACAGAAAAGAAACTATAATGTATTTCAAAAATACAGTTCTTCCTAGACCTCACACATTAGGGGGAAACTGTTATCACTGGAAAATCAGACAAGAAAATATTAAATTATTTAATGTCAGGCATAAGGCTAACAGGGCTAAGAGACTTTACAGAATCTAAATTATTTAAAAATATCTAAGGTCTAAGAGGAAAAATAAAATTGCGCGCTGAAGGAACCAGCAAAATGCGCCTTTGCTCACATTTTTCTTTGATAGGCACGCCTTTGCACAGCCTTTCCTAAAAAATCCGTGTGGACCTGAGAGTGGCAGAAGTCACTTTCTGGGAGCACAAGATACACTCTGGGACATTGATCCCACACTTGAGGCCGCTTAAGGACAACCGCCCAAGCCTCCTTAGGACCTAAAGGGAGCACACAATGGAATAAATGTGGCACACAATGGAATCACACTCCTCTCTTAAGTCACCATCCACAATGTACCAAGAGAGGGAAGGAGAGTTTGAATTCTCCTATAAAAGGCCACCAAGAGATGAAAAATTTGAGAACACATTGTTATGTTAGCCATAATTGCCCCAAGCAATCCATAAGTGTGTGATCCAAAGAAAAGATAGAGGGGAATCAGTTGTTGGCCATCCAAAAACTCTAGTTCACCACAACAGAGAGAGGGAGACTTTGTGCTAAGGTAGCTGAGAAGTAAAAACTGTTGATTAGTGGTTTTCATTGATTTCAACCCAAGCGGCACCAGGGGATACTCCGATCTTGCATGGTAATTTTACCTAAAAAATAACTATATTCTGGGTCAAGAATATTTTTGATAGCTTCTACTTGTCGAGATGTTTCTGTTGATATATGGCATGCCATGTAATTATTCACAGTTTGAGAGATATTCATGTTTGAAATTTGTAACCCCAGTTAGTGGGCTAAAATCCCATGGGGTTGTGGCATGGGTCATTGAAAAATCAATAATTAATAATTTTTAACCTCCTAGAATCCCTCCCATGTTCACTTGTTGAAGCCCCTCTCAACCGAAGCATTTATATAAATTGTGATCCTCATATCCTCCTTATGTAGGGATTTCGCTACATGAAACAGGTCATCGTGGAATTTTCTCTCTAACTTTGTTTCTACGAAGTTTCAGAAGATAATTTTTTTTTGAGGAAAACAAGAAATTCTGAGGAATATCCTATAAAAATTTCGGATCAAGGTGCGCAATATCTGCGGAGATATGATCTGTGGAAGTTAGTGTTTTTGCAGGCTCCTGAACTTCATCTCAAAGAAATGAACTTGGGAAAATTATCATAACCCTCTCTCTGAGTGTCAGATTGGAATTCTATCAAAAGTGGTAGATAGTACACAAACTATAGTTTTTTCTGTATCAATTTTAGAGCTGAATGAAGAAACAATGACATGTGGTACGCCGTAAAACTTCACTCTACGGTACAAGTCCATAATTAGGTCATTGTGGGAGATTGGGCATAACTCTCTCTTGAAGAATCCAAATTGGTTCAGACCTATGGCATTGGAAAGAAGGCTCAGAGGAATAATATAAAACTAAAAATCACATATTGGAGATCTGAAATAATAGAGGTACACCAAATTCAATATCGAGCTCTTAGAAGGAAAGAAAAAGCTAGATCATGTGTTGTAAAGGGCTACAAAGGACCAAACTTTCCAGGGCACTAAAGAAAAGCAAGGTGCAGCAGAGGGTAGCATGAAAAGAGCAGCAATTAAGGTGTAGAACAGAAGAAATAAGTTCATCACATGAAGACTTCAAGTGGGCAGCACTGCATACAATCATTGTAAAGGTATCATTGTACTAAGTCATTGTAAATACATCATTGTAAAAATTGTACTAGTGTCTATCTGCCAAGAGTTGAAGAGGCAGTGTCGGGAGGTCTAGGATCATCATTAGGTGGTTGTGTCATTGTTGGAGTTATGGTCTAGTGTGTCTTCTTATTCTACATCATTCTATATCATTGTAAAGTGTACCATTTTCCCTGGTACAGGAGTCCATTCTTCTTTTATTCTTCTATAGGGTGGTACACTGGTGCTAGGATAGTGCATGAGGTCACCGATAGGTTCAATCCTGTGAAAAATTTAGGATGGTAGGGTGGTGCTAGGGTGAATGGTAGCTCATTCAATGTTGGGGCATCCATTCAGTTGACTACTAAAGAGTCTCAGGCATTTGAGCTTCCATCTAGTGGAAGCTAGAGAAGAATGATTTTCTATATTCTAGGAAGTTGGAGCTTTATTTTCAATTGGAGTTGAATATTAAAGAATTATTAGAAAAACATTCAGGTGGTTTTTGTCCTGGAGAGGGTTTCCACCTTAAAAATTGTGTGCATTTGTGTTCCTTTTTTTACTGCTATTATTGTACAAGCACTGATAATAATTGAAGATTGACTAATGCTCTAATTGAATGGAATATTGATTCACCCCCCCTCTCAGTATTTCCAACAATTGGTTTTAGAGCTTGGTTCCTTCAATAGAATTTTAACAGCTAGAAGGAGGTCATGGAGCATACCAAGAATGGTGTACCTCTGTTCAATGAAAATAATTATGCACTCTGGAAAGGAAGAATGGAAATCTATCTCTTGGCACAACATTAGGAAGTATGGGAGACTGTTCAAAATGGATATACATCAACTGTGGATGAAAAAGGTAAGAAGAATTTGGTAAATGATGTAAAAGAAAAGAATATTATTATCAGTGGACTTATTGAATCTGCTTATCATAAGGTGTTGGGCTGTAAAACCACCAAAAATGTATGCGACAAGCTTGAGAATATATATGTAGGTGCCTCAAATGTCAAAGAAGAAAAACTTCAAATCTACAGAAGAAAATTTTAGCAACTCAGAATGAAAGAAGATAACAACATTGCTGCATACTTCGGACACATTGATGAAATAACCAACACTCTGGAAGGATTGGGAGAGCCTGTTGACGAGAAGACTATTATATGAAAGATTTTTAGAACATTACCAGGGAGATTCAACCCAAATGTATCGGTCTTAGAATATGGTACAAATATGGAAAAACTCAACAAAGAGGAATTACATGGAGTTCTCATAGCATATGAAATGAGACTTGATGAAGAAGAGGGTACTGGGCATGTAGAAATTGCGTTCACTGAATCTAAGAAAACCAATAAGGAGAAACAACTTTCAAAGGCATAGACCTGCACTTGCAAGTGTGAAGAAAAGGAAGATGATGAAGAAGTTCTTTCAGATGGAGAATATTCTTACTTTACGTGAAAACTAAAAACTAGCAAGGGGAAACTCAAGCGTAAACTTCCATTGATATGTTTCGGTTGTGGTGAGGTTGGGCATTTCACAGCAAAATGTCCGAACAGAAGTGATTGAAACTCAAAAGAAAATAAAGGCTTTAAGAAATTCAACAAGAAAAGAAAAAATAAAGGATTTAAAAGAAACTTTCTCTCTAAAGAAGATAGCTCATCATCTGATGAAGACAGTGACAACGAAGAAGAAGCCAATGAGAGAGTATTGTTTATGGCCAAGCACATTAAACAAGAGGTATCAAACAACGACGAAGAAGGGATGACCATAGAATAATTTTCTAAGGAGGGAATAAATCTTATAAAGGAGCTCAAGGCTGAGAATATTTATTCCAATACACTTGAAGAACAAGTTCAAGGTCTCAAAATTGAAGTTGAAGAACACAAATGTATTGAAGAGTCACTTCAAAAGAAGTTGGAAGAAAGCAACCAAGAAAGGGAAGCATTAGAAGTCGAAGTAGTATCGCTACGTAAGGAAGTGAAGAAGGGAAAAACTGTCCAAAACTATTCCAAAAACTCAAGGGCATTGGAAGAACTCATCAACAATCAATGATATTACAATGACACAATTGGACTCGGTTACAAAGAAGAAGAAGCAGAACCTTTTACAACAAAATACAATGAACCTATGAGATCTGACACCCATGTAGACTTCATTGGACAATATTCGCAAGAACATCCTTGGAAGACGATTCCCCGACGAACATTTCCATCCAGGTACCAACATATTTTTCACGGCTATTTTTATTCATGTGGAAAATTTGGTCATAAAGCTGTAGAATACCGCACGTACCTTAGGAACCAATACAATTCTAGGATATCTATCAAATATGAACCTCCCAGGGCTCAAAGAAACATCATTAGAATTGAACATATAAGAAATAATATGGAATGTTACAAATGTTAGAACTTTGGACACATAGCCAGAGACTGCAGACTTGAAAATCCTCTAGAAGAATCTTCGAAGCCACAGAAGGAACGAACATGGAATAAGAAGAAGACTAATAATTGTGCTCTCACTCTCAATGCTCAAAACAACAAAAAATTTTGGTATGTTGATAGCAGTTTCTCAACGCATATGACTGGAGATAGAAATAAATTTATATCTCTGAAAGAGAAGAAGGATGGAACCGTGTCCTTTGGAAATTATGGATCTTCAAATGTTATAGGATCAGGTACCATCACTTTTAGAAGAAAATATGCTCTAGCCAAGAATGTTCTATTGGTTGAAAACATGAGTCACAATCTACTCAGTGTTGGACAAATGTGTGATCAAGGACACACAATACTATTCAACTCCACAAAATGTGAAATCAGGAAAGGTAAGTATGGTGAAATTGTGGCTACAACAAGTCAAGCTCCAAATGACATATATGTTATGGATGAAGCAAATAAAGCACATCTAATAGCTAAAGAGGATGATATAATATTTTGTAGCAATGATGATCGACTAAGTGAGAACTTTGCTACAAAGATGAAAAGTGAGTTTGAGATGTCTTTACATGGTGAGATGACATACTTCTTTGGGCTTCAAATATCTCAGCAAGAGAAATAAATATTTATATATCAAGCCAAGTACATCAAGGAAATGCTCAAGATATTCAAAATGGAATATTGCAAACCCATCCTTACTATGATGGTAACATGTTGCAAATTTAGCATAGACGACTCATGTAAGGATGTGGATCAAATTTTGTACAAATCTATGATTGGTAGTCTTCTATATCTAATAGCCTCTCAGTCAGATGTTATGTAAGCAGTTGGACAAGTAGCAAGATTTGAGGCAGCACCAAAAGAATCACATATTATTGCTGTCAAAAGAATTCTTCGAAATCTAAAGGGAACAACACAATATGTCTTGTGGTATCCCAAGGGTAACAATCTCATTGTTCAAGCCTTTACAGATGCATATTGGGAAGGAAGCGTTGATGATCGTAAGAGTACTCCTGAAGAATTGGAATATCTTTGCCATAAGCTTGGGATTCTCCCAAGTTCTCATTATATTTTCCTTATTCAGAATATAAAGGGGGAGTGGAAGTGTGCACAAGTCCATAGGATGGTTGTGTGTCAGGGGGAGTTACAATTTTCCATTGATGTCAAAGGGGGAGAAAATGTTGTAGGAAGAGGTGTCATGACCACAGGGGGAGTACTTGTGTTGCCATCAATCCCAAAAGGGGAGATTGTTGATCAATGGTCGTCATTGATGTCAACCCAAGCAGCACCAGGGGCTACTCCAATATTGCATGCTAATTTTTACCTACAAAATAACTATATTCTAGGTCAAGAATATTTTTGATGGCTTCTACTTGTCGAGATGTTTCTCTTGATATATGACACACCATGTAATTCTTCACGGTTTGAGAGATATTCATGTTTGAAGTTTGTAACCCTAGTTAGTGGGCTAAAACCCCATGGGGTTGTGGCATGGGTCATTGAAAAGACAGTAATTAATAATTTTTAACTGCCTAGAATCCCTTCCACGTTCACTTGTTGAAGCTCCTCTCAACCTAAGCATTTATATAAATTGTGATCCTCATATCCTCCTTATGTAGGGATTTCGCTACCTGAAACAGGTCATCGTGGAATTTTCTCTATAAATTTTTTTTCTATGAAGGTTCAGAAGCTAAAATTTCTATGAAGCAAAGAAGAAATTCTGAGGAAGCTGCTGTACAAATTTCAGATCAAGGTGCGCAATATTTTCGGAGATATGATCTGTGGAAGTTAGTGTTTTTGCAGGCTCTTGAACTTCATCTCAAAGAAGTGACCTTGGGAAAATCATCATAAATCTCTCTCTGAGTATCTGATTGAAATTTCATAAAAAATGGAAGATATATCATGGAATGTATTTTTCATTGTATCAATTTCAGAGCCGAATGAAGAAACCATGACACGTGGCACGCCGTACAAGTTCACTCTATGGAATAAGTCCATATTTAGGTTAGTATGAGATATTGGGCATAACTCTCCCTTGAAGAATCCAAATTGGGTTAGACCTGTGGCATTGGAAAGAAGGCTCAGAGGAATACTACAAAATCGTAAATTACATATTGGAAATTTGAAATAACAGAGATACACCAGATTCAATATCGAGCTCCTAGAAGGCAAGAAAAATCTAGATCATGTGTTGTCAAGGGCTACAAAGGACCAGACTTTCTAGGGAAGCAAAGGAAAGAAAGGTGCAACAGAGGGTAGCATGACAAGAGTAGCAATCAAGGTGCAGAACAATAGCAAGAAGTTCATCACATGAATAATTCAAGTGGGCAGCACTGCATATAGTCATTGTAAAGGTACCATCGTACTAAGTGATTATAAATACATCATTGTAAAAATTGTACTAGTGTCTATCTGCCAAGAGTTGAAGAGGCAGTGTTGGGAGGTCTATGATCATCATTAGGTGGTTGTGTCATAGTTGGGGTTATGGTCTAGTGTGTCTTCTTCTTCTGCATCATTCTACATCATTGTTAAGTGAACCATTTTCCCTGGTACGAGAGTCCATTATTCTTTTATTATTCTATAAGGTGGTAGGGTGGTGCTAGGTTGGTGTATGAAGTCACCAATAGGTTCAATCTTGTGAAAAATTTAGGGTGGTAGGGTGGTGCTAGGGTGAGTTGTAGCTCATTTGGTGTTGGGGCATTCATTCAATTGATTACTGAAGAATCTTAGGCGTTGGAGCGTCCATCTAGTGGGAGCTGGAGAAGAATGCTTTTCTAGATTCTAGGAAGTTGGAGCTTTATTTTAAATTGGAGTTGAATATTAAGGAATTATTAGAAAATAATTTAGGTGGTTTTTTTCCTGGAGAGGGTTTCCACCTTAAAAGCTGTGTGCATTTATGTTCCTTTTTTTTACTTCTATCATTGAACAAACACTGATAATAATTTAAGATTGACTAATGCTCTAATTGAAAGGAATACAGATTCACCCCTCCTCTCAATATTTCCAACAAATATATCCTTGAATCGAGACTTAGAACTCCCTAGTTCTAAGGCCCCCCTGGCAAGTGGGTAAAAGTTTCATCCTTTATTCCTATCGGCACTCAATAAGAGGGTATGTAAGCATCACCGTTTGGATTTTTGAAGGTGTTTGAATCTATTTAGATATTTTGTATCTTTTGTTTTAGTTTAGCTTTTATGTTTGAATGTGCATGCTATTTATCTATCCAGTATGTTTATGTCTTAGCAGGTTCCACTAACTTGCTTGAATCCATTTATTTTTTGCCTGTGACCAAGAACTTAAGAGGGAAAAACCACTCCTCTTAAGTAGGTGTGATTTGGTACATTCGTGCGCCAAACACACACACACAAAGTTCTAGTAATGTAATTTTCTCAAATTTTATGTACCTTTTGAAACTAATAGCCACATAGCTAATCTGTAACCTTTGATTCATGTTTATTTTCAAAAGAAAATTCTATTTTTATTACTTTATAAATATATTTGAGTATAACAAAACATGTTGTGAACCAGTAAATACATAAGAAAATGAATTTACATAGACTGCAACTTTATTCAAAAGTAAATCAAAATTGAATTTCATTAACTTATCTCTGAGAAAGATCAATAAATTGCATCGGTAAAAAAATATCAAAATCTCCGAACATTTTTTCAATGGTTCATTTTTTCTTTTATTTCATAAATCAAAATTGTATTTTTAGTTACTATTGTATGAAAACACATTATTTGACCATAGATGCTTATTTGACTCCCTAAACTATAGCCACTCATGACTCAACACTGAGTCAGTATTATTAATGGTCGTTATGAGAAAATATAAAAAAACATATGCATATGTGTACTTGTGTTTTTGCATATAATTAGAACTTAGAATGACATACCCTTTTATAATGCAAATTCAATCGGTATTTAATTTTTTTTCTTTCATATTTTGGATTAATTTTTTCTTCCTTTCATATTTTGGATGAATGCTCTTGAGATGAATTTAATTTTTCTTATTATGCGTGTAATTATAAGTTTGGTATTGGGTATGTTAGTCATCAGTAATTTCTATTTTTTGTAGATGACTAAATACTTATCCTAGATTTCTAAAAACAAAATTCATGAACATTGTGAGTTGTAGAAATCTCACTGCCTTCATTATCCTTAGGATAATTTTTCTTTTTCCACTATTTCTCTATCCTATCATACCATGTTCAGCCCACCATTCCTGGAAGACTCGTCATGGGCTCATGCCACTCATTTTCACTATGTTTTGTCACCTTTGGCCTCAACCCTCTGTTTTGTTTTTCGTAACTCCTCCATTATCCATGTAGGGTTTTTGAGGGAATTTTTCTTGGTTTCATGACCTCCATGGTTAAAACACCAACAAGGCTTATATCTTGATGCTATTACACCTCCTCCTATCATTAATATACCTTCATAAACACTTCCCATCACTCCTATCCCTCAAAGTCATCATCTTTCTACAAAACCTAGTCTATTGCCACAATTTGACACTTTTTGAGACTACGCCTGTGTTTTTCCCTTTTAGACCCCTTCCCCTCACTCAATTCTTGAAATTAAACTTTCCCCTACTCTCTAACATCTATCCCTATTCCCAAAAATTTCCTCAAGAATTTATACAACCCTTAACCCCTTCATTCCCCTCCCTCTATAAGGCAGTCCTAAATCCCCTACACCAAACCCTAATTTCCTCTTCCAACTAAGCTAGGGTTTGCTATGGAAAATAGGAATAAGAGAAGAAGATCCATATGTTAGGTCATATCAGCAATCATGAAGCCATATCAACTCATAAACATCATGCCTCCATCATTTTCCAAGAATGCATTCCAAGGGCCAAGTCATTTGCCACACCTAGGGCCAGTTTTACTTAAAAATATGGTTATGACAAAACATAGATGAATTTGGAAAACATGAGAGATTTTTTTGTCCATCATAGGGCCAATAAGAAAAAAATTCTTTAGTTTTTGCACAAGTATCATGGTTTGGGAGCAATGTCAAAAATACAGGTGTCATGGGAGAATTTCTGCACTCCTGGAGTGACCTTGGGAAAAATTAGGTTTTCTCATAGCTAGAGTCTCCAAATGACTTGCTTGATGAGTCAAATGACAACTAGACTTGAAGAGATTTCCAATGAGCTATCTTAAGCCCAATTTTGAGTTATAGAAGGCCTCCAAAAGTTTTCTGCACTAGCACTCTGCATTTCTGCACCATCCCTCAACACCTTTTGACCAGTCTTGGGAAAATAAACTATTGAAAAGACAAATCAACTTCAATTAGGAAAAAAATGGCATATTGGGAAAGTAGATAGGTTAATATTTCCAACGAACTATCATAGGCCCAATTCTAACACCGGGAAGGCCTCTAACTATCTTCTTCAAAATGGTGTTGCACGCTCAGGAGTTGGTGGTACGCTCCTCACAATTTTTTCCCATCTAAATTACACATGTCGCTGCGCTCCTGGGAGGTGGTGCTGCACCGTTGGAGAGGAGGGCTTCCTAAGAAAATTAACCCCTCAGACCACTTCATAGCTCTTTCAAGTTTCCTCCAAGGTTTTCTAAAGCTCCGATAGAGGTAATTGAATGCCCTAAATACATTTTTAAGCATTTTGTCATCATTTAGTGGAAAGAAGTTGATACCATAAGAAGAACCCTAGGCTTGGACTTGAAATCACTGCCTATATGCTTACTTCATATCCCTAGATAGAGTATCAATCAAACAAGATTAATTGCACTAATTGAAAAGTTATCATTCATCTAAGCCTATTGCCACATCTATTCCTTTCATTCATTCCTTCCTTTCACTTGCAAAAGCTACCATTTCATTTACCTTCCTTCCACCTCATTGCACATCAATTCATAAAGTTTTTCAGAAACTATTAATCAAAGAGGGAAAGGGTGAGGTGAACTCCATAATGATAGCAAAGGGATATTTTGAAGGAGTTGCTGTGTACAAGCATCAAAGGGCTACCAAGATAAGGTGTCCCATTGCTTCAAAGAACAAGGACTGTAAAGAGTATAAGAATAAGGGAGCTTAAGCTTTCAAGTGCAGCCTTGCTGACTATGCGTGCAACCTTACCGACTGTGCATGTAGACTTAGTGACTGTGCGTGCAGCCTTGCCTACTATGCATGTAGCCTTGCCAACGACACGTGTAGCCCTACACGATGTTGTGCGTTCAACCACCTGATTGGCCCACTGTTGCGTACCAGTACTTTTTCTTCTACCAGGAGGAAAAAGTGAGGAAGAGGAAACACATGATGAAGAAAAAAATGACAAGTCATGAGGAAGAAAATAATGAAGAAGGGACAGATGATGAAAAGGAAGATATTGAAGAAGAAACAGAGGCAGATATTGATGAGGAAATAGATAAAGATAATGAAGAAAAGGGCAGTGGGTTTGACAAGGATGAAGATGAAAACGGTGAGGATAATGCAGAAAACAAAAGGAAGCATGAATACAGATGAATCAAGTCACAAAAATGCAGAAAGATAATGAAGCAAGCATAAGTGAAAAAGAAAAAATTCATGATAGTCATAAAAATAGTAAAGGCATTAACCCCCACAAGTGACAATAATGATAAGCAAAGTAAAGGCAACACAAAGAGTAGTCATAGTGACATTAAAGAAAGTGGGAAGGATGATAATGAAAATGAAGACCACAACCATGATAAAGCCACCAACAAGACTACCGTCACACCTTTTTTCATTGGCATATCAAAGAGGCCCTTATTCAAATTCAAAACACTAAAAAGAGGAAAAGACCAAGTAAACCTTGGAATATTGCCTCAATATTTTCTACAGGTCTCCCAAACCCTATGAAGGATTTATCCACCAAATTTGGGAGAATTTTGACAAGTTTTTGTTTTTTGCAAATTTTGAGGATTGGAGCGTAACACACATGGTGCTACACTCTTTTTTAGAGCATCTTAAGGAGGAAAGGCTTGAATTTTTGGGTTCTTCATCACTCATATAACATGCTCACAAAATTTCAAATCAATTGCAGTTGTTTTGGTCCTCCAAAAGGGTAAGAAACACCCACTTTTTCATCATTCTGCCTACTTTTCAGGACATGTGATGCGCTCCTACCAATCTTGGAATTTTTACTTTTTGAATAGGCTTCATAGGTCAGATCAGAGAACCAAGGGTAGATATAGAAATTAGACTTCAAGGGATTTCCAATGAGCCATCACGAAGCCTTTTCCGACATCGGGAAGGCCTTCAAAACACTGCTGTAAGAAGACCCATTTTTCCTGTTCCTATGCTATGCTCCTGGCATGAAATTTCATTTTAAAACATAGTTCTACACTCCTATGGTTGAAAAGTCAAAATGTGCATTTAGAAAGTTTTAGTAGGCTTGTCAGAGCCTAAAGGTCAATTTATTTGCTAAAAATTGCCGAAAAGGTATTTATTTTAGATATTTTTGTGCCTTGGGCCTTGCAAGGCCTCAAGCACAATAGAGATACTTCTGATTAGCTAATGGAATTCTAGATACTCTATTGAGTTTTTCTCCTCCTTTATTGTTATATAGAGCATGAGGATTCATTGTAAATATTGGCATTTGATGAGTTTTAAGAGCAATACATGGTTTTTGGAGGTTGAAGAGCAATTTGGTGTTGTGGAGCTTGTGGATGATTTGCTTTGATTGATGTTGATGAAGGCTTTCTTGCAGGATCCCTACGTTTAGTTAATGGTGTTGTATCTCTTATTTGTTCATGTTTTCTAGTTGATCATATGTCCATATTTCTATATTTTAATAGCTCAGAAGAGTATAGGATGAGAAATGTTGTTTGAGGCACCTTAGTCCTCCTGTTTTCCTATTGTCTTTATGTTTTCTTCTACTGGGTTAGATTAAGGAATTCTTAGTTGCTCCTTAGGCCCACCTAAGCTTGTATATTTCATTATTGGATTAATATGATAGTTTAAAAATATTATTCATGGTAAGCGCTGCTTGTTTGATGTTATCTAAACTCTATCTTGAAATCTCTCTTTGATGTATTGATTATTAGGTTAAGCCAAAGAGGTCTTGTTTCGATCTTTCCCTTTGTACATGCTTATCAGTTTGCCTCAAAGTTCTTTATAGTTTAATGAATGATGTTTAGGAGTTCCATATTCATTTATTGATGCTATTTGTCTCTTATATGTCTTCAATTCTTGAAAGTAGAATCATTGAAGTTAGATAAGTTTTCTTTCTTCCTTTGTTCCACTGGATGGTTTATCTTGAATGTTTATTTGTTTAAAAGTATTGTCATTGAGTAAATGGTGTGCCCTATTTCATGATTAGTATCTTTTTCTTATTAGTAATCAAGACCTTCTTGTTCATAGGTATTTTACAAAGGATTCTTAATTGCCCTTTGCCCTACCTTTTTTCCCCAAACTTAATATCCATTTCACCTCACACATAAAATTTAAAGATCCATTGACTACACTAGATTGGTCCAGTGATGTACCCCGATTAAATATTGAGATATCAATGACTTCATAGACTCCATAGCCCAATGTTTGACAACCTCTCATTCCACCTATCCTACTCAATCATCTTATCTCAACCAAACAAACAAACAAACCCTACACTTTACAACTAGCCTAAAATCAACCATCTAAAGTGAAAAAGTTTACATCCTTCAAACATAATAGAGAGATCCCTGTCTGAGTCTAGAAAGGCTAGATCCTAAGACTCCAAAGACTGGTTTGATGTTACCCTGTACAATTTATCTACCAATCTGCTAAATCACGGGACACTAACAGGATAAATGGAAAATAAAAAAAGAAACTTCAGATAACAGAGAGAAATACACTATGAAAATTGAGGTGATCCAAATATGTCACCATTAGTAAGAGAAATAGCCCTAAAATATGTGTAGATGTAAAAAGAAGAAGAATAGAGGGAGTTAAAAATGTAGACTTATGGGAAAAGGGAGAGCTATTCCAAATACGTCCTCCTACAAATTCTCACCCACACTTAAAAAATGTAATAGGATTAGGGAAGTTCCTTTCAAATGGAAAGAAATGACTGCTTGGAATGATTGTGAAAATTTAAAAGGAATTTATTAATAATTTTAGCAAAAGTGAACAATTTATTTAAAGCAATTTTCAATATGGAGTGTAAGAACCACCATTTGGTTGAAATAATTAATGAGGATATGAGTTTACGTCAAACCATATTTTCATAGAATTAAAATATTATCAACCAAAAAGGGGAAAATTAAAGATTCTCCAAAGACAAATAAACTCTTAGTAAAGAGGTTTCCAATTTAAAATCAATGGTTTCTCTTTTAATAAACATTTTGAAAAAAATTAGGAAACCAACATTTGGAGGAACAAATTCCACAATCTTGGCTTTGTACTTGCCAAGTGATCCATAAAATTTATAATTGTTTGTGTATACCCACTTGCAACCAATTTATTTGGTTCTTAATGGAGGATCAACCAGCTTCCAGGTGGCATTCTTTATCAAGGCATCATATTCCTTCTGCATCGCTTCTTTCCAATAATCATGAGAAGTAGATTCCTTGAAGGAAGTTGGTTCAAAATCTGTAGATAAATTTAGTTCACAATCATAAGATACATACATATCAACAAGTGAATCATAATCATCTACATCACCTCCATTTTTCCTTGTTGTACTTCTTGTTCCTATCTTTCCAACCTCATTAGGACAGACACTTTCAAGTGTCTTTGTCATCCATTTTGGAGGACCTTTCTGAGATGGCCCAGGTTTCTGAGTTGGGGATGAATCAAGATTTAGTCTCCCAATTCTGTTAATCATATCACTCAAAGTGTCATCCATGGCTCGAGCTTCATGTTGAGGAGAGAGTGATTATAAATAATATTCCACATATTGATCTAGTATAGGAATCCCCCCTTCAAGATGTGGAATCTAATTATCAAATTATTGAAAATAATTTGCATGTTCGAATCTATCCAAGCAATCAAGATGCTGCTCAACAACATTTTCAGTCTTGGAATATTCAAGAAAGATGACATCTCTAGATACTACAAACTCCTTATTAACTTCATCATATAGATGGTATTATTCAGAGGTATTTGAATAACCAAAGAAATACACTTAACAATATCTATTTTCAAAATAGAGCATATTTATTATTGTATCAGACATTCAAGAGAAGGGTCGAGTTGTATTTTGGATATATATTTACATTTTCTGCTCAACAGACTTTTATTTCTGTTGCAGTGAGCATTTCTTTCAGTCTTTACAGTTATTTTCATTGAACACTTGTTTGATTGAAAGATATATTTTTAATTCTCAAGTTGTTGTTTATCTCTATGATATGTTCATTTCCAGTTGGTTATTTGTATCACATTTATGCTTGAGTAAAAGGTGATTGAAGGTAAACCTGTTCTAGTACAGGAACTCTGAAGTTCTTGGTACAGGAGAAACAGGCTTCAAGTGCATGAACAACAAGTTCTCAGTATAGGAATAGAATATTTCGGTATAGGAACAAAGCGTTCCAGTACTGAAATTCAGAGTTCCAATACCAGGATAGAATAACTCAGTGCATGAAATAAATCCATTTCAAGTACAAGAACATTGTTCAGGTACATAAATGGTTTTTCTTTAAAAGAGACAAATCTAATCACAATCAGAATCATCCCTTTTGTTTCTTAGACATTGAGATCCAATCACAGGAATACATTATTTTTTTTTTCCAGATCCTCCTAAAATTGATTGCAATTTTGTTTGATTCCTTTTTGTCAAAGTTTGGCAAGTATTCTTTCCAATTGATTATGGTAACAGAGTGGCTTGGTGTTATTTCTGAAAGGTTTTTCATTTCCTGATTCTGCAAAATTAATTAGAGATATAGAAGTAGGATTCATAGAAGTTCAAATGAGAATTATTTGGTATTTCCTATGCTACTCCTCAAATCTTATGTAGCCCTGGTTTGATAAATTAAGTGTTGAAGGATTCTATTGGATTACAACTTCAGCACCCAACAAAGTGCAATTAGTCCTTAGTAATATGCATGTCTAGGGCTCACTAAAGATCAAAATTGTGATTTTCAAAATTTTGTGCAGTGTTTAGAACATTATTGATCTTTTTACGTTGTTATAGTTTAACTTCCAATCCAAGAACCCACTACTGTGCAAAAATATTGTGAAACTGCCAAATTCTACAACATGACAAATCATGCTAGGGTGCCTTCAAAATTTTATATGCTAGAACTAGAGCATATGTGGTAAAATATACAGGTTGATAGCTATAGTATGTTATGTTCTACAACCTTACATAACCAAATTCCCAAGAACAATCTCCAAGTGTTAGTTATTAAGAATAAGCTAACACCAGAAATGCACAAAGACACATTTGTTTGGTTTGGCACTTTTCTCCAACTCCAGAAACACACACATGCTTAAAATAAATTGCATACCTTGTTCTCATTATAAATCCAAATGCCAATTATTGATGTCTATGGTCTACTCAAGCAACCAAACACAAATAAAAGAGGAAGCTTTACATGGAATCAAAGGTCTGAGAATTAATTATCTTGTTTGCAACCATGGCATTACCTCAAAAACAAAGTGAGCCTAAATCTTTCCGTTGTGAGCTTCCATGAATCCGTTTAAGATAATAAGCCCCAATATTCAATTTATTTCAGCTATTTCAAGGAATATACCCCTCTCCTCACAAAGCATCTACAATATTGGTGAAAACCAATAGAAGATAACATGACAGAGTTAAACCACATCTCTATTGGAAATTGTAACTAGGTTCAATCTTCATTTGATGTACTTGAGTCATCATGTAATGTACTTGTAAAAAGAATAAACAAAATAATTTTTATTATTATTAATGTGACTTACTGAATCATGGGCTTCTTGCTTGGGTCACCATTTTTTAGGTAAAATTCCCCATTGAGGAATTATAGGATTTATTCTGAGTTAATAGAGTCACTATAATTTTAAAGAGACCCTTCTTGGGCTTTTGAATCATGTAAATAAGTTAATAATTGAGTCAGATATTATTTATGTATCCGCCACACCAAGTTGGCCTAACGACACCTATTCGAACTAAAATAAGCCTATAAATACAAGCTATTCGAAGTCATTTGAAGCATATTTTCTCAAGTTAGTTCAATATCTCAAGAGTAGCCGGAGAAGTTCGAAGTTTGTTTCCGCAAAGAAAAAAGAAGTATGAGTTTGGGGAAGTCGAAGGAGAGGAATAAAAGTGAACTTTTGGTGCCTCTCTCTCTTTGTTTTGTGCCCTGTATTGCGAGATTGAAGTCTTCCAAGTTTTGGTGCTACTCGAAGGTGCTAATTGTTGAAACTGGTGCCTAGTCAAAGTTGCTGAAAAGGGGTCGAAGATATGGGGGGCTAACTTGATGTGGAAGGAAGGTATGGTATATGTCTAGGGTGTAGAGTCTCAAATAATACTATTGAAAGGAATAATTATCGTGACCGGGTTTTCCCCTTGAGGGGTTTTTTTCCCTCGCATAGTTTATATATCTTGTGTCTCTTGTTTCGTGATATTTATACACACATAATATGGTAATTTCTTGATCAAAGATAAGATAATAAAGAATTAAAAGAAGCCAACACTCTCATAAGTAATTATGATCAAGATCAGAGAATCAAAACCTAATATAATTACTTTGATTTTACAAGATGGTTTTAGAGCTAAGGTCACAAAGAATTGAAGATCATTTTGTTGGCATGGATTCTCCATCTTTAATGAACTACATTAGAATGGGTATCAACACTACTGGAAGCTGGATCAAGAAGGTCATATATTTCTTATTCAAGAAGGTCAAGAGTCAAGGATTCTTGGCTTCCATTACAGGTTCTCTTAATAATGACAATGCATGGATCATTGATAGTGGAGCATCAAGACACATGACTAGAGAAAGTAAAAAACCCCATACACTATCAAAGGAACCATATTATCATGCATTGGAATTGGGTGACAACAAAATCTATGATGTTGAAGACTTGGGATCAACATCATTGAAGCTAGATAATGGATTGAAGCTGCACCTCAATAACATTCTATATATTATAGGTTTAAAAAGGATTTTTCTTTCTATTTCATACTTAGAAGATAAAGGGGAAATAATTTATTTTGTTGATGGAAATGTATTGGTGTGGGGAAAGTAGTATAGAACTAATAAATCTAGGGTTATTGGAGTTCGTGAAGGAAGTATTTATAGAGTCATTACACGACCTTCTCAAGCTTTGGTTCATATGAAAACAAGTCCCATTAAGGTATGGTCATCTACATTATAAGGTCATCTCGACTCTTAGTCAACTGGTTCAAGGTATTCATAATATTAATTTATATCATGAAGGTGTGTGCAAAGGATGCTCTTTGGGAAAACATACAATAAATCCATTTCACAACAGTGAAAATAGGTCTAAAGAGATATTAAACATCATCCATTCCGATGTATGTGGGCTCATGTATGAAAAATCACTTGGAGGTCAACTCTACTATGTGACATTCATTGATTATCATTCTATAAATACATGGATCTAACTTCTAAAAACAAAAGATGAAGTATTTGATAATTTCAAGGAGTTTATGGCTGAAGTGGAAACCCTAACCGAAAGAAAGATAAAAACTATGAGGACTGATAATGGTGGGGAATAAAATTCTAAGGAATTAATTGTATATTGTAAGGAAGAAGAAATTAAGAGGGATATCATTGTTCCATATTATCCCAAACAAAATGGATTGGCCGAGAGAAAGAATAAGTCAATTGAAGAAGGCATTCAAACTATGCTTCTTGATCAAGATCTATCAAAGTTCTTATGGGGAGAAGCAATGATGATAGTCATATACATTCAAAATAGAAGTCCTCATAAGAGTATTTATAATACAACACCCAAAGAAGTATTCACAAGAAATAGGGTGAGCGTGTATCAACTCTAAATCTTTGGAATTCCAACATATATTCATGTTTTGAAAGATAAGTAAAAGAAGTTGGACTCTAAAAGTATCAAGGGAATATTCGTTGGATATATTCTCTCTTCAAAAGCATATAGAATCTACATCAAGGAAGGACGATATATTGAAGTAAGTAGGGATGCCATATTTGATGAGAATCAAGCATACAATAAATCAAAGGATATTCCTATTGATTCTGATGATGAAGACATTCCCATATTTGAATAAGAAGAAGTTCATCGTGAAAAATCTACCATAAATATCAAAGCAGAATGACCAAATGAGCCTAGTCAATTGGTGGCCATCCCAACCCCAAGGAAGAGGCCAAATTGGTTGAAAGCTACATTTGAAGATGCTGAAGGACATGAAGCTACAATAACCTTTAGGGAAAGAAAGAAAACGAAAATATATTTTGGTTATGCTACATATATGAAAAAAATTGATTGAAGGATAACCATATACATTCAAGGAATTTGCGCATCAAAAGGTTTGGAAGAAAACAATGCAGGAAGAATATATATGCATCATGAATAATGGGGCTTGGGAAATTGTTCCTAGACCTAGTGAAAAATTGGTTCTCACATCTAAGTGGATCTATAAGATCAAACATGCAGTTGATGGAAGTATATACAAGTATAAAGCAATATTTTTTGCAAGGGGCTTCTCTCAAAAGGAAGACATTGTTTATGAAGAAGCCTTTGCACCTACAACAAGGTACACTACTATTATATCGTTGGTTTCATTGGATGTTACAATGGGATGGAATATCCATCAAATGGATGTGAAGACCACATTTTGAATGGGACCATTGATGAGGAAGTGTACATTGAAAAAACTGAAGGCTTTGAAGTTAATAGTAGGGTGTCTCATGTTTTCATACTTAAGAAATCCCTATATGGTTTGAAGCAAGCTCCTATGACATGGTATGCCAGGATGGATTCATATCTATTTAGAATTGGGTTTGTGAAGAGTTCTGTTTATCAGAACCTCTACATCAAGGTTGTGAATAATGAGCCCGTCATTATTCTACTATATGTGGATGATCTATTCATCACTGGTGTAGAGCGAAGAATTAAAGAATGCAATAAGATGTTGGTAGTTGAATTTGAAATGAAGGATCTAGGACAAATGCACCATTACCTAGGTTTAAAAGTATGGCAGAGACCTGGGGAGATATATTTGGGCCAAGGAAAGTACACTGTCAAGTTGTTGCATAAATTTAGGATGATGGATTCCCATTACGGGAATTTAGAGGTCTAAAATGAGCCTTCTAAGAAAATTATAAAATAATAGTGGAAATAATAAAATAAGATTCGATTCATCATCTAATTTTATAAGGAAGCAAATAAAAAACTAATTTTCAACTCGTATTCTAGACTTGTCTCCCTATGGGTTTACTCAAATTTTGATCTCAAACACTAGTTGGATGCATAATTTGATTCCTCATCCAAGGAGTACCCATGTTGCATACTTTCGATGGATCCTTCTACATGAAAAATGTGATTGCAATCATGTTTTTTCATGTATTTCTCATTTATCGTGTTGTAGGGAACATTGAAAGTATGAAACATGGGTACTCCTTGAATGCTGAATTAAATTTTGCATCTAAAAAGTTTTCATGCTCAAAATTTGAGTAAAAAACATAGGGAGATAAGTTTAAAATACGAGTTTAAAAAGTAGTTTTATTATTTTATTATTTTATAATCTTTTTACTTTTTACTCCAAAAATGGTGAATCATCCTCGATGGCTAACATCATCATCTTTAATCCTATTGGTTCTTATAAATTCTATTTTGGTTGTAGATTTTTCTTATGAGGCTCATTTTATAGCTCAAAATTCCCCTAATGAAGCTTATGACTACTCCTATGATCACCAATATATAGATTAATGATGCAAGCCGAAAATAATAGTCTGTGTCGTAGGCAGGGACTAAAAATAGATCTACTAAATGGGCCTAAAAAATTTTGTAGATAAGAAACTAAGGACTCTCTCTTCATAACCAAATATCAATTTTGGAGTTCTCGAAAAAAAAAAAAAATGAATATATTTTATTTCTTAATATTCAACTACATTCATTCACAATATGAACGAGCATAATCCGCGTTCACATCAACGTTGAAATCGACATCAACTATATCTTCTTCACTTACACATTTTGTCTCTCGAATTACAACCTACGAAAAAACTTCATACTTGGGTTCATATGATGTATTATATTTCTCAATCCTTTTGGAGGATATGTTAACACTACATACTAGTCAATCTCAACTGGATCTTGTACATAGAATACTTGTTTATCTTGCAATTCTAAAATAAATGGATCATCTTGCCAATGATTTTGACTTAAGAATTTCTTCATATTCACCATTGTAAAACACAAATCATCATTTTTTATCCCTCTCTTATTATATACATCAATCCAATTACATTTTAATAATGTGTACTCTATACAAAAATAGTCCAATGTAATTATTTTTTCTACCACTACATAAAATGTTGTGTTTTGAAGTATAGGGTTTGCATAATTGGAATTTTACCTTATCATTGTTTGAGCTTCATACACACACCACTATTTTGGGTGGTTCTCTCATTCTCCTTGCTTTTTTTATAGAATCTATAACCATTGGTTAGTTATCCTTTGTACTTATTCATGAATTTCCTTGGGCCAAGCAATACCCATGTAGCTGTTTCAAACACCTTTCCATATCCTTCCACCTATATAATTTTAAATTTTTAAATGTAGTTAGAGTTCATAAAATCAACCTCTGAAAAAATATTTAATTTCCTACATGACAATATTCCCATATAATGATTTTTAAGTACACTTATAATATAAATAATATCATTACTTCTTGTTTAGTAAAATTATGGGTGTAGACTTTATGAAATAGAGCTTCATCTTTTTTCGTTCAGATAATTGAGTTAGAAATCTCCATTTTGTGCATCCTAATTAAAAAATAATGGACACTAGATATGGCGGTTAATGTGTTCTAATAAAATATAAATAAAATATTTTTAAAGATAAAATATGTTAATATATCGATGGCTCTATATTTTGTTAAACCATAAACAAACAAAAAAAAAATTACAGGCCAAATATGTTACTTAATCTATCCATGGATAACCTTCATTTTTGAGAAATAAAACCCACCTATGGGCTTGATCCCAACTAATGTCATCCAATTCCAAAATAATTGGAGCAAATAATGGTTTTCCATGAAGGATAACTTCTTTAAATTCCTCATCCCATAATTCATTTCAACCATGTGTCGATCCAATAACATAGATACCTTTCAAGTATCCTCCAAAAAACTTTATTGATTCCTCCACAATATAGCTTTTAGCAATGCATCCTTCAAGCCTATTTTTTTTCTTAACATAACTATTATATACTTTCATGTTTCTAAAAAATGAAAAAAAAATTAGCACCCCTATATAATGACACATCAAATGTAAAAGAACCTTCTAATGGTGTATTTATGTTGTTGCAATCCACTATTTTTCCAGTATATGACTGCAAGGGCCACATTTATTCTAGACCTACTCAAGGTTTTAATGTATTTGTGATTAGTCCTTTGGTACAATGTTGAACACTTATTAGAATAACTTGACAATCTATAGACAATCTATCAAAGCCTGAAGTTAAACTGTGTTTGTTTCGACACAAGTGAATGAATATCTCCCCGAATGTGTGGTCTCCCTGAATGTGTGGTCTTGAGGTAAAAATATATAATAATTTGATTGAATTCGAATATTTTAAAGGCATTGCTGAATTTCGGTAAAGGACCTGAGAGAGAAATTAGAATTCACACTTAACCTTTGAGATTATGTGTTAAGTGTTTTCTCTTTCATGTCGGGTTCACATTTTCCCAACTCCATAGTGTTATATGAAAAAATCCCTATTACGGACAAAATCGACCTCCCTATAATCCTCAAGGAAAAATAGAAACAAACATACATAAGAATATCTCTTTCCCTAAGCTAACTTCATTTAAATCATTAAAACTAGAGGAGGAGGATGATGTTATTATCTCTTAGCGAAATGCCTAATGAAGATCCCTGATCTGTCCTGATGTAGCTCCTCAATGCTTTTCTGAGACTTGTAAAAAAAAACATAAAAAGGATCAAAGTCATATGAAATTTAATGATCTAATAAAAGCTTAATCTAATGATAAATGAGATTATAAATTGAAATTATATTAATGGATATATAAAGAGTATATACCATTCATAATTCCAATAAGACAACACAATTAGAAAATGTATCTAAATGTATTATTCAGAGATGAAAGAAGATCCTCACAACTTGGCCTTAATGTCATAAAGGTTCCTCCCAAATTCCTCTAATATTTATCCTTGGATGATAAGCTTCCCAATCCAAAATTACCAGTATAAGACTACATTTTTGAACTCCCCTAACCCTGCAGCCTCTAATCAATTTATAGGACAAATGGAGGAGGTTTCAGATCCACAAAAGAGGGATGAGATCCATTAATAGTGGGATTAGGGTTCCATGATCAAAGGTAGTTAGCTCCATGTTTAGAGGGGTTTGACTCGAATAGATATGACTCAGAAGCTTCTAGTTGGGTTATATCCTGCCAACAATGCTTCTATAACTTACATTTTATTTTTAATTTAATTTAAGTCATTTGCACAATCGGTAATGGAAAATAGAGCGCATTTTTTCACGTGTGTCAATGGAAGGAAAAACACATGGGCATAAATATACTAGAAAATGTGCGCAAGTCATGCTAAAGCGGTCAAAAAGCCATTTTACGCAAAATTCATGATTTGTTCAAGGAATATGAATGTTTGACTTGAAAAGGAGTTCATTGGAACATAAGTATGGATGTAGATAGATCCATTTTAATTTTCAAGTGTATGGTGAAAAATGACATGTAACACATAGTACTCACACATTGCATAAAGTTCATAATGCACTATAAATATTCACTAAAATGTCACTTCTCCTAGAAATACTCAGCTAACTTGCAAACAACATATTTCATTATATTCCCACATAGGTGTAAGATAGTAAAAGCTTCCCAGAGTCCATTCAGGAAATCGAATGGCATGTAGACATTACTAATCAACTAAGGTTTGTGCAAGGAAAATAAGAGGTTTTAAAGTGAGGACCAAGTAGGAGCAACAAAATTGGGACATAAGTCAAATGAAACCATTTTTACTTGTACAACTGCAAATCTAATGTTATGAGCAGTATATAGGGGTTTGGATTATCAGAAAATGGTATCAAAAATTTCAATAGATATCTAAAATTATAATTCTCGCTTAAGTGCACTAGTGGACATTGCCAAATTTTACAAATTCTTGGTTTCACTAAAAATAGCTACATATCTCGTTCACACATTCCTAACGAGCACAAATACTACTTAATAATTAATAACATGACTTAGTTCTTGGTTCGTTGTTTTGTTGAAAATAGTAGCGAGAACGCTCCTTATTTAGCTTGTGCCTTAGTCAAAGAGACCAAGAAGAATTTTTCCTTAGCATGCACAAGTTCACAAAGTTAGGATAAGTTCCTAAAATTTAGGATTATTTCCTAAAAATTAGGGAAAGTTCCTATAAGTTAGGATAGTTTGTGAAGAATTTTGACTTATGCGTGGAAATAGAAGGTTTAGTTTGTTTCCTTTTAGTGCAAGTTTGTTTTTGGTAAAATAAGAATGAGTGAGTCTCAACTTCTAATTTGTGGCAGGATGAGTTGCATGATATAATTAACTCATTAATCACTAGTTTGAGTTCCAAAAATAGAACTTGCGAGAATTAGCTAATTTGAAGTGGTTATAAGGAGATCAAAAGGCATCATTTTTCATTGTTTTGTGAGCATGAGTTGGCTAGACAAAACAATAGAGAGCATATGTTTTTTTGTATGTGAGCATGTGAGAGGAAGAGTGTGCAAGAGGAGAATTTTCACAGATTGGTAGAGGTTGCTTTTCACTTGGGAATTGCACTAGAAATTAGGAGGTATTTCCTAGTTAAATAGGAGCAGGCTATGCACATGGATTGAGGGAAGCAGATAAAGGGACTTGTTGCTGTTTCAAGCTTAGGAAAAGAAAGGAAAACTATGTTTTTTTTCCAGTGAAACAAAGTTTTATCATAAGAGATCCATTGCTCATTTTCTATCAATAAAATTCTGAGTCAAGAAGAGGGTTTTACCAGTTGGGTTCCCTAGAAAAAAAATATTTTGCGATTTTATGACTGTGATTTAATTATGCTCTATTCCACTGCAATTAATAGAGAAATTATGTGTCTTGGTGTTACAATTTAGTATCAAAATAGTTCACTGCAAAAATGCACAATTTTAAAGGATTTTTTTACATGGTATCAAAGCAAGCAAGAAAGTAGATGCCAAAATAAGTTGATCCATATATCACAAGAAGGAACACAATCATAGGAGAAGAACTTTTGAAGCAGTCGCAGCCTCTATGAGCCTTGCCAAAAGAAGAAGGAGACTATTTTCTTGTGTCCTTTTTTTGTGATTGGTAGAGTTCAAGTTAGGGTAGTTGGTGGCAGAGTTTGAGGGAAGTTCTGTGATTTTGTGTGTGTGTCATTCTCTGGGCATAAGACCAATAATTTTTGTGCTTCTTACAAGAGGGTGAAAGCCCTATATGGGAATTGGATGGAGGCAAATAACCTTGCAATAATGGCATGTACTAGGCTAAGTTACAAAAAAGTGAAGGAAGGATTGAAGAAGAAGGGTTACACAAGTTTTTAAGGAGGTTTAGAAGCCTATATCTAGGCTTGTGTACTATTGTACAAGTTCCCTCACCAGAGGGATGAAGCCTAAATATTGGGTGCATAGTCTGAGGATATTTAAGGCAGCGGAAGTCATTCATTTTAGAGGTATGCTTGTTGTTCTTCCATGATGATGCATTGCTAGTTGGTGAGATCCTTTGAGACATATTTCATTGGTAGTTCATGTATAGGTTGAAGGAATATTAGAGAAGTGCCATAAGTTCCCTAATTATAACCGCTTGTGAAATATTACAATATTGTTAGTGGGAGGGTTTTAGAGAGCTCTTTATGTATGCAAAATGGCATTCCAAGTGTTGAGATAAGATCATGGTTTAGAAGGAGAATCTAACTTTGTTCCATGAGGTGAGATGATTTGTGAAGCAAGATATACAACCACCATAAGAGTCTGAACAATTGACCTTGCATAATAAGAATGATATGAACGTGAGGAGAATCATTTTAAAAGGGGCCATAGATCATATAGTTCCTCATATCCATGAGAATACAAATTTGATATGTTCAAAGCTATTTTAGATATATATCAGAGTTCCATTTATACCAGGAACCTTTCTCTTAAGGAGAAGCTAAGGATTATGTAGATGAGAAAATGTGAGCCCGCCACCACATATATCTTGAGGTTCACTTAGGTACGAGATGAGATGGTTGGTGTGGGAGTGAATATACTTGATCATTACCTTGTGCTTTTAGTCTTACTAGGGCTTCACAAGTCTTGGTATGGTTTCCAGGATGCTATCATTGGTAGGGGCAATTTTCCCAGTTGGCAAAGGTTATGAAAAAAATGTATTTAGGAGGATATATCAAGAACGAGTAGAGATATAGGAGGATATATAATAACACCAAATACACTCATTAAAGTTTCATATTCACCCCCAAACACTTGATCAATCCACATCACCATTGAATTTTTCCAAACACTTTAAGGTCAAAATTCCATAGGAGTTCCTCGTCTTGGTAATGACGAAAAAAATATGATTGAATTTATAAACCCTTGTTAACAATAACCTTTCCTTCTTCTCAATAATTTGGTATACAAGTTTAAATCCTTTGAAATTTTAACAATAAAAATCATAGAAAAGATAACAAAAAAATACCTTTCAAATGTATCCCGACACACTCTCCCTATCTGAGTTCTCGAAGCTTGCAAATTTATCTCCATATGCGGATGACATGTTTTCTGCTCTGAATTGGAGTGAAAGTCCCCAAATTATGAGAATAATATCTCAATTAAAGCTTGAAAAAGAGCGAACCTAGATATGATATAATAAATTTGTTTTAAAAATCTAATCGAATCGATAGGGAAACTAAAAATTGAATGTCAAAGAAAGGTATGGAATCTATTGCAAAATCATAAAAATTATGAGCAGAGAAGAGCACTAAACTCTGTCCCAAATATGGAAAGGGAGAATAGTAGTGGAAAAATAAATTTTAGTAGGTCTATTTAGATTTATAGTAGACACAAAATTATATTTTAATAGGTGGGAAAATCTTATAAAGAAATTTCTATGGTTGCTTAGGTTTTCATTAAGTTGTTTTTATTAATTTTTATTTGTATTTGAGAAAAAGGTGGTCACCAAAAGGAGGTGATTTCACATAGCGATTATATAAAAAGATTTTGAAGGCCAAAAATGTAATAATTTTATTCTAATTAGGGTTTCAATCAAAGTAATATTAGATATCCTTAATATAAGTAAGGATGTTCATATAAGGAGGGAAGAGGGACATGCGCTTTACACATAAGGGAAATATATATTAACCCTTAAGGAGTTTAAAAATATCCATAAATATGTTAATAATGTTATCAATAAACATAATTAGCTATAGGTAGCCCCTAAGAATATATACAAACCATCAAGATGACACACCTCTCTAAGAAAAATTATGGAACACATGGACCAACTCATATTAAAACTTATAGCCAAAGCATCAAGAGTTAGAACATAGTGTTTAAGTGAACATAATAAAAAGGGTACACATTGGAAATAATATCATATACACATGTATCATACATATCCAACTAAATGTGGTAGCTAAAGGAAACTCTTCCTAAACCTACTGTCCTATATGGCTAAGCCAAGGTGTCATCAAACCAATGATACATCCATGAATTACATATAGATCCATATATATTAGATGGAAAATGATTAATGTGCAGTAATCATAGGGTTTGAGATGACAATCAAATTTTAAAACATCCTATAAAATCCTATATAGAAAATGGGGTAACAGATCCTATGACATCCAACTTGTGATCTATGTGGGGAGTCCTTAAAGTATCTCTCAAGAAATATGTATCATTGAGGTCGAGGTTGAGAAGAGGTATGATGCATCACAAATTTGGTAGTTGAAGAAGCTTGACTATTTGTTTTTCAATTTGGCCATAAGTATGCAAGGAAACATGGAAGGAGGTGACCCCCTTGGAAGATTTCTAAAGGGGAAATCCATATAAGGCCTTATATAAATATCTAAATCTAAGTACCTCCCTCATAAATAGTTCTAGACATGTATTTAAAGCATGTAGATAATGACTCATCGAAAAGTTGATAAAGACAATAGAACATCCCTTGAATCTCATAATAAATGGGGGCATCTACAGATGAGGAGATCCTTTAATTATATCTCGTGTATATGGAAATTGTACCAGATGTTATTAAGAAGAGGATGGTCATTATGATTAGTTTCAACTCGACAGGAATGTCATTTTTAACATGCCAAGGGGGATGTGAAGGGTAGCATCTGATGCTCTTGTGCGTGTGTGGTTAAAAAAAAGGACCCCTTTCATTTGCATGAAGTGTTCTTGGTACAAATCCATGTTACAGTTAAGGCCGTGAAAATATGAAGTCCGAGTACATTGAATATATTGTCTATAAATAACCTCTCTAACAACCTCACACAAACATACAATGATGTCATTTACATTGGAGGTGTAAATCACTTGAATTGTGTTACAATCTTAATCGCTCCCCCACAAAAATGTTCCACGCTTCCTTGTGATGATGCTTCAACCCTATTCGAGAACAACCTCATAATGTAAAAGGAATTTAAACATGATGTAACTTTAATAGTGCCCCACATTCACCCTCTGGCTCACTACTCATGGCTAATTTGAGGCTATTTGAAGCATTGATGTGGATGGCTATTTCAAGCATTAATGTGGATAGTATAATTTTATTTTCTCTTATATATAGTATTCTACATTGACATAATTGAGTTTATTTAAAAAACAGTTTATTGAAAAAACACAATATTTGTATTGAGGGTTCACTCCTTGTGCATTAGGGTTAGAGAGGCCTTGTCTTTGTGAGTAATCTATTCATTTCCAAATTATTATCTGAGAGAGAGCTACAAGCTCCATATCAAGAATTTTCAAATTATCCAATTGTTCTACATTTGGTATACATGGTATTAATGGCATTACCCACAAACACATACCCTCATAACCAATACCTAGTTCTCTAAAAATCAAATGCTTAAAATATGCTCAATTAGAGGTGAATGATTCTCCTAGGAGTTCAATGTCTCAGTTTGGGGTGTTGTTTTAATCCTTGTATACTTAGTGGTTAAGGGCTTTAAGGGTAAAGGTTTAAGGGCCAAGGGCTTAAAGGTCAGAGGATTTAGCGGTTAAGGAATTATGATTTAGGGGATTTAGGTGTTTAAGGGGTTAACAGTTAAGGTGTTTAGGGGTGAAGGGTTAGAGGTCAAGGGTCAGAGGTTAAGAGGATAAGGAGTTATGTCTTAGGATGTTCATGGATTATAGGTTAGGGGTTAGTGTCTTAATATTTAATGATTCAAGGGGTTAATGGGTTTATGGATTATGGATTGGGAGTTAAGGGGCTAGGGAATTCAGTGGTTACGGGTTAAGGGGTAATGGTTTGTGATAGTTGGACTCCTAATCCCCTTATCACCACTATTGGGGGTTCCCCTATCAATTTATCTCGCTAACTTCCCTCAAGGTCCCCTATCCCCTATGAAATTAGGCCTTAAACCCCTTTCTCATTCTCTAATGCTAGGACTATAGATCATAGTAAACCATTCTTTCACCTATGAATTATACCCATCCATGCTACCCTTGTGTCCCCTTGATTCGTTCAATACACCACAAGGTACCCCCCCCCACAACCTTTTTGGTCATTCCATTCCACTTTTCCTAATGTTATGAACCCCAAAATTTGGTACCAATGCCCCTACAACTACACCCTTGTGCCCAATTAGCTAAGGGAATAAACACATTAGGGGTTATCAGTTGTGATAAGGGAGCCCCTAATTGCCTTATCACAACTATAAATAGGTGCACAAAACCCATAAATATCCACTGTAGGTGTTGCGATGAAAGAAATAATTAATACAAAAGTTGTGGTCTATAGGATAGAGATCATCAATATGTTGAACAATCCAATGTAAAGATGGTTTTCGATGCTATTGATCTAGTCACATAAAATACCCCATAAATTTATGTTTTGGGATACCCCTAGGATTCAATAATTAATCCAAAGTGAGAGGATTCGTTTCTAAAGTGAAAATGGCAACAACCTTGAGTTGACACAAAGTGACACTTTTTGAGCCTTGCACACTATAGGGTGTCATTTTCATCATAAAAAGAGGAACAATTGATAAGAGGAAACATCTCACATTTAGGGAACTTGACCACAAATATTTATGCATGTTTCTCCACTGAGTGCACCTTTCACATTTCCCAAGGCCCAAATCACGTATTTGAATGAATTTTGGATAACTTGTCACATTCCACTAGCTTCATGCATGAATATGAGCTCCCATCCATTAATAATATTTTGGAGGATGTTATGGCATATTAAAGGGTCTCATGTATAAAATAATAACGCCATAGCCAAGAATAAGAAAATTTGAATTCGTATCACATGGCGTAAAGGAGACAAACATAGGTGAAAATTAGTCCATTTAGAAACATATAAAATCTTGTTTATGCCCTCTTTCCAAAGAAGAGGAAATATCTTGTGACGAAAATCCAAAATTTCCAACATAGGAATACTCAGGTAAGGTTTTTCTTTTTCTTTAACATGTTGAGCGACATTTATGTATTTTAAGGTGTGTTTTATTATTTAGTTCACATATTTGGAAGAACAATTGCATACGTGGAAACATCTCCCATTTGGGGCACTTGGCTACAAATTTGTATGCATGTTTCCTATTGAGGGTATCTTTCACATTCCCCATGAAACAAATCAAATATTTTGAGGTATCCTAGATGACTTGTAACATTCCACTAGCTTAATGCATGAATAGGAATTCCCATCATTTAATAATGTTTTGGAGGATTTTCATAGCATAGTAAAGGGTAACATTTACAAAAAAAAGAACATTTAAGTCAAGAAAATGACAATTGACATTGACATCACATGTGGCAGAAAGGAGAGGAACATAGTTGAAAAGTGCTCCATTTTGAAATATCTATAACAATTTGTTCATGTCCAATTTCCAAAGAAGATAATATATCTTGAGACAAAGGGCCGAAATTGTCGACAAAAGAGGACCATGTATTGGATCACATGGACTTTGGTTTCTCCTCATTATCTAGACCATTATATGACCCATATAATTAATTATTAGGTGGAAACTATCATATGAATGAATAAGAGTGTGTGGGGTCCTCTTTGATGATAAAGATGAAGCGGAAATGAGAATTGATGGTCACGTTATCACTAAGTGTCATCATCTTTTTGAGGGTGATTTCCTTACACGGTGGAATGAACGAAGGACAAAGGAGCCGTGGAGATGTGAGCTATCTAGACCTGTGGGTTATATTTTTGTAGGTTGGAGTGAGCGAAGGTCAAGAGAGGAGCATATTTGTACCAGATCTAGATCTATATTGGACAATCAAACACTTTGATCAAAGTTTGTTTCTTGCATCTTATCTATCCATGAGCGAGGCTTTATTTCGATCTGATTTCTGATGCGCTACGAATGTAGAGGTGGAATATCCTTATGAAGAGAACCCAACCGTATATTCATGGTCCAATCAACAGTATCAGGAGAATATATCTTCTCTTTGGGCAGTAAACAATCAAAAGGGAGGCTTGGATCTAGATTTGTGGCATAGGTCGACGGATCAAATGCTCTTTTTCACCGATCTAAGGTTTTCTAGGGAATGGATCTGGTATATAAATTTGATCTATATACCACAGCCTTATCAAGGTCTTTTAGATCATTATTTTGAGAAAGATGTGGTTTGTGACTCACATGAGGGTCAATATAGGATTCTAGATCTAGAATCTCAGATATATTTTCAAATATTTATCAAACTCTAGAAGGAAATCCTATCTTCATTGTGTATGGGCCTCTAAAAGGGTTAAATAACTAAAGAAAAATATCCTACAAATATTGGGGTATATGATTCAAATTCAAAGCCTAATTTGTGGAGGAAAATTGATGCATTATGAACTTAAACTACAAGCTTACAATGTCACCCCATTATCCAACATTTTTTTAAATTTGCAACTCCATGGATGATCTTCTAGATCAATAAAGAAAATGGTTGCAGGGGGTGTTACTGGATCGAGTCTTCCAAAAGGAAAAACATTGAATCAAGGAGGCTAACCATTAAAGGTATTCTAAATGGGAAACTGAATTTCTCTTGAAATCCATAATAGTCACATAATATTCCCAACCCATATATAGTGGAATAGTTGAATCACGTTCCAGCATTTACTGTAGATCTACCAAGTAATGATTTGATCGCCACATATTAAGCACAAGCTGTTATATGTAGGTTCAACAATTTTTTTCCAAAGCCAATCGATATTTTTCACTGGATATTCACAAATTGGTCAATAAACTGTGAGATCCACCTTTGGTCCAAAGGATATTTCATAGTAGAGTTTGCATAATCGGAGGAACGAGAATATATTCTGCAAGAAGGTCCATGGTTTTTGGGAACAACGAGACATTTTTTACCCCATTTTTCCTATATTTTGACACAAATACAATGATAGTTTCAAGAATTTCCTTTTGGGTTAGACTGGATAATCTTCCATTGCATTTATTACATCATAATGTACTAGAAGGTATTGGGAAACTCTTGGGTCGATACGTAAAGATAAATACAAAAAGATTTTAATAATGAATCTACACCTTCGCAAATATTTGCGTGGAGGTAGATCTCAACAAAGGATTTCTAGATCGCATCCCCCTGACTCACAACAAAAAATATTGGACACAGTTTCTAGATTTTGAAAACATGTATTTAAGATGTTGAATATGTCAAGAGACAAGAAATCTTCAGAATACATGACCAGAAGTCAAAACATATCCAATAAGGAAGAATAAAATAGGGAAACAACCCAAAGGATGGAAATTTCCTCATCATTTTCCCAAATATGAAGTAGAAAAATAAGAAATGGATCCCCTTACCAATAAATAAGTCTAGAATCCACAAGAAAATGTAGAAAAGTAGGAATCAACTCATGAAGCATCAGTAAACCCATACACCTTAGCACAGCTGGTGGGGAGACCCGACTCTAAGGAATTGGGAGGATACAAATGTCAACACACTTCAGATAGTTCGTATTCACACATGGAAATTCTAAAAATAGACAAGGAGAATAAACTAGCTCTTGTAACAACCACTCCATCTCAAGGAGAATGGCAGAAAAGAGAAAAGAAGAAATGGAGGAAAGGGTAACCTGTTTCACTATATTTTTTTTTATTGGCTTTGGGATAACCAGTCTTGAATGGTTTGATGAATGCTTTATAATCATCTACAACATGTAATTTTTTTTCGTTAATAAAATTACGATTTTTCGTGGGGAAAAAAGTAAAAAAGAATGAATACGAGTGTGTGATAGGGAGTGTCAGTAAGTTTTAGTTGTGATAAGGAGGGACTGACAAGGTATGCTAGGTAGTGTTAAGGAATGATAAAGTGTGTAAGGGTAACGTGTCAAGATGTTTCATGTGCTAGGGTGTGCAAATGCATGCCAGAGGGTGTTAGGGAGTGCCATAGAAACACAAGGGAGAATTAGTTCAAAATGCATGGAAATGATTGAATAAGGGTGTGTGATAGGGAGTGTCAGTGAGTTCCAAGTTTTCTAAGGAGGGAGTGACAAGGCTATACACTAGGAAATTTAAGGCATGTCATGGAGTGCTAGGGTGTATTAGGGAGTGCTAAAGCATGCCAAGGAATGTAGGGGATGCTAACATATGGCATGTTGTGCCAAGGGATTAGTAAATGTGCCAGGTGTTATGGCATGTAAAGCTG
Organism: Pinus albicaulis; assembly: GCA_034641835.2. Lineage (NCBI taxonomy): Eukaryota > Viridiplantae > Streptophyta > Pinopsida > Pinales > Pinaceae > Pinus > Pinus albicaulis. The sequence goes on along the minus strand of CM076572.1, from coordinate 1,303,355,010 downwards.
TAAACTATGTTGCTGAGTATTTTTGTGGCCACAGTTGGGCATGAGCCTTGACTTGGTAACTTGTTAAGTCATATGAGTTAAGATTTAACATGAGTAGGCTAAGATAAGTTATAAGTAATTCTTAGGTGAACAAGTCATAGTCTAGTTGTAGTAGTTGTAACTTGGTCAAGTTGTTAAGTTGGGTTCCCAAGTCTAAAAAATATAAGTGTAGTTGTGAGGGCATGGTAGATAAGGAGTGCCAGGGCATGCCAAGGAATGAAAAGGTGTGCTAAATCATGTTGGATAATGTCAATGCATGTTGATGAGTGTTAGGGAGTGTGAGGGGAATACAAGGGAGAACTAAGTCAAAATGCTTGGAGATGACGAATAAGGGTGTGTGCCAAGGAATATCAATGAATTCTAGGTGTCCAAGGATGAAGGGTTTTAGGAGAAGTTTAGAATAGGACTTGCAGGAGGCAATTGTATGGTTCTGACAAGGCATGGAAAAAGTATTTTAATAAAAGGGGAGAATTTGGGTTGGGAAAATCATTGTTTTTACAATGAATTGGTTGTGTTCCCACGTCGCAAAAAAGGTAAAGTTATCTATGATGGCATGATGGCTAGGTAGTTCCAACGTGTTCTAGGGAATGCCAAGAAGTACTAACACATGCTAGACAGTTCCAAGGCATGTTAGGAATGCTAAGAAATTCCAAGTTTTAAGGCATTGCATGATGTGTCAAGCGCTAGGTTGTGTCGCCAACACATTCTAGGGTGTTTTATGTCCAAGCGCTAGGGAACCATAAGGGAGCTCTAGTTTCAAATGCATGGAAATGAATGAATAAGAGTGCAACGAGGAGTTTGATCGAGTTCAAGGTGTGCTAGGTGTCAGGTAGTGCTAAAATGTGCTAGGGACCACCAAAGCATGTCAAGGGATGCAGGGGATTCTAACACATTCCACATAATTCCAAGGGATTGTTAGACGTGTCAGGTGTTATGGCGTGTCAAGATGTAAACTATGTTGCTTAGTTGTTTTACAACCACAATTAGATGTGAGAATTGTTTTCTTAACTTGTTAACTTGTATGATTTGAGATTCGACATGAGTATTCTAATATGAGTTATAGGAAGTTCTTAGGTGAACAAGGAATAATATAGTTGTAGTAGCTATAAATTGGTGAAGGTGTTGTAGTCGAGGTAGGTTTTGGTTGGGTTTCCAAGTTCAAAAAAGTAAGGGTAGTTGTGAGGGCATGATAGCAAAGGAGTGTCAGGGCATGCCGAGGAATGAAAAAGTGTGCTATAAAATGCCACATAGTGTCCATGCATGCGAAGGAGTGTTGGGGGGTGTCATGACATCACAAGGGAGGACTAGGTCAAAATGCATGGAAATGAATGAATAAGGGTGTGTGGTAGGGAGCATTACTGAATTCTAGGTGTCCCAATGATGAAATGCGTTAGGAGAATATTAGAATAGGAGTTGTAGGAAGCAAGCCTACGATTGTAATAACGAGATGGACAAAGAAGTTTCAGAAAAATGGATACTTTTGGCTAGGCACAACACTATTTATTTAGTTACTTGGTTGGGTTCCAAAGTCGTAAAAAAAGTAAGGTTATCTATAAGGCCATGAAAAATAGGGAATGCCAAGGTGTGACAGGGAATGCCAAGCATTGCTAACACATGATAGAGAGTTCCAAGGCATGTTAGGCATTTCAATACATGCCAATTTCTAAGGCATGCTAAGATGTGCCAGGTGCTAGGGTATGGTTCCAACACATCCTAGGGATTGTTAGGGAGTACTAAGTACACAAGGGAGCACTAGCTTCAATTGCATGGAAATGGATGAATAAGAGTATGTGATAAGGAGTGTTATCAACTTCAAATGTGATAAGGAGGGAGTGACAAGGTATGCTAGGAAATTCCAAGGCATGCTAGAGTGCTAGGGAAGCACGTCAAGATGTAGCAAGTGCCCAGGTGTGCCAATGTGTGCTAAGGACTGTTAGTGAGTAATAGGGAAACATAAGGGATAACTAGGTCAAAATGCATGGAAATGAATGAATAAGAGTGTGTGACAAGAGGTTTTAACAAGTTCTAGGTGTGCTAAGGAGGGAGTGACATCATATGCTAGGAAGTGCTATGGCATGCTAGAGTGTCAGGGAATCATGCAACCAAGATTTGCAGGGTTGGCCAACATGTTCTAGTAAGTTTTAGTGAGTGCTAGGGAAACACAAGGGAGAACTAGGCCAAATTAATGCATGGAAATGAATGGATAAGAGTTTGTGACATGAAGTGTGACTGAGTTTCGAGTGTGCTAAGGAGAGAGCGAAAATGTATGATAGGCAGTGTTAAGGCATGCTAGAGACGAGGGAAACATGCCAAGATGTGCTAGGTGCTAGGGTGTGTCATTGCATACCAGTTTTTTTTTGGGAGCGCTAGGTAAATAAAAGGGAGAAATAGTCTCAAATGCATGGAAATGAATGGATAGTAGTGGAAATAATAAAATAATATTTTATTACATCATCAAATTTTAGAGGGAAAAAATAAAAAAACTACTTTTTCAACTTGTATTTTCAACTTATCTCCCAAAGTGTTTACTCAAATTTCGAGCAGGAGTACTCGTTGGATGCAAAATTTAATTCCTCATCCAAGGAGTATCCATGTTGCATACTTTTGATGTGTTGAGATTTCTTTTAATTAAATTTGGATAAAATATCATGAATGTGACAATAATAGGATTTGTTGCTAAATTGACTCCATTTAATCCTGATGAGGAGTTATTGCATCCTATATTTGTTGTGAGTGAATTTATGATTCAGTTTCTACTCCCAGCTATAAAATGTAAGCTCGTAAAGAAAAATGAGCATGAGGAATGTGAGGTGAGTGGAAGAGATGTGTAGATGGAAAACTCTACTATTGTTTGTAATTCTCCAGTTGATGAATGAGATTGTCGATGCCTTGTTTGGTGGACGTAGCCTAGATTGGTTGGGTGAACCACATTAAAATCTCTGTCTCTTTATGGTTTTTTGTTGTGTGTCTATGTTTTATTTATGTTTTTCCGCTCTTGAACTCAAAAATTTGGTATCGGAGATAAGAGAAGTCACGACACATGCAAATTGTTGAATTTGTATGTGCTTGAGAGTGTTGCACAGAGAACCGTGGCAGCTGCATGATCTGCGTATGAAGATCTGCGTGGAGGCTGATCTGCATAGAAGTTGATCTGTGTATGAAGATCTACTGTGTGAGACTATTAAACCACACGCAACCTAGACTGTTATGATCACCGTGAGTTGTGTTAGCGTTAATACAAAGCCATGGAATATTGATGCTTTGCGTGGCTGCGGTGGATGAAGTCTGCTACGTGCCACTGAGAGGCCGTGAGGCGGGTCTGCTGCGTGCAATGACTTGATGGATGTCAAGTGCCGTTAAGAGATGAGTTTAATGGCGTTGAGAGCCTGTGTGGAGAGGCGAGCTTAATGGCATTGAAATCTGAGCTTAATGGCGTTGAGAGATGAGTTTAATGGCATTGATAGCCGTGGACCATTGCTGAATGTGGAAGGAGTGTTAAGTTTGGTAGCGTAAACTTGAACGGTGAATCCAGTTTTAAATCGATTTAAAGTTTTTTTTATGCCATTTTAAAATTTATATACGAAATGCCATTCGATTTGCAGTGATGCAATGTTTTTTTAAATATCGATTTAAATGGTTTTAATAAATCGATTTTTATGAAGTCGTTCTACAAGGTGGCACTTCATTGTTTGAAAAGTTTTTTAAATCAATTTGTATGGTAAATCGATAGTTTAATCAATCGATTTAAATGGGGTTTATAAAAAGTGTAATATCGATTTATATTGAATTTGCAAGGATTGGAATATCAAGTTGTTATAATATGCCATTAGATAGGGTTTAGCGCTTAAATTTTTTTTTTAAAAAGGGAAAGGAATTTTTTTAATCAAAATTAACTTTTTTGATTAAAATAAAATCTTCATTTATTAAGAGTTGCGATTGGAGATTTTGTGACACGAGCTACTAAACATGGAAAAAACACAAAGTGCTCAATTTGAGATCAAGAAGTTCAATGGGAAAAACAACTTCGAGATCTGGAAGGTTAAGATGTACGATCTTCTCGTACAACAAGGTGTGGTGAAGGCGCTGTTGGGAAAAGACAAACAACCTTACACCATGAAAGATAACGAATGGAGTTACATGGATGAAAGAGCACTGAGTGGCATTAAATTGTGTTTGGCAGATGATGTTTTGCTTAACATCGTGTCAGATAAAATTGCTGCTAGTTTGTGGACAAAGATTGAAAAGCTGTACATGAAAAAATCCTTAACCAATAGGATTCTTCTGAAGCGACAGTTGTACACTTTGCGCACGAAGGAAGGTACGATGATAACTGATCATATGAATACCTTTAATACTCTCTTGGTGCAGTTAGAAACTATAGAAGTAAAATTTGAATAAGAAGATAAAGCTATAACTTTCTTATGCTCGTTGCCCGAGTCATGGGATCATTTTGTTACTTCTATAAGTCTTAGTTCATCAGAAAACCTTGAATTTGATGATGTTGTTGGAGCTTTGTTGTCTGAAGAAACAAGGAAAAGGTCAAATTCAGAAACCTCTACATCAGAAGCAATGATGGTTAGAGGTCATTCTAAAGAAAGAAGCTTCAGTAAGCACAACAAATTGCAGTCAAAATCGAAAGGGAAGAAGAGTAAGGTAAAGTCCTGGTTTTGTGGAAAATCGGGACATTTCAAGAAGGATTGTTGGAAGAGACAACAAACGTCCAAAGGAGACTCTTCGACAGAGAAGAAAGAAGCAAACATGACAGATACAAGTTTGGCATCCATTTCAGGTATGAGTGATGAAGTGTTATCAGTTGGTTTGTCTAATCATGATCAACATTGGTTATTAGATTCTAGTGCGTCAAATCACATGTGCATTCATAGAGAGTGGTTTAAATCTTATAAATCAATCAATGATGGAGTTGTTTACATGGGAAATGATGTCTCATGTAATATTGTGGGAATTGGAAGCATCCAGATTAAAATGTTTGATGTGACAAGTAAAATTTCAACTGATGTAAGACACGTGCATGGACTAAGAAAAAACCTCATTTCACTAGGAGTGCTAGACACAAATGGATATAAAACCTTTATTCAAGGTGGAGTAGTGAAAGTTAATAAAGGAATTTTACTATTAATGAAAGCAAAGAAGGTTGGCAATATTTTTCAGTTAGAAGGAAGAACAGAGTCAGGTCATGCTTCTACAATATCTAAAAACGACAGTAATTCTATTCGTCTATGGCATCAACGGTTGGGCCATATGAGCGAAAGAGGACTAAAATTTTTATCTGATCATAAGTTACTTCCTAGTTTAAAATCTTCTAAGTTAGATTTCTGCAAACATTGTATATTTTGGAAACAAAGCAAGCAGAAGTTTAAAACTGGAAAACATACTAGTAAGGGAATCCTTGATTATATCCATTTTGATGTTTGGGGTCCATCTCCTACAATCTCATATGGAGGATCGTCATATTTTGTATCTTTGATTGATGATTTCTCTAGAAAAGTGTGGGTCTATATGTTAAAGAAGAAGTATGATGCATTCACAGTTTTCAAACAATTTAGAGCATTAGTTGAAAACATCACTGGAAGAACCATTAAATGTTTAAGAACTGACAATGGTGGTGAGTTTAATTCAAAGTAATTTGATAATTATTGCAAGGACACTGGGATCGAAAGACATAAAACTACTGTATATACTCCTCAGCAAAATGGAGTTGCTGAACGCATGAACATGACTCTCTTAGAGAGAGCAAGAAGTATGCTTAGTAATGCCAATTTGTAGAAGGAATTGTGGACAGAAGCAGTTTCTACAGCTTGTTACTTGATAAATCAATCACCATCAACTGTAATAGGATGCAAAATTCCTCAAGAGGCGTGGAAAGGTCGTCCTTGTGATTATTGTAAACTGAAAGTTTTTGGTTGTGATGCATATGCTCTAGTTCCGAAACATCAACATTCTAAATTATATCCTAAATCAAAATGATATATCTTTGTTGGATATGGTGATGGGACTAAGGGATATAGGTTGTGGGATCCTAATACTCACAAGATCATCATTAACAGAGATGTTAAATTTAATGAATCTTCACTTGAAAATCCAGATGTAAATGATAAATTGAAATAGGATAATGTACCTAAGCTTCAACACATTCAGTTTGAAACTAGTTTAAATAATAATGATAGTGCAGATCATGAACAAGTTTCAGATGCAGATCATGAACATGTTTTAGATGCAGATCATGAAGAAGTTCCTACAGATAAGAATCAGCAAATTGTGGAACTACCAGAAACATCTTTAAGGAGGTCCACGAGAATCAGATGTCCTCCTAAAAGGTATGATGATTATGTTACTTCAGTTGCTTTAACTGCTAATGATGATGAACCTTTGTGCTATCAGGAAGCTATAGAAGGTTCTAGCAGTGATAAGTGGAAAGAAGCTATGAAGGATGAGATGAAGGCATTGGACAAGAATGCCACATGGGATCTGGTAGAAATTCCTAAAGACAGGAAAACTGTGGGATGTAAATGGGTTTAAAAATTGAAGAAGGGTGTTGATGATAAAGAAGACAGGTACAAAGCGAGGCTGGTTGTGAAAGGTTTTTCTCAAAAAGCAGGAATTGACTTTCATGAGATATTTTCACCAGTTGTAAAAATTGTTTCAATTCGGATTGTGTTAGCATTAGTTTCTTTACTTGATTTAGAATTACAACAACTAGATGTTAAAATTGCATTTTTACATGGAGATTTAGATGAGGAGATTTACATGGAAAAACCAGAAGGGTTTGTTCAAAATTGCAACAAGAGATTTCTCTGCAGGCTCAAGAAATCATTGTATGGTCTGAAGCAGTCGCCTCGACAATGGTACAAGAAATTTGATTCTTTCATGATGAGTCAAAATTATATAAGAAGTGAATATGATCATTGTGTTTACTTTAAGAAATTAAGTAATGGCATGTTCATTATCTTAGTGTTGTATGTTGACAATATGCTTTTAGCAAGCAAAAGCATAACATAGATCAATAGGTTAAAGGCTCAGATGACTAGGACGTTTGATATGAAAGATCTAGGAGCAACAATACAGATTTTGGGCATGGAGATTTTTAGAGACAAGAGCAATGGTAAGTTGTGGCTATCACAAAAGAAGTATATTGAGAAAATACTCTTGAGGTTTGGTATGAACAATGTGAAGCCTATTTCAGTTCCTTTTTCTTCCCATTTTAAGCTTTCTTCAAGTTTATGTCCTCACTAATGAAGAAAATGAATATATGTCTTGAATTCCATATGCCAATGTAGTAGGTTGTTTGATGTATGCGATGGTTTGTACACAACCAGATATTTCACATGCAGTTGGGGTTGTCAACAAGTATATGGAAAATCCAGGAAAAGAACACTGGTCAACAGTGAAATGGGTGCTTCGGTATGTGAGAGGCACAAGTGATTATTGTATCACTTATAACAGGAGTAGTGAATTTGTTTGCAGATATGTTGACTCTAATTTTGCAGGTGATTTGGATAAGAGAAGATCAACTTCAAGATATGTCTTTACTCTTGCAGGTGGAGCTATAAGCTGGATGTCAAAGCTACAAAACATTGTTGCTTTATCCACTATAGAAGCATAGTACATAGCTGCTTCACATGCTTGCAAAGAAGCGGTTTGGTTGAAAGGTTTGTTTGGTGAGTTTGGTAGGCTGTAGGACAACATCAAGTTATTTTGTGATAGTCAAAGTGCAATTAATTTGGCTAAAAATCCAGCCTATCATAGTAAATCAAAGAATATACCTATCAAGTACCATTTTGTAAGACAGGTTATCACTGAAAGGGGAGTCTCTCTTGAAAAGGTGCATTCAAAGGAAAAATGTGCAGACATGTTCACGAAACCAGTTTTGTTAGAGAAGCTACGATGGTGTCTGGCTTCTCTTGGCTTGTAGAAAAGATAAAATAATAATGGAACAGGGTATCAGGCTAATTTTTGTCAAGGTGGAGATTGTTGAGATTTCTTTTAATTAAATTTTGAGAAAATCTCATGAATGTGACAACAATAGGATTTTTTCCTAAATTGACTCCATTTAATCCTGATGAGGAGTTATTGCATCCTATATTTGTTGTGAGTAAATTTATGATTCAGTTTCTACTCCCAGCTATAAAATGTAAGCTTGTAGAGGCAAATGAGCATGAGGAATGTGAGGTGAGTGGAAGAGATGTGCAGATGCAAAACTCTGCTATTGTAATTCTCTAGTTGATGAATGAGATTGCCGATGCCTTGTTTGGTGGATGTAGCCCAGATTGGTTGGGTGAACCACGTTAAAATCTCTGTCTCTTTATGGTTTTCTGCTGTGTGTCTATGTTTATTTATGTTTTTTTCTGCTGAACTCAACATGATGGACCCTGCTACATGAAAAATGAGAAATACATGAAAAACGTGATTGCAATCATGTTTTTTAATGCATTTCTTATTTTTTATGTAGCAGGGTCCATCGAAAGTATGCAACATGGGTACTCCTTGGACGAGGAATTAAATTTTGCATCCAACAAATACTACCTCTTGAGATTTGAGTAAAAAATTTGGGAGATAAGTTGAAAATACGAGTTGAAAAAGTAGTTTTATTATTTTATTATTTTTAAAATTTTTTACCCTTTTACTTAAAAAATGGTGAATCATTCCCCGTGGTTGACATCATCACCTTGAATCCTATTGGTTCTAATAAATTTTATTTGGTTGTACATTTTTCTTAGGAGGCCGATTTTAGACTCAAAATTCCCCTAATGGACTGGACATGAGTATCCTAAATGAGTTATAGGTAGTTCTTAGGTGAAAAAGACATATGTTGAATTTCCAAAACACATGAGAATTTGGGTTTGGTCTTATAATATTTGATGCAAACACACTCAAATTCCACAACAAGACTGCTTTAATTCACAATGAAATATATACACATCAAGGAATCAACTAGTTCACATGATAATTTTTAACTTTTTCAAACCCTTATTCATTATATTAAAAACTATAATACAACAAACTAGAGTTCACGTACCAGGGATCATGGACCTTTACAACCACACTGATACAAGGAATACAACTAGGGCTTTGTGTTAGTCCTTTGATAACCAATATATCCTCAAAAGGAGAACACTTGAACTAGTTTCTAGTGGTGGCTACACACAACCCTTTCAAACCACATGTCTTGAACACATTTGGTATGTCCTCTTGCCTCCCATTCTGAAACTCCGTAATCTTCCTCTATCAATGATCTCAACACCTTTATGTTACTAAAATCAACTCAAAAAACCCTACCCTCTATCCGCCTCCTTTGTACTTGAAGGTTTACAACACTTAGGGTCTTCGATAAGTTGTTCACAACTTCATTTGTAAAAAAATCTTTGGTCTGCCCACTTTTTCCATATTAAAAATCCAAGATGAGAATTCTAGTGCTATGGAGGCTACCCTTCTTCTCACTAAATCAATTCTCTCCAATACACTGAAATACGGTTAATTGGTTGGCCCACTTGACTGTTAATTTAGTCCTTCAATGCTTTCACATCCTTAGGCTCTCTACACCTTCCCTTCTACTAGTCTAGTTGTCCTTCACAAGTACAAGAAGTAGGTATCTTCTTTAACATTCACCTCACAACCCTCCAACTGTACTATGAATTCAATTAATCTACCCAAACATAGTAATATATTTTACTGATATGGGGCCCACAATATTTCCCTCATCTAGGGAAATTCAAAATTTCCACCTAAAAGTGATTTGAGTCCTCTCACAATCACTATTCTAATCTATGAACAAATATGAACTACTCCTCTTATCATCCTTCTAAAAATTTGCAGATGACTGAACCATGGTCACAAATCAACAACTAACAGTCCATTGACTAATTGTTTCTAAGTTGCTTCAGATATGTGTCTAAAACTCTATGAACATTCCACCAAAATCAAATCCTCTTCATATCAATCCATTCTTCTTCTCAAGTTCCACCCTCCTTTGGATCTATTACCTTCACACATGCTTCTACAAACCATATTCCATATCGACGGTCTATATTGTAGAGATAAACCTCGCTCTAAGGGTCAATGCTCCTCTTCTTCTATGCATATTTGTCATAGTCTTAAGGGAATAACTTATGGAATAAACATGCTAGGAAACTGTCCTAACTAGGGAATTATACTTCTGTTCTACTTGATTAGGAACAAAGCCTATCCACCCATAGAAAAAAACAAAAATTCTTGCCTCCATAAGGGACTTGACCTAGCTCATATGGATCCATAAATTCTAGGAATTTCTTTGACTGAATCTTGACATGAACTTTATATCTATACGACCCCCAAAATAGGGTTACCTCAGTCAATATTACACCTGCGTCTACTTCTGTTCTAGCCTGAAATTCGAATGGAGACCCTCCTCCATTTATGTTTGTATTTATCACAGTCCTTGTGGCCTACTAACCACCACAAGACAAGATGGTCTCAACCGTCTCTTCTATTTTAGAATTGGATGTGGCCTTCACACAAAGACACCACTGAAATCACATACCCATATTCTCATGACCAACCTCTCTTAAGCTTTATTTTCCAGAATAGAACCAAAAATATACCATCCTACTTCCTAGCATGAACCCATTAAGGTATGCAATATTCTTGTGAACCATCACATGATGATCTTTCTCTTGGTGGATGATCATGGCCTCCCTTTATAAACCATTACTCAGTCCTTTAACTCAACCTACTTTAGGACTACATCTATCTTGGCCTCCTTGATCAAATGATATCCTTCTAACTTGATATTATTTCCTTCATCCTAAGGCATCCTTAAATAGTTTTTCCTAGCCATCTTAGGAACTCTCTAGAACTTACGAGTTTTATCGACTTAGACCTTATGAAATATTAGTTTTCATTTTTAATTCTCTTTTAGATTTTAAACCCCATATTGGGTCCCAAACCCCTTCGCTTTGGTTCTTTGACCATAATGCCTTTTGTGACCAAAATCACAGAAACCCATCTCACTAGGCTTGTGGATTAACTCCCCAGCTACATAATTCAACATCATAGTCTAGTTGTAGTAACTGTAACTTGGTCAAGCTCTTGTAGTCAAGCGAGGACTTGGTTTGGTTCCCAAGTTGCAAATAAAGTAAGGGTAGTTATGAGGGCATGATAGCTAGGGAGGGGCAAGGCATACCAAGGAATGAAAATGAATTCTAACACATGTCTAACAATTTCAATGCATTTTGAGGAGTGTTAGGGAGTGTTGAGGCATCACAAGGGAGAACTAGGTCAAAGTGAATCGAAAGGAATGAATAAGGGTGTGTGCCAGGGAGTGCCAGAAAATTCAAGTGTGTCATAGACGAAGTGTGTTATGAGAAGTTCAAAATATGATTTACAAAAAGTAAGCCTACAATTGTTATATGGCACTCTACATAGAAGTTTTAGACAAAGAGAGAGTTTGTGATGTGTACAACACTATTTTTTCCTTAGGTATTATTTTTATATGAGATGTGGCACGCTTTGGCCACATGCTCATGTTTTAAACTATTCTAGATAATTTCATATTTAACATTGCTATGTATAAGTTTTGTGGCACTCATATCGTGACAGATTATATCTTGTGTGTCTTATGCATCTTGTGGTTCTTGCAAAATATTAGTTAATGCTCTACTGTTTATGAACAAAACATACATGTGAAATGTTTCCTGTGTAAGCTATGTTTCTTAGATGTTTTATATTCATGGATAGATGTGATCCTTGTCTTAGTAACTATTTAAGTGGGACAATTTGAGCTTGGACATGAGTGGCCTAAGCTAATTTATAAGTAAAGTTTAGGTGAACAAGGCACAATCTACTTGTAGTAGCTGCAATTGGTAAAGTTGTTGCAATTGAAGCAGGTAGATGTCATAGGAACCGCAGTAGCTAAGGACTTGATTGGGTTCCCAAGTCGTGAAAAAATATAAGGTGAGCTGTGATGGCATGAGTGCCAAGGCATGCTAGGGAATGCTAACATGTGCTAGATAGTGCGAAGTCATGTCAAATATGCTAATATGTGCCAAGTGAAAAGGCATTCCAAGATGTGCAAGGGTGTGACAATGCGTGCCAGTGTTTTCAAGGAGAAAAAAGGGAGAAACAAGTTAAAATACATGGAAATGAACACATAAGAGGGTTAATAAGTCATCAATTTACCTTTTCCAAGAGAGGCATGCTAGGCACACCAACAGTAGGTGCCAATAGGTGCCAAGTGCCAAGTATTAGTGCAGTCTAAGTGTGAAATATTCCTATGTTTCTTCTCATATACTTTCAAATAATTAATCTCAAATACATTTAATATTGGACCATGCCAAATCATACCAATGCATATTAACTCATTCAAAACATGCTAAGACTTTCCAAGAACCAATACGTGCCAAGTGCGAAAATGTGTAAGTGAGTGTTATGCATGTTATGAAGTGGAAGTGCATGTAAAAGAGTGATAAGGTGTGTTAGAGAGTGTTAATGCATGTTGAGGAGTGTTAGGTTGTAATAGGACAAGACAAGGGAGCACTAGGTCAAAATTCAGGGAAGTGAATGAATATGAGGGTTCGCAAGGGGGTGTCAATGAATGCTAGCTTTCATGCTGAGGAGGGGGTGACAAGGTGTGCTAAGCACTGCTAAGGCATGATAGGGAATACCACTTCATGTTAATAAGTGCCAGAGTGTGGTAGGGAGTTAAAGGGTGTGCTAACATGTGCCAAATAGTGTCAAGGTATGCCAAGACATGTCAGGTGCTAAGGCATGCTAGGATGTGCAAGGTATCAGGGTACGTCAATATGTGTCAAGGAGTGTCAAGGAAATAAAAGGAAGAAACAATATAAAATGAAAGGAAATGAACATAGAATAGGGTTAATAAGTTTATACTTTATCTTTTTCAAAAGGGGAATGATAGGCACACTAATAATAGGTTCCAATACATGCGAAGTGCGAATGTGTGCGAAGTGATAATGTATGTCAATGCATGCCAAGGTGGTCTAGGGAGTGTTAGGGACTACAGGTCATGCCAACACATACTAGGAGAGTGATATGTTGTGCTAGGGCATGCGAACATGTGCTTGGGAATCTTATTCATCGCCAGATGTTCTAGGTAGAAATATGTTCTAAGACATGTGAGGTGCTAATAAATGCTAGTTTGTGCCAAAGCATTTTAAGGTGTTCCAGGATTGTTGAGGAGTGTTAGGTCTCTCCCATTAATAGAATTGATAGAGCTTGATTATGTATTAAATAATATATTTCCTACACACACTAGTGGAACTTTATCTGAAGGGAATTTTCTAGACAATAAACCTAATAGATATGAATCATGTGTTGAATCATAGGAAAAATCTATTCTCATTACTTGAGGGAAATGATACACGCTGGTTACTTCTTAAAAAATTAACTAACTCTAACCACTATGGAATTGGACACATAATGAAGATGACTCCACAATAATGGTCTTAAATCATTATATTTTGAAAAAAAAAATATAGTAATAGTCACATAGCATCATCAAAAACTCATTGGAATGATCAATGATGATGAACATTTTTTGACCGTCACCAAAAGTAACCAAAATAGCATTGGTGAGGGTCAATAAAATATCATCAATAGAAGTGTCACCAAAGAGAGAATTAGTGATGCACCTTTAACGAACCTCACCAAATGTGTCATTGAAAATTTCTTTGGTGACAAACCTTAAAGGACCATCACTATATACACTTACAACATCGTTTTTTAAGGATCGTCACCATATGCGACATTAGTGATGGACCTTAAAGGTTTGTCATGGGCATGACCCTCACCAATGACCTTTTTTGTTGTAGTGTTATATGGTTTGGGATTCAGAATATTGTTGGGGATGGAATATGTTAACTATTAATTCTAATAGTGCGCCCCATTCTTAATCAATGACCCCAAATTTATATTATCCCCTTGGTTATGCTTTATGGCTAGTTTGTTTCTCCAGTGGCCCTATTAAGTCTATGGCTGGAGTGTGTTTGAATTTCAATAGTTGGTGAGACTGTAGTATTATCTCCTTTGTCATATTCTAGAAGGGGTGTCAAATTTCTAGGCTTTCTCTGAAGCATTACTAGTTTTCTACTTGGCAGTATTGGAGGCTCTTCTGCAAGGCTACAACTTGTTATAAGGTAAATTCAAGGGGGGGAGGGTAAGTGGGAAATTTAATCCCTTGGATTTGATTTTTGAAATATTTAGTTGGGAACACCCCTAGTTCTATCTTTGCATGTTGTTGGACCTGTACCAATTGAGCGATTTTTTTATCACTATAGTCTAAGTGTTTTTCTGTAGTTGTGGTCCACATTGGGGAAATTAGCTGGTTGGTTAGTCATACCGAGGTAAAGGGCTTGCATCAAGTAGGGGGAAACTTACTACCAGGAGAGAGCCCATTTAGGACACACTCGACTGCACAATTGTGTAGAGGGGTTTTCTTCTTATTACCAAGAACTAACTCTAGAGAATATATAGGAAGAAATAACTCAGGAGAAAAAGGATGCCTCTTCTCATAGGACCTCCCTCTTAGACACTAAGGTCTTCATTAAATGGGAGGACTAGATCCTGAACATAGGTCATACAAGAGGTTGTTTCAACTAGTACATGAAGACTATGGATCTATGCTGGAAATGAAATCCCTATTAGGAAGGACTATCTTGGATCATCATGAATTATACTTGGATATTCTACCATTGTTGGATAACTTCCATAGAAACATGTAATCTTTATCAGAGGATGGAGTGGGTTGAACACTACTTAAGTGTTCCCCCAATAGTAGGGAGATCCAAAATGGACCATAGAAACTCATTCAAAGTGTATGGACATTTTTGTATCTTTGTGCTCTCAATTGTCTATGTCCTCTTTAAGAGCAATAATTTTTTGGCTATGTATAGGGCTCCCATGCTAGAGACTTTAAACTTTCATTTTTTCAACTAATAGAAATTCACCTCACAATTTTTTTTTTAATAAATCTCTCTCATATCTAGAATTAGAAAGAACCTATTAATGGAATAATGTTTATCTCTCTTTCTCTCTATGTATGTTTGATGTTAAAATATTTTATTTAACATGCATATTGAAATATTTGATTTATAACCCACATTAAACTTCTATTATTTATTAATATATTTAAATTTTATTTATCAACCCCATATAAAGAATGAAAAAAATTACACATCTCCCTAGCAAAGGAATGTCAAAATATAAGATTGTTTTTCATTTAAATTACTTTATTTTCTCTATATAAAGTTTATCTAAAATTAAATCATTAATTTTGAGATAACAAATAGGAATCCATATTTGCATACCATGCTCTAGGTGCTTGCTTGAGGCCATAGAGAGAATTCTTTAGCTTGCATACCATAGATGAATTTTGCATGTATCCCTATGGCTGCTCCATGTATATTTCCTCGATATCACCGTGAAGAAAGGAATTCTTCACATCCATATGGTGCACATCCCATCCTCTTGTTGTTGTAATGAAGAGAGCTAGCCAAATGGAATCCATTTTTTTCCACTGGAGCGATATTCTCATCATAGTCAACACCATGTACCTGCTCAAAACCATTTGCTACCAACCGTGACTTATATCGACTAACTTGACCATTTGTTGCTTTCTTGGTCCAGTAAACCCACTTGCACCTCCCAAGTTTACAATTGGAGAGTAGCGGAACTAGATCCCAAGTCTGGTTTTCAAAGATTGAAGAGGTTTGTCTTTACACCAAAACCTGCAAGTGTTGGTAAACATTCCAAACTCTTAACTAGGATACCTAGGGTGAAAATTACAGATTCCATAGAGGTGCGGTGATTCCTCCAACACCCCCCCTCAAACATTGGTTGGGGGAATAAAACGTGGGTCTAGACTCCGATACCATGTAAAGTTATTAGAGCACAAATACAGATCTTTTTGAAGAATAATTACACAAACTTGCAAGAATTGAAAAAGAAAATTTGGAATTGAGAATGAATTTGATTACACAATATTAGTTTGAGAATCAATACATAAATCAACTAAATTAAGTGTGCTTTATGTTCTCTTAATGTGCACACGCACCACATGCAAACACTAGAGTTAACTAACTAAAAGCAAGTGCACACCACATGTAAGCACTCTAGTTAACTAGCTAAATCCAAGTGCACATCACATGCAATAAGCAATCCTTTATATAAAAAATAGATTTATATTTTCCTTATGACTTATTTACAAGTAAAACTAAATATTTGAATTTACTAATAGCTACTACCCAAAAAGAATTATGCAAATCTGTATGCATAAAAAATTATCTAATTCACCTCAATAAATATAAACTTTGAATTAAAACACTAAAAAAATAAATAAATAATTAAAAATAAATAAATAAATATATATATATATATATATATATATATATATATATATATATAATTAATATTTTCAACCCACTTTGAACCATCTCAACTCCAAATGTATCATAAACTTCAATCAAATTCCTTGAAATATAAATTTATATCTTGGAAATTACTCATTAAATTATAATACTCAATTTTTTTTAACGTGAAATACTGAACGCAACCAGTAACATTATAATAAATTAGGTATATCCATTCAACTTCAAATTTGACTGTATTTTAAAGAAAACTTTCACTGCTTCATTGATCCTAATCTCATATTTTTCAAGATAACTACCCCATTAAGAAAATGCTAATTTAACCTTCAGATTTAGCTCTTTCAGAGAGATTTCATCGTCCGCTGATTCTTTAATCACATAATGATGCAGGAATCCTGTTTATCTTCGCTCCACACATACACAATCTCGTTGGGAGCACGGGGATGATAGTATCGAGGCCACATTATCTCTGCTCCGTTTGGACAAGCCGAGCATGATGGATAGCACCGTGCCTGGCATACTGGATACCACATCTCCTGTGCTGCATCTGCTGCTTTTTCGCCATCGCCACCGCTTTCTTTCTCCTCCTTCTCTATACTTTTTTCTTCCTTCGTCTCCTCTTTTTTCTCTTGCTTCTTCTCCTCACTGTTTTTCTCTTCTTTCTGTTCCTGCTTCTCGAGATTCTCTTCTTTCTGTTCCTCCTCTGGTTTCTCAGCTTCGCCCTGCTTCTCTTCGGCCTTATTCTCCTCGCTCGTTTTCTCCTCCTCGGGCTCAGGTGGAGGCACAGGCAGGGGACCGGCGTGGAGCAATTTAGCACACTTGAATTTGGTTCTCACCAAATTGGCGACGTGCACGGGATCTGCTTCTCCGATCACAGTCAGCGTCTTCTCCTTCATATCGATGGACAGCGAATCGATTCCTGCAATCACCCATACAGTGAAAACATCGATTCCTGCAAAAACCAATTAAAACCCTTTTCAAGCAAGAAAAACCCGGCCCGGGTTGTTACTTACCTTCGATTTTCGTTACACAATGCAAGGCCACCTTCTTGCATTTTTGGCAATGCATGTCCAACAGCATCACAGTTTTCTGCACATCAATTAACATATGAGCCCACAACAGCAATAAAAGCAGAGAATCAAACCCTAAACCTCGAACACATGAGGACTTACATTTGCCATCTGCGAAGCTACAGGGTCCTTTGGAGACTGTTACTTCTCCGGTGAGATCTCATTGCGAGTTATAAGAATTCAAGGGCCTTCTAACAACAGATTGAAACAACTCTACACCAACCCTGCACAACCGTGTGGGTCATGAATTCCTGAACAGATTATAACATCATTGGATTGTTACCTTTGGGCGGTGTGGCCAGAAATTTGACTACGCTCTATCGTGCCGTATACATAATTCCATTCTGAGATGCCAGGCCACTGGCATTCAAACAGTACAATTCCCATACAGATATTGAAGAAAGCCTTCGTGTTTCGAGTATTGTGAATCACACTTGTACATATTTAGAGTTTTAAACCCTACAATGCCATGCAAATACTAAGACCACGGTTTAGATATGTGTTGAATTGCTGAGATTCGGCCGATCATGATTAGATTTAATACTCTTGTCATGGACTACTGTTATATTTAGCTTTTTGCAATCGTATGGAACATTTGTAATTTCATCCGACTCCACCTACTACCTTACCTAACGCCTTCATTCTTCCCAACATCTACCTAAAAACTGCTGCAACCATATGACTCGTAGAAACGGAAATATAAAGGATGACAATATCTTTTCCCATGCTGTGTTTCCGCTATCTTTTGTAGTGTATTGGAGTGTGTTTAATCCTCATTAACTTTTTAAATTAGGTGATTTTAATTTTATTTATTTTTAAATAAATATTTGAAAAATAATATTTGTTTTTTTTATGTTTATTTATTTGGTCTTTCATCTCACATATTTTATGTTTAAAAATAAAATTATATGATTGTGTTAAAATTTTAAAATATCACATTTCTTTTTATTCTAAAAAAAGTTTTTCATCTCAAGAGATTTGATCCTTTCTAAAAGTGGTAAGTCCTAAGTTAAGATGGATTTAGGTTGATTTGATATATATAAACTTGGTAGTTAAGACAATGTATGGATTTAAGTTGATTTGATATATCTAAGCTTGGTAGTTAACCCAATAAGCTACTCTTTATAACCCAATAGGAAAATATACCTCTGTAGAAAATATTAGCAATCCCCGTTTTAATTTTATTCTTAATGTTATTATTAGATCTCCTATATAAAACTCAATAACGATTTTAATTTTATTTTCAATGTTATTATTAGATCTTCTATATAAAACTCAATAACAATTGTATCTAAAGTAACTTGTTAGGAACATATGGGACACATATTAGAGAATAAAAATACCTATAAATAGGCTACACTAAAATAGAATACCACATGCAAAACCATGGGTTGTGAAAAACTTTGGCACAAAAACCTCCATCCATAAGTTTGATATTTTATAACTGTGAAATCCTACTTATTTCTAATTATTAATTCTATATTTTTTTTTTTAATTTCATTTTCTTTTATGTAATTTGAGTAAAAATGTTTATATATATAACATGTAAAGCTATTGGATTGTAGAGTGTCTTGGTGCAATAAAGAATCTAATGTAGTTCTCTATTAAGATCATTTTGAGCCACCTTATGCTTTGATGTTCTATCTTGTGACTTTTGTATTAAAGACATGCAATTTTTTATTAGTCTATGACTTGCGAGAGACTATAGCATTTGCTTCACGGTCAAAGTGTATTGACTTTTGATTATTTTGTTATGTTTTTACAATTTTAACCAAAGTTTCAAGAAAATAATAACTATTTCTATTTTCCTGTAAATTCAAAAATAATTTTATAATTTTTGAAAATATTATATTTAATTTTTCATTGGCTAAATGAGTTTCGATGGGACATAATTCCCCTACTGGTGGGAATTTTAGTTTTGGTAAATAATTTAATAATTTTTGGAAATATTATATTCAATTTTCCATTGGCTGAGTGAGATTCCATGGGACATAATTTCCCTACTGGTGGGAATTTTATTTTTGGTGTTGGTCACTTCCTCACAAAGAATTAAAAAAATCTAATTTTGTGAGTGATGGTTTTGTGAGTGATCTGAGACTAACACTACATGATAGTGCTATTAATATTCCTAGAAATGCCAAAATTGACGAGGTTGTAGGCCCTTTACACAGGTTGGGGAGGTGGGAGAAGAGGGTGGTTGAACAAATCTCCATAATTGTGTGGAGTCAAAGGAAGAAATGAGGGGGTGGAGTCTAAATTTTTTTCCATAATGTTGATACAATGTGCAAAGTCTCAATGAAGAAAACTTCCACTGCACCTCCGCACTTTTCACAATGTATCACCATGATCCATAAACCTCTTTTTTTCCTTTTTCCTATTTCTTTTCTCTTATTTCTTTAGATTGTCCATGCGACACCACCTTTGGTATCATTCAAATAAATAAATAAACCAAATTTCGACCACTCAAATTATGAACTTGAAAAAAAAGAAAAATACATCATGAAAGTACTACCCCTCGATTCCATGGTTTCCCATATATTCAACGATGGCATCAACTTCTGTTATTAGTCAATAATTACCAATATTGTTTGTATAATATATTGTTTCCCCTCTGTCCATTAATATCACAAAATTCAAGTTCTGCATTTATATTATTTCCCTCTGTAATCTATTCAAGGAATTGAAACTCCGTGGGTTGATAGAATATCAGTTGACTCAGTTATTTACATGGAAATTCCATTTTCCTCTTCACCACCACATATAAATATAGCACACTTTACATCTAAATTCACCACCTCAAATCTCGAAAACATTCAGTAAAAGAGTTGGTTGGTCCCCGCAGATGCTTGTCATGGAATTTTTACTAGCTTTATAAAACCCTTTGACAACAAGAGAGCTTGAGATATGATAGCTAAAAAACTAAAGGCACCTCCATTGAAAATAAATCTATTTATGTAATCAATGTTCAAAATTATGGAACAAGTGGTAATATTGGATGGTGACGTGGGTTGCAAGATTCGATTTTCTTGGACCAGGGTACCTTCTAGATAGTAGTTGAATTGCAACTTAACAAGCACCTTCACAAGTGGTGCTATGATTGTGTGGATCCTTTACATTCCCTATCACATAGTCTCGAACCTTCTCTAGAATTGAATTACTCATAGACATCATTATAAAATTATTAGAGCACAAATATGGATCTAGCTGAAGAATAATTTCACAAACTTGCAAGAATTGAGAAAAGAAAAATTGGAATTGAGAATGAATTTGATTACACAATATTAGTTTGTGAATCAATACGTAAATCAAGTAAGTTAATCTTATTTGTACATGCTATAACTATGGATAATTAAAGCTCAATGAAGCTAAGTGTGCTTTATGTTCTATTAATGTTCCCATGCACCACATGCAAGCACTAGAGTTAATTAGCTAAAGAAAAGTGCAGACCACATGTAAGCACTCGAGTTAACTAGCTAAAGCCATGTGCACATCACATGCAATAACTGGAGTTGAACTGGAGCTAACTAAGGCTAACTAGGTGCATGCACACCAAACCCTCCCCTCCCCCCCCTAAGGCATAACTTAGGTGACTGTGATGCAAAATGAATGAGTCTAAAAAACAAGGCCATTTTAGGTACCCATATTAAATGCATGAAAAGAGGAAAGAGGGAAAACCCAGTGGGAATAAAACCTCCCTCAAAATATAATGCAAAAAGTAGAGAGAAGGAAACTGCTAGGTAGTCGTGTCCTTCACCCTGAGATGATATCATAGAAATTGAAACTTCTACTAAGTGAAAGTCCTGGTGAAGATATCGACAACCTGCTCAGAATTAGGATTGTATTGAAGATCAATGATCCTATCATGAATTAGTTATCTAATGAAGTGCATGTGCATCTCAATGTGTTTGGTCTGTTGCCGCTGCACTAGATCTTTGAAAAACTTTAACATACTTTGATTATCACAGCAGTTGAGAGTTAGACAATGGAAACTGATACCAAGCTCATATAGGAAATGGTGTATCCAAATGGCCTGAATAGTGGCATTGTCTGCTTCTCTGTACTTGGCCTTTACTGATGATAAAGAAATGGCAACTTGATTCTTTTTTGACCAAAAACTTGGGTTAGATCCAAAACTAAGTACATAATCGGAGGTGGTCTTGCGATCAATTTTTCCACCAACCCAATTTGAATCTCTGAACCCAATGAGATCCAAAGAACAATTTTTTGCATAATTAATCCCATAGATGATTGACCCTTGGCCATATCGAGGGATGCGTTAGCTTTGCAGCTTTCCAGTGTAACTCATGTGGCTCTTGCATGTATCTGGAAACTTCTCCTACGAGATATGAGAGATCAGGATGAGATTGAGTGAGATAAAGAAGACTTCCCAAAATCTAAATGTACAATGTGCAATTAGCCAATGGTGTCACTTTTCCATTCTCAAGCTTTATCCCTGATAAGAAAGGTGTGGTTGCTGGATTTCACTCACTCATGTGAAATCATGCCAGAATATCTCTAGCATACTTTGGTTGAGAAATGGTAATCCCAGAACCACTCTCATTTATCTCTAGTCCGAGGAATAAATTTATCAAGCCCATGTCTCTCATAGAAAACTGCTTTTGTAATGCATTTTTAATCTCCGCAATGACAGAAGTTAAACTAGCTATTATTAGAAGATCATCTATGTAGAGTAATATGATCAATAAGGAGTCAATGTTTTTCAAAAAATAGACATTGAAATCAGATTTGTAGCATACAAGATTTTGAAATAACAAATAGGAATCCATCTTTGCATACCACGCTCTAGGTGCCTTCTTGTGGCCATAGAGAGACTTCTTTAGTTTTCATAACATAGATGAATTTTGCATGTATCCCTATGGTTGTTCCATGTATATTTCCTCCTCAAGATAACCATGAAGAAAGGGATTCTCCACATCAATATGATGCACCTCCCATCCTCTTGTTGTTACAATGGAAAGAGCTAACCAAATGGAATCAATTTTTTCCACTTGAGCGATATTCTCATCATAGTCAACACCATGTAACTGATGAAAAATTTTGGCTACCAACCATGAATTATATTGACTGAAATGACCATTTGTTGCTTTATTGGTCCAGTAAACCCACTTGCACCTCCTAAGGTTACAATTGGACAGTAGCGGAAACATACCCTATGTCTAGTTCTCAATGAGTGAAGAGGTTTTTCGTTACGCTAAAACCTGCAAGTGTTGGTAAACTTTCCAAGCCAATAACTAGGATATCTAGGGTGGAAATTACAGATTCCATATAAGTGCAGTGATTCCTCCAACACCCCCCCTCAAACGCAGCTTGCGGGAATCAAAACTGGGTCTAGGCTCTGACACCATTTAAGATTATTAGACAACAAATACGGATCTAGTTGAAGAATAATTGCACAAACTTGCAAGAGTTGAAAAATAAAATTTGGAATTGAGATTGAATTTGATTACACAATATTAGTTTGAGAATCAGTACATACATCAACTAAACTAATATTAGTTTTACATGCAATAACTATGGGTAGTTAAAGCTAACTCAACCTAAGTGTGCTTTATGTTCTCTTAATGTCCACATGCACCACATGTAAGAACTTGATTTAACTAGCTAAAGACAAGTTCACATGACATGAAATAACTCGAGTTGAACTGAAGCTAATTAAGGTTAACTAGGTGCATGTACACCAAAAATCATCCATGACCTCTACATTCTTCTTCATTTGTGAGTTTCTTTCTTGACTCGATAGGAATCTAACTCCAGATAAGTCGCTTAAAGAATTTTGTTGTGTCTGCTTTTGTAGAAAAGCTTTCTCATTGTGCAGATTGAGGAGATGTGAAGAAACCTTCGCAAAATGAAAAATTTCTACATTTTTCATACAAAAATGAGTTAATTGTGGTGTACAGTTTCCAAGATGATTCATGGATCAAGGAACCATGAAATATAGCTATAAGAGTGAATTAATTAAAAAAAAATGCGCTTAAAATTTAAACTTATTTAATTCTCACAATTATTCTCACTGAAGAATTGCAATCAGAGCCTTAGCCATGGCCTCGCATGAGAAATGTCAACGCAAGAAACATTTTAATCTTCATTTTACTTTTCCCAAAATAAGACTTAAGTCTTATTTTACTTTTCCCAAAATAACTAACTTTTACTTTTCTCACAAAATTTCTCACAACTTTTTTTTCGGTTCTTCAACTTTCTGCAAACTATAACAATTTTTCTGTGTAGAATTTCATTTTGCGATAAAAATAAAATTTGTGAGAAATTTTGTTAGCTTTCTATTACTTATTTTTTGAAATTTTTTTATACACATTTTATATGTCAACTTAGCATTTCTTTAAGTGTGTTTTTTTTTTAAATCAAAGGATTCATAAGAAGTTATGTTGATACGCAATGTTGTATTATTTGAAAATTTGTGTGTTTGAGAAACAAAATGTGTTACAAAAATCTAGACAGAGATACACTTTGTTTTCGTCATATTTACAAAGCCAATAGATGCATATCATAATTACTAGAATTTTTTGAACTGGTCCAATACGAAAAACTGCGTATTTTGGATATGTTTCGCGTCGCAAGAAATTTCTTAACATATAGGTTATAAACTAAAATCTAAAAGCTACCCATTAGAGACGAAGGACCAATGTAATGCCCCATAATTTTTTCAATTTTTTTTACAATGTATTTTGGGAGATACAAAATTTTGATTTCACTGAATCACAATGACCCTCAGAAATTGTTTGCAACCATTTTATTAGAAAAATAATTAAAATTATTAAATGTTTATGAAATTCCATAAAAGTTATATTTCCTGAAAGTAGATTCAATTCTGAAAATGCTTGTCTTGGTTCCAACAGTTAATTAACAACCTTTCATGGAGTTTAATCAATCCAAAGTTGCAGAACTGTATTCAAAGCCTGGTTTTTGTGTAATTGATGACGCGTTAGTTCGGCCGAACTTTTAGTAAAGTTCGGTCGAACTATGTTTTTCGCTTAAGACTCGTTAAATCTAACATCTTAATAGTTCGGCCGAACTTTTGATCAAAAGTTCGGACGAACTATTGTATAACTCTCCATCGGCCGAAAAGTTTTGCGGAGCCCCCTCTAAAACACATTTCACATCAATATAAATTTCCGCGAAATGATTCACAATTTTCGCACATTTCGCACACTTCATCTCATTTTACAAAGATTTTGGTTTGGGTTCAAAAAGTTTTCTTCAAATTTTGGGTTTAAGAGCATTTCTTGGAAGCAAATTGATTTTACAATTTTGGGTTTCAAGAATTTTTTTGGAAGACATTTCTTGGAGGTATGTACGTGTTTTGAGTTGAAGTAAATCTTTTGAGCTTCGTTTCATTTTTATAAAAAAAAATTCTCTCGAATTTTTTAAAGTGTTTTTTTTGGATTGGAGTATGTATTTTTTACAAAAAATTTACAATGAATTTTTTTAAATTAAATCTTTTGTGATATTTTTTGTAATTGAGTTATTGTCTAATTTTTTGAAGGAAATTTTTTGAACTTCATACCCTAACAGGAAATCGAAGAACGTGAGAAAAGTAGCAAGTCAAAAGAAGGACACGAGCACGTGGTGTGAAACGAGACAATCTCATGAAAAGAAAGTTATGACTACTCTCAGAAAGGGAAAATCAACCTCAGAAATTGAACGGTATGTAAATGTAATGTGTAAATCTGTTGCTTACTTTAAAATTTTCCCAATGTAAAATGTGAAGCTTAATTTTTATTTCATGAACTAGTTTGAAAAATATTTGGTTTAATGTAAACAGACAGAGATACTCCTCAAAATATTGATGAAGAAAATAAGCCTCAAGAAGAAATTGAAGCAAGTATGTAAATGTAAATATTATGATCTATTGATATATTTAAAATTTTCCTAATGTAAATGTGAAGCTTAATTTTATTTGATGAACTAGTTGAAAAATATTTTGTTTAATGTAAACGAGACGAGAGATACTCTCAAAATATTGAAGAAAAAATCACTTCTCAAGTACATAAATAACGGTATGTAAATGTAAATATTATGATCTATTGATATATTTAAAATTTTCCTAATATTTATTGACATATTTATTAATTTAGTGATTTATTGAATATGTACTATTTTTTCAAATATGTACAGATGAAATAACTATCGATAATGAGATGTTAGAAAATGTTGACACACACACATATGGAGATAAAAAACTTGACCATGTTATACGTTATCATGTCAATCGCATTTTTCAAGAGTATTTCTTAAATGAGCAAGTGACAGTTCACACTCAAATGTTGAAAGGTCTCCTATCATTAAGGAAATTAAAAGAAGAGATGACACTATTGGGTATTCGAAAATCAACCAAAGATAAAAAAATGAATGAAGAGGTGATAAAAAATATGAGTAGTGCTATAAAGTCAATTAAGAGATCTAGAGATAAAGATGTTTCAAATATACGTAAGGAATACAGATGGCAATAGTTTCACCAAATACTCAAGAGAATCGTTTGATAACATCTATGGCACGAGCACTGGGAACATCACGAAAAACTCTGCAAAAACATCGAAAATTTCGACTACAAATAGATGTAAATGATGAACTCGCTTGTTGGAGAGCTATTTGTAGGCAACCATACAAAGATAGACTTGGAGAAAATGTTAAAAAAATAATATATGAATATTGGAAGAACAATTCGTGTGTTTCACCAACTGCAAGACATGTGATGCGAAGAAGAATAGCACGAAATCAGTACAAAGAACATGAAAAACATCTCTTGGAAACCACTCAGATAAAGTTATTCAACAAGTTCAAAAAAGAGAATCGTCAAATTCATGTTTCACTCAGTGCTTTTGTTCAACAAAAACCATGGTATGTAAAACCTATCACCGTACACGACACTTGTTGTTGCCGTTATCATGTGGAATTTGAGTTATATCATGACACATTCCTTGATTTCGGTAGAAAATTATGGAAGGATTCACCTCCTCCTTCCACTATCCGTGAATTCATATCTCAAATTCTATGTGAAAGAGAAAGCGATGAACTATTTTACAAAAAGAAATGTGTTGGTGGTAAAAAATACGATGATTGTGGAAATTTGACTAAATTTCAAAACAAATATCGTATTGATATAAATGATCAATCATTGTCCAACATGAAAGTGAAATGGAAGAGATATGAATATATCGGTACATCGATTCAAGGTGAAAATAGTGTTAAAAGAATCAAATTACGAGAAGACGAAATTTTTCTGATAGACTTTTTGAGAAAGTTTGAGGCAGAAATTTACAAATACACCAAGCATTCCCATAGAGCTTGATGGCAAGACTTGCAATTCAAAAAATATCGTGAAGTTTTTCCACCAGGGACCATTTTTTCAGTGATTGATTTTGCAGAAAACTACACATTTGTTCCACAAAAAGAAATTCAGAGTGAATACTATCATTTTGACCAAGTCTCCATGCTCGTCCATATTCTATATAGACATGCTGAACAAAATGTCGATCATATAGAAAGCACGAGTGAAAATCGACATATAATTAAATAATATCACTTTTATATCAGTGACGATCGTACACATGATACATGTTTTGTACAACATTGTTTTGGAAAAATTTATGATTCATTGAAAGATCGTGGAATAACATTCAATGAACATTGGATATGGTCAGACGGATGCGCAGTTCAATTCAAATCTGCACGATCATTCTTTTGGTTGTGTTGTCTTCATAAGAAAACATGCATTAAAAATTGTTGGAATTTCTTTTTGACTGGCCATGGAAAGGGAGAACATGACGGTGCAGGAGCATGCATAAAACAAGTACTTCGAAGATATCAAATGAACCACTCTGCATGCCGACTTGTGAACGCTGAAGAAGTTGTTCAATGGTGCATCGCTGCTCTAAGCCATGAGAATAACCCATCAAGAGAAGTGCGAAGGTACATTCAATTTAATTTATATTGTAAATCTAATTTTAAACATTGTACATTTATCATGCAATGATTATTTTTAATTGTATTTTGATATCATATTTACAAATTCTTTTTCTAATTTTCCATATAAAGTTTTTTTTGGCATATTGGAATCGAAGACGTAGATAGATCAATTGGAAATGACGTTGAAACAATAAAAGGGACTCGAAAATTGCATTCAATTCAAACAAAGTTTTCCAAAAATGTGTTTGCATTGGATAAAAGAAAATATTCTTGTTTTTGTGATGTTTGCATAGACAACACAAAATCCAATGACGTTTGTGAAAACAAAATGTATGTGAACGATTGGAAACATACAGAGATAAATACAAAGGGAAAAATGTCTATTGCAATGTTTGAAGAAATGCAATCAGAGGAAACTACAATATCATCTGACGGTGATCGAGTTTCTGATCTTGTTAGAGAAGGTAACATTTGAATTACTTTCTAAGGATTTAGAGATCTAGAAATAAATTTAAATATGCATAATTAAATGTTAAATTTATTTTATTGTGTAGGAGATGTTTTTGCTGTAATTGCACCTATTGACAACAATGAAAATGTTAAGTATTATTTGATGCATTAAACTGAACGAAAAGTGAAATTATTACAAGACTATAATGATCCTTTTAGGATTTGGAAATTATGTGAAGGTCTATGCGAAGAAAGGTTATTTTTTGGGAAAAACTCATCCAAAGTGGAGACTTTGTTTACTTTGAAGACTATACGATTCCATAAGTTGTCAACAGTTGTAGTGTGCCTTAAAGTTGATAGAAGTTCAATCTAAAGAAAAAAAAATCAAAAAAAAGTAAGTAGGAAAATATAAAATCGATCATGAATAAGGTTATTGAAGATGGAATTCATTAGAATTTTTTGTTTGGGAAATCCAACTTGGTTACCATATTTAGTTAAATATGTTTAGAACTACATTACTCAACATAAGAATTGGTTGTATACTGTTATTTGTGGTTTGCACATGCTCACATATGATTATTTTTGGTGATACCATGGGCTCTTTAGTATATCAACTAAAAGTAGTTTTTCTATACATATGCATTGATGAAAAATATTATATGTATTGGATATATATATATATATATATATATATATATATATATATATATATACTCTAGAATGAAATTAATTGTTCTTGTATATTAATTGTTCTTGTATATGTTTTCTGACCATATGGTGCAAATTATTTCACTTTATTTTGTAAGGTCAGATTCGATCCCCATATGGCTTAGCCTCCAAGGGACGAGATAACAAGTGGTTGTCCCCACTTGCCCGAATCTCAGCTTTTAAGTATGGCTCTTGTTGCTCGCGCGGCATCTTGCATGATGTCTAGCGAGGATAGGTATTCTCTTTGTTTCAAGTTTCCATTAAAAGTTGTCACCGAATGACCTACTAGGATATTATAAATACTAGCTTTGTAAGATCATTTGGCATTCGGAAAAATTCAAAAGTCTTAGACTGTCAATCAATTTAAAGTATCATTCACCCTAGGGAGTGTAAAATATTAAATGTAGGTTGGTGACAATTCTCACTCCTAGCTTGAAGCAGCTCCAATGACCAATTCTTTAATGAATTCCAATGCACTAGACCAAAGTTGGTGACCCAATTGGTTTTTCACCCAAGAAATTCCATGGTACTCTTCTTACCTTTGGCCCCCAAAGCTACAATGGAGTTATAGGAAGGTGAAGAAATTTTTTTTCACTGATAGGAATTTGGTCACATTCCTTATCTCCCCTTATCAAAAAGTTCCTATCTACTACATTATCCAGCATGTACTCAAGATCACTATTTCGTAATTAGAATATCACAATATCATAAGTTCTCACAAAAATACATGGAATTCCATTACGACACTCATCTAACAATGGGGAGCTCAAAACCTAGAAAGTTCCTCGTCCCCTTAATAATAATGTGTTTAATTTAGTCTTTTAGGTGAGGATTAGGTGTGAATCTTGTTTTCACATACAAAAATAATTAATTGTTTAATTCCATAAATTTGATTATTCACCAAAATACATGTCATATCCACTATTTGGCTCTCCTACAAATTCCCATTATTTTATTAAAATATATGATTTTATCTCACCCAACTATCACATGTTCCTAAATTTACTCCTAATTGTTCCCTAAGCCCTAAATCTACTCCTAATTGTTCCCTATGCTACTTTTCCCTCCCTTATTTTTAGAAAGTTATTTTCCTAGATCCATCATAACTATGGATCTATCAAGCACCGAGAGGGATCAAATATCTAGAGGTGCAAACCTCTTTTTTTAGTGCAAAACTTGAGGAAAGGTTTTCACCTCGAGAGATTTGATCCCTCTCGGTGCTTGATAGATCCGTAGTTAAGATGGATCTAAGTTGGTTTCAGTCGTGTGCAACCAAGGAAAAACTATCGATAATATGAGAAACATATGATTAATTTTATCTATAATATGTAAATACATCTAATATTAATATAACCATTTTAAATATGCTAAATATGTTTTATATTTATCAAGTCATTTTAATTTTAAATTTTCTTAGTTACCTCAATTTGTTGAGATGATAAATATTGTAGAATAACTTTAATAATGGAAAATGATCAAATAAAATTTTTGAATGCAAAGTGACAATGTAATAATATTGAATGATAGAATGTGAATAATTAGAATGTAATCAATTACAAATAGTAATTAGAATGTAATCAATTACAAATAGCATTTATTGTGATCAATCTTAAACTATTTTCTTCTTCTATTCTTATTGTCACCCTTATTAGTTTTGTCATCTTTCCATATCGATTATATTAAAAAGAAAGTAAAAATCATAAATCATAAACCATTTAAATATTTATCTCGAACTCTTGTAGTAAACACCATACCTCAAGTCTCTCTTGCTCTCCAATATTATTAGGTTTAATTATTATAACACAAAAATCGTTCTACATTGTCAATAATTTTTTGCGCTTACACTAAAATCAATGAACATTATTAATCCAATGACTTTACAAGTAATGTACCATCATACATGCAATTATATCAAATCAGAAATCAACATATACAATGAAATCAATGGGGATTGTCTTGTTACAAGTAACATAATTTCAATTTACCACATGTGCAAATGTAGGTTGAAACCATCCAAAACTTTAATTTTTAAAACCCTTTTGATTATATATTGTGCAACATTAAAACATTAAACATTTAAAGTTCATTAAATATCATATGCAAAATGTAGATTGAAACCATCCAAAACTTGAGTTTTAAAAACTTCACATGCCATGCCAATTATAATTCAACTATCCAACAAAAACATTTAACATTAAATATCACATGCAAAATGTAGTTCAGATGACAACATTACTTCACATTCACATGCCAAAAGTACTAAAACCATCCAAAAATTAAATAAAACAAATTATATAATAACAATGTAATAAAATATGTCCAAAAATTGTAAATCTCACTTGAGTATCAAACTGTATCAAGTTTAAAAAATTTTAAAACCATCTAAAATTTAAAATCAAATCTACTGTAAATGATGTCCATCAAATGGAGGATCTAGCATCTGGGTCTCAATCCGTGCCCTATCCTGTGAATAGGAAACCTACATACACAATGCACATGTACTTGAACATTAAAATTTGAAGTTTTAAAAATGAATGAGAATATATATATCTATAACTTCATGTAAAAAACAAAATATAACAAAAAAATCATGCAATACCTCGTAAGTTTCCCTCTCCATTTGATGAACATGTTCTTCCATAGAAACATCTACAGTTGTAAACTATACAATATACATGTACAGTTAAATATAAATATATATATATATATATATATATATATATATATATATTAAAAACTTTCAAATGAAAATGCACGTGTACATATATAAACTTATTTTCAATAATATTAAAAAAAGGAACTAAAGACAACTTGTTCAAATGTTGTGGATGTTCCTATCTCCGTCGCTAGAGTCCCCGGATTAAAGAAATCTTCTATAGGAACCTAAATTCAAAATTTTTTAAATAACTCAAAATATAGATCTCTCTCTCTCTCTCTCTATATATATATATATATATATATATCTCAATTTTTAATGGAACTTTTTGAGGTAGAATATATATATATATAACTTTTAAACATAAATTTTAAACTTGTGAAAAATTGTCCATACTTGTGGCTCATCTCCCAATGAATTAGAAGGTATATCTCCTAAAGAAGAAGAAGGTACCGCCATCCCAAAAACATCAGACGGAATCGGTACCTGTTAAAACATTTTATCAAATTATATATATACATACATGTACATGTGTGGCAACAATTATTTATTTTAGAGTCACTTAAAAACACTAACATACATGTGCCAACATATCATGATGGTCAGACCCATCTGCATCGTTTGAACCAGAGGTCCCGAACGTAATATTAACATTTTCATCACGCATCATGCCTGAGAACTACAAATGGTGTTTTAACATATAATCATACATTTTTGTTAGATTAATGTACACATACAAATAAATGTATGCATGTACATACACATGTATTTATTACAAATTGTACACATGTATATGTAAAAATAATTTCAAACCCTAAGGTCACTAACACATACCGTTCCGGTGCCCTCTTCCTCATGAAAAATTAGCTCTTGCAAACCATTGCGACAATTTATTGCATATGTTCGGAGATCTTCAACATTCATGTTGTAAATCTCCTCATATGTACAATAAAAAAAATTGGCACGTGCATTTTCACGTGCTCTTTGTCGATTTAAACAAAGATCGACTCCACTCAATCCGCTATGAACATTGTCGATCATAACATCTCTTGCTTCTCGACTTGTTTGAGAAGTCGCATCCATCTCTGATCGCAGAGTTTCGACTCGAAACGGTCGACTCACCAATGGCGGCTCAGGGCGAGGCAACTCCACATCTCGCTTAGCGCCCTTACGTTGATATAATCGACCTCTCCCCGAGCCAAAAAATTCTGAAGGAAGGTCATTGTAGTCGGGTTTCATACCCAAAAAAAATTCTGCATAAAACATTTGTGCAAAATAAACAGGAACCTCATCATTCCATGGAAGCCTTCCAAAGGCCGCAAGATGTCGATCAAACAAATAACCAGCTTTTTCTGGGTGCTTGAAATACTGCACCTTCAACATTTTTCTTTTTGGCCCTTCCTTATAATTAAACATTGACTTGGCATTTGCTCTTGTAACTTTTTTTTTTATGTCCTTCCATTTATCGGGACCTATCACTGTTTCTTTTCTCTTTCTCATCAGTTCTACAAACGAATCAGTCGTTGGCCCCAAATTTCTATACACCTTTACCATTTCACCCAATGAATGTGTAACTATTTCAAGGCTTTGTCTACTCTCATCAGGTAGAGACAAAGCCATGAGATCTCTTTGCAATTTTGCATGAAGGCTTTCACACCTTTGTAAGGTGCATTCCTCCATGTTGGTTTCCCATGGTGTATCAGTAATCTCAGCTGGATAAATTGTGTTGGGTTGACAGCCTTCTTCTTGAATGTAGCGAGATGCCCTGCGTCTATTTTGACCACTAGCTCAAACATTTTTGGCCTCTGCATCAATATATATAAAATTTCGTATATTAGAAAAAACACGTGTAAAAAAAGTTGTACAAATTTAATGAAAAAATATTGAAATTGATGGCAACCTTGATGTTGGTGGTTAACATCTTCTCCAACATGACCCTCCTGAAAACCAGACCCAGAATGATGTTGCTGAGAACCAGACCCACAGTGACCCTATTGAGAACCAGCAGCCGTTGATTTTCCTTCGGGAGAATAAATATCACCCCCTTCCCGCAACCTGCTACCACTCACACCTCGACCGGTTGAACCTTGGCCACGCTCCATGGATGGAGTAGAAACCCTTCTCCTCTTGCCTCCTAAAAATTAAAATATGAAACTTATTAACAACTAATTTCACTCACAAATTTAATAAAAATTTAATAAATTCCATATGTACACACATGTATGGAGATTTAAGATTATATTTAAATACCGTGAACATCCTCCGATCCCTGAACCTTCATATGGGATTCGATTGATCTTCATCTTTCATCCTCCATGATATATATCTATTAGTCGACATTTACACAAAATAGATTTCAAAAAATCAATTTGTAATTTAGTGTACACAAATTATGTAGAACACAACTTTCAAAGCAATAATTGATCATGTGTGAAACTAAATTTAATCGAAAAAGAAATTATAAAAATGATAAGTTCATCAAATTGCGCTTTACATGGTGGGAGCACACTTGGTATAAAATTTACCACTTATACACTTTAGTTTGTGGGAGAAATGACACATGTACATAGTTTACCTTAAAGTTGTCATGTTTTATGGATATTAAAATGAAGAACTTCTATTTAGATCCATTCCAGAGATTGACTGTAGGGGCATTTACTAGATATGTCACCTTTCATAAAAGATGAGATCCAGAGGCTACCTGGCCCTTTACAGACTCTGCCTATAGAACTTTTAGAAGTAAACAGTAGAGGCATTAGCAATATCAAAGAACGTTTTCATGCTCGGACATGGGAATGTGTCTCTTTCCCTACGCAGAAAAATAGTTCAAGGTAGTTAATCTTCATAGACATGTCATCAAGCAGGTCAATGTGATCATCCCCAACTTACTTTTCATGAAATTAGGCTTGGAATCCTCTACAACCTGGTGGATGGAGTTGAATGGAAACTAGGTCAAGGCCTTTACAAAATACATGCTAGTGAATAACACTTACTAGGTTATGCCAACAAATAAAGTGGGAGAAATTTTTTCTCCTCGAGGTTGTCCAATTGGGTGTGTAATACCAACTTCACCCATTTCCTAACAAGTTTCTCTCTTAGGTTACAAATGTCTTCCACCTTATTAGTTATATATTTTTCAATTTCCCGTGGATTCCTTGATTTTTTTCTCCTACCATCTCCCTCTCTCACTCCCCAAATTATTGTCATCAAACATGCCCCATTAAGGATCTGGAGCAATGTTTGCACCATACTTAGAGAATTGTCATTGCTACTAATTGAAATTGGAGTCATGTATACTATATTGCTTGCTTAAGTGGCTCTTACTTTGACAATATCCTGAGATGAGTTTGATATGATGGTCATATGAAGTTGGAAGCTACTTGGTGTAATTTTCCTTAAATATTAAAAAAAACAGAGAAAAAATTTGTCATTTTCGATCATTTTTTATTAGCTTCTGCATACAGCAGATGTTATCACAATTGCAACACAATCATGTTCCATGACCATGAATTATGAATGATGAAATTTAATTCAATGTCTCTTAGAGTTGCAAGGTGGAATTGAAGAATGACTTAAAATGACTTTGTATGTCTTCTCATTTTAGAGCTCAAATTTTTAGGAAGGATTTAAGTATCCACCTTTCAAGAATCACTAGAAGAGGTTGATAAAAAATATAGGAAGATAAAAAACTAACCAGTGGTGTACTAAATGGATTTCTTGGGAGGTAGATTGGCATATGGACTTTCGATAGCTAGAAATTTTCCAAATAAGTGAATGTATTTGAAAACCAAACCTCTAGTTTATTTTGGTTTAGACCAGGTCTAGAATTTGAAAAGTGAATTCCCTCTTTCTTCCTCTTACATGTCCAATGATCGAAATCTGGATTGAGGGAAAAAAATTTCCTAAATAAAAATTTTGCATTTTATTTGTACACATGAGTTTTTAAAAGCTAATTAACTCATAAATTTCTCACAAAATACACTTAAAGCTTGACACAAACCCCTTCCCAATTGGCTAACTTTAGACGATCCTAAACACATTTTTATTTAACTAATGAGAGAGATAGCCCAATAAAAATAGTTTGTCCATATTCAAATCAAGTTGGTATCAAAGTACAATTTAGCTCATTTTAGTCAAGGTTAGTTAGAAGAATTAGCTATTGGTTTCTGTCTTCAATTTCCTCTCAAAATGAATGTGTACTTGCTTTTGAGAGACACACTAGAGGAATAAGGTCCAAATTTTTGATGAAAATGTGCTATGAAAGTAAAGGGTTAAAGGCAAACATGTACAATGCATAGTTAATACAAGGCATAGTTGAGCCAAATGTTGTTGAGGAAGGGCCTAATTATTTGGGTCTTGGTTATGGAAAACATGATGGAGAATGCTCCAAAGCCAAGGAGGCACATGAAGCTATTCCAAGAAGGAATTTTATTTCGTGTTCATTACCTCAAGCTTGTGAAGTTTGTGTTCATGATGAATGGAAAAGTTTGACACCCACTTTGCAAGAAGATGTTAATGAACATTGAGCTAATGAGAATGTAAAATAAGAGGATGTTGAAAGCTCTATCTAGTCATTGAATTCATTGCTAGTATTCAGAGGAGAGCCACTACCTTATCAAATTCACCTCCTCAAGAAGGCGACAATGGTGAATGTTCAAGGTATAAATTTTCCTTTAATCAAATTGCTTTTGATTATGATAAACATGGTAAATATTCACATAAGATATATAAAAGAACTTGCACATGTTCCTTTTGTGGTTTGAATAATCATAATGTTTATAGATGTTGGAAGAAGATATCCATGCACATTGAAACTTTCTAAATAAATGAGGCAAAAAGTCAAAGGCCCATTGGACAAGGAAAATCATGTTGAAAATAAGATGCAATTGTTTATTACTCATTGCCATAAGAAAGGTCACCTTGTGGACAAGTGTTGGACTTTGTATCCAACAAGTCATCCACAACATTTGAAGAAGGTGGAAAGAGATAACGACAAGAATGGAAAAGAGGATTCCATAATCGATGAGGGTCAAGATGATTCACATGATGAAGTGCAGCTAAAAGATGCGCCATTGAAATGGTTTGCTAACAGATGGTTAAATTTCTTATCCAATAAGGCCTTGCATGTATTTTTATGTTTCATGAATTTCTTTGCAAATTCAAAATATGGTGCATGTTGCATGAAGCAAGATGTCGAAAGTAGAGTTATGTTGACACGCTTAAATGCAACAAATATGGAAATTTGTACATGAGCTCTATTATTTGACTTGAGAGTCAGTTGTTTGAAGAGGCATGTTTTGTCGACTTGTGTTTGGTTGATGGTTTTGTACACCAATATGTAAGAGTACATGGAGATATTCACATGATGTGAATTTTTTTCTTTGAAGGAGAAAAATGATATGTCAGCAAGCTATGTTTCTTGCATGATGTGTTTTTCAGTTTGATGGTTTTGTTTGTGACAAGACGTCACAAGATTTTGGGAAGGTCCACTCTTGAGTGAGAGCCTCATGATTACAACCTAATCATGAGAATCAAATGGGAGTGCATCCCTATTTTGAAAACAAATAGGATTTTGAAATATCATGGTGTTGTTTCAATGCTTGAATCCACAACCCTAACATAAATTGTTTTATTCTTTTTTTGCAGGATTTAGTTGTCTATATTAAAAGTCAGTTGAATTTAAAATTCTTGGATTAGTGGCATGAACTAAACATATTGTACATATTAAATGAGGAATTTCGCTCTCCCAATCATTTCTAAATCACCCATATCACCAAGAAAACATGTTTTAAAAGAACATACTTTGGTATGGGAAAGACCTTAGGTTTCAAATATTATAAGAAGGTTTTTGATATGGTTGAGAGAATGTCGAAAATAGAATCCATAAACAAATTATTTTTCAAAGCATATTAATTTAAAAGTATCAACAAGGAATGTACAAGGGTGTTCAATGAATTAACGCTATTTATTTAAATTCCATGATGTATATCTTACTCATAATTTTAACAAATTATTGAATAAAGATCTAGATTGGATAATTATATTATTTGTCATATATTTTGACGCTTATAGAGTGAAAAAACTGAAAGAATCAACTTGTAGGGTCATTTTAATGGTGGGTGGAGAATTGGGATCCAAAACCTTTTCGAGTCATTTTGAGGTTTTAAATTTGACATTTTTGGGGGTCAAATGATTATTCCTTGTGCCGAAATCTTGACCATTATTCTACACTTAAAGACATATATCCAATGGTGTAAGAAAAACATCAAATGAAGTTCATTCAAAATTTATGCCTTTAGTAAGTTGACCTATATCATGTTGACCACCATGGTACAAGAGAATGACATTTTAGCCCCATTACTCATGCATAGCAAGCTAGCTACATGTGGAATTTTAACAAGAATCTAAAAGGTCTAAAATCACAAACCTCGTTAATGGTTGACAGAGTCAAATCTTACACCTAGTTGGCTATCACACTATGTTAAATACTTCGCCACTAGGAGGAATAAGAGTTCCATTTTGTGTTATTGTATTTTGTTCCATAGTTGAAAATACAACTAGGAGTGTGAAGTTATAGAGGAAAATGTATGAAGTTAAGTTTTTATAGCAACCTTACATGCCAAAAGTCTTAGCTAACTCTAGAGAGATTACCTTAAACATATTTTCCATACCATAAAAGAGAGAGTAGAGCATGTTTACATTTTATTGTTGTTTTTCTCCCATAAGGATTTCCTAGGGAAAAAGACTCTAGAGCATCATTACTTTTTAGGGTTGCTTGTCTCCCATAAGGATTTCCTAGGAAAATAATTTGTGTTGATTGTCTAGAGAGATATGTATGTGTGTGTTTCATTATATGTTCTCTATTTCTTACGTTGTGTTTCATTATTTTTCATATTTCTTACATTTCTGCCCTCCTATTTTTCTTTCCAATCAAGATTTATAAAGTAACATGACAAGCAACATGAGACTTGGAGTTCAATCATTTTCATTATCTATATGGAAGGCAAGAAGGATTATATCCCCTTAAGCTTAAACTTATGTAGTTTGTCAATTTTTATCATATATTTTTTTGGTAAGGGTAAATGTTTTTTATCTATAGTACTTGAGTCATGAGTTCCCCAATTTTACCTTATGTAAAGCATGATTCTAGGATTACTACAATTTGTACTTGGTTTTTTATTGTGATGATGCCCTGTCTCAATCACTTGGCCATCTCTGTATGGGTAGTTAAATCTTTATAACAATACTTAAGTAATATTTATCTATTTCTATTATGTGAAATGTAAAAATGGTATACTATTTTTCATAAAATTGGGTTGAGTTTATCATATATTTCGATGAAAGTTGATTATATTACACGTTTTCTTTAAAAGGATCTAAAAATTTTGTTAAGGTATGAATTTGCAATTTTGTGTGGCTCTCTATCAACCTTCACTTCCTCATTTCTAGAAAAAATCTACTTGCTCATTTGTATACCCACTTTCTATTCAAATGCATGAGTTTTGAACTCTCGATAACTATGTTTTTCCACACAAGAAAACTATATGTCACATTTTATACTAAAGTTCTTTAAAATATTTTTTTGAAGTTTGGAAATTACTGTCATTCTTTTATATAATTTAACATTAGATATAAGTTTAAATTAAAAGCTACTTAAATGAAATATAGCTTAGATATGGCATTTGCATATTATTAT
The DNA here is from genome assembly GCA_034641835.2 of Pinus albicaulis. Taxonomy (NCBI): domain Eukaryota; kingdom Viridiplantae; phylum Streptophyta; class Pinopsida; order Pinales; family Pinaceae; genus Pinus; species Pinus albicaulis. Next base: position 1,303,316,073 of record CM076572.1, on the reverse strand, counting down.
CTATTTATTAAGCTAAAGGACATAATTATTACACATGTTTAATTTACATTCAAATGCTTCTTTGATTTATCTCCTATAGCTTAATGTAATACTAGATATATAATTTAAGTTGAAGGCCCATGAGATAAATATGACTTCTATGTGACATTTGTATTGAATCATCTATTTGTTGTGTTATATGAACATAATTGGTAAGCATATCTAATTTGCATTACTAATATGTCATGCTTCTTTAATTTATCTTTTATAGATGACCGGAGCGCATCCCTTTTTAATCTATCCCTTTTGACTTTGGATATGTGGGCAATATTCATCCACATATTTTTCTATCATAAAGCAATGAGTAAAATTGTAAATTCCATTTGTGTCAATGTTAAGGTTAAGCACATGGATTAAAGTTTTATATATTAGATGAGGAGGCTATGTATTACATATGGTCTTGAATGAGCATTTGGACTCTTTAGATATCTAAAGAGTCCAAATGCTTATTCAATACCATATGTAATACATAGCCTCCTCAACTAACTTAGCTAGGGATTTGCAATACTATATTTGAGTTGGCTAGCTCCATTTCAAGATATTATAATGTTAGATTATTATTTCTATAGATTTTGATTCTGGTAGTAAAATGTTACAAAAAACCAAAAACTGTACAAATAATATTATTCTAGATATATGTAAAAAGGACATGGTAGAGAAGATAAAACAATATTAAACTTTTCATAAATAGTTTAGATAAAAATACATTTTCTAATTTTGATTGTAAATTCTAAGGCTTAAAGCAATAATTTTTCTAATAATTTTTTTTAATTAATAAATAAAAAAGAAACATTTTCAATCAAAATCACATACATCACATATAATAAAAATAATTTAAAACAATTTAAAACTTCATACACTATATGAAATTACTATGACAAACAACATAAAAATATATAAGCAAAAAATACATACAATGCATCCATTACATTGGAGTCTTCAGAACATACAGTGCATACATTAAATTTGACAGAATTATTCATGACACAATTGGTGTCATTTGTTCATAAAAAAAATGTTGAATATGAATGTGCAAATAAGGAGGTTTCACATTGGCTAATTAAATCTGGGTTAACATGGATCTCTGCCAGTATTAACAGAAGTCTATAACAGGCATGGTTGGACGTATACAATTTTCATGGTTTTTTAACTGATTTACGTTAAACTGGTTAATCTGTCATTGTGAAATAGGCATTATCTAAGTTTAATTGATTTTTTGCTTAACTGAACACTTGTCAAACTCAGGTACAGTCGTAAATAGCCTGTAACACTCGCAAGTTTCTAATAGTAACTTCAAATCAAAGTCCAGTGAGGTTAAATATGGAACTCTGGCATTTAAGAAAATTCCTTGACGAAAGGCAGAGTGAGGCTGCAACAAAGCCAGAATGAGATTTAGTGTACTTACAGTGCACCAACTAGACCACCCAGCAAGGTTCAATTCCCCTTAAGGCAGAAATAAGAGGTTGAACTAGGTCCATTCCGGAATGATTTTGAAGGAAAAGCATACCTCCTTGCCGTAACATCTTAGCCAAATGAAAGTGCCTGAGATGAATTGTGCAAATAAGGAGGTTGAAATAAGGAGGTTTCAAATTGGCTAATTAAATCTGGGTTAACATGGATCTCTGCCAGTATTAACAGAAGTCTATAACAGGCATGGTTGAACGTATACAATTTTCATGGTTTTTTTAACTGATTTACGTTAAACTGGTTAATCTATCATTGTGAAATAGGCATTATCTAAGTTTAATTGATTTTCTGCTTAACTGAACTCTTGCCAAACTCAAGTACAGTCGTAAATAGCCTGTAACACTCGCAAGTTTCTAATAGTAACTTCAAATCAAAGTCCAGTGAGGTTAAGTTTGGAGCTTCGGCATTTAAGAAAATTCCTTGATGAAAGGCAGAGTGAGGCTGCAACAAAGCCAGACTGAGATTTAGTGTACTGGCATCCCCCTATTGTCGCAACCTCTACCTCCTGGTCTGAAATCCTCAAATGAGAAGGTTCAATCTGGCGGTCCTCCCCCACGACAACAAACATGGGCATGACACAACTGGTGGTTTCTTTAGGTAATGGGTTGGTGCTAAGGGGAGAACCTCTTTCAATCAATGTGAAACAACTTGTTACAATGGAAAAAGTGAAACCTATATATGCAGGTTCAGAAATAACTACTTAGAATGTGGAAAAGTGAAACGTATATATGAAAGAACGCACATTAAAATGTACCCAAAAAAACAGGAAAATGTACCCAACAAGCTGGTATCAGTGATATCATAGTTGCATCATTGTGATGGAATTCTGTTCTAATCATAACAGTGGCAACTAATATACCATATACAACCTCAAGCAGGGAGGCAAAACTCATACCCGATGAAAACGCGCGAACAACAGCGGGGATGAGCAGGCAGCAACCGCATGAATAGTAGTGGGGACGAGCAGGTAGCAACCGCACGAACAACAACGGGGACGAGCAGGCAGCAACAGATAAAACGCGCGAACAACCGCAGAATAATGAAACCGGTAACCCTAATAACTTCGCAGGTGATTATTTTATAGAAATTAGTTCGGCCGAACTTTTTTCAAAATTTCGGCCGAAATTTAGTGTGAGTTTTCCAATCTGCAGCAAAATTTTTGTTTGCCCGCGCTGTCAGCGTGCCGTCAGTCTAAACGGAATCACGAGTTCGGCCGAACTATTGCCGAAAAAAAATTTCAACCCCCGATTCTCACAAAAGTGTAACCCAGCTTCACGTTTCCGCCCACTAAACTTGAATTAACTCACAATTAACTCAGTTAAGTTAAACTCTAAATTTTTATTGAACTTAACTCAACTTATCTCCTCATGCATCACTTGAATTGGATCTTTCTAGACCTTCATGCAAGAGTAATTACTATTTCAACACTCCTCCTTAATATCAACTGTATGAATCAACATAGCATGACTCAAGTATGTATGCTAGTCTTACAATATAAATTGACTCAATCATCACTTAAACATGCCTACTCACCTGAGTCTCAGCTAGGCATACAAATACTAAAAAATTTTACAATTTTGGATTTTCCTTTTTGTTTCTTCCAAATTCTATAGCCTCGAAACTGCTTTATTATATGTTGTGCTTTCTTGGCATACACTCCATATTTCTTCACTTGTTGTTGCTAGGCCAACAAAAAGGTATGTTTCACCCCAATATTTACCACGATTTTTCATGCACTTTTATATATTTTCCCTTCATCTTATATATAAAGTAAAGGAAATAATGAAAAAGTGAGGCAGAATGGATTAGTGATAAAAGGAGTGTTTGGTAACGTAAAAACCAATTTGTCACTGCCTTTATTGATAGGGAAGCAAAATAGACAAACTGTTGACTAGATGACCGAAAGCCAACAAACAAGGAAGGCAGAAAAAATCCTACGAATTGGCGGAAGATGGAGAGGTACAGTCACGCTTGAAGCACTCAATCGATAGCCACGAAGCAACAGGGTCCCATAATGAGAAAGATCTGTTACTACTCTTGAATTTTCCTTTAAGCTATAAAAGGCCAAAGAATGAACAAGAAAAATGGTTCTTGTAATATAATATTTCTGTAATAAATATATTAAGACAGAATCGCCAAGTCTTTTACTAATGTATTGCTCGGTGGATTAATGAAGAATTTGGTGTTTTTATAATAGACAACTTTTACGTATTCCTTAGTAGTAGGCTTCTAGTGGCTTGGGCCCAACCCTGGGGGTTCTTCTGCTACTTGTGTGATTTATGTTTAGTTATAGAATTTGCATTCCCAAGTTATCCATTGTGTTTCATAACATATCATTTGAATTGGTTAATTACGAGCATGAGAAGTTATATCTTTCATTTTACTAGACTAGTTTACCATTCACGCTCTTTGATTGGAATTCAATGCTTTTGCAATTGTTAGGTTAGTTCCAACATGATTGTTGTTCAATTCTGCATATAGTTGGCATTTGATCTTTTCATCATAATTATGAGCGTGTTGTTGATTTTTAATTTAGAAGGATGTTATTAGTTGATTAAAAGAGAATTCCATTGCAAAATCTAGAATAATTGATTGATGTTTAATTTTATTAGGATTGTTGTTCAATTCATTAAGGTTGTTGTTCAATTCATCAAAGCATGCTCATTAATTGAAGTTTATTCTTTTCAGTTTTAAGTAGTTATTTCTGCATAGGCCTAGAACAAAGTTATCTCCCTTGAAGAGTTAGAAGCATTTCATAATTCACTTCCAAGTTGATTTGATTGAACTTCGAGAATTAGAAAATATTCCTTATGATAGTTTAGGGTATTCAACCTCCAATGTCACTTTCATATATTATGCTTACACCCTTGAAATAACAAGACTTTCCTTAGGTTGATAATTAATGAAGAGCATTGAGGTTACCTTCAAACAGTCACCTTTATGAGCAAACATTTTGGCGCCATTTTCGGGGAGAGTTTATAAGAGTGATGTCCTTTATTTATTTTTTCTTTTGCTGTGGAAGACTTTGGTATTGAAAACGAGAGGTAAAAACCTACATGCCAGCAAGAAAAATGCTTGCTCTCCAGCCCGCTTCTCAAAAATTGCGCAAAGGTTAGTAGGGTAAGTGTCCTTGTTTTATGACTAGGAAGAAAAAGATAGATCAAAACGTCCACTTAAATCCACAAAACACAAAGGATCGGTGGTCCTTGGCAGAACAAAATATATAGACGAAATCATTAAGAAGGCTAAATCCCAAGCATCTATAGGACCCAAAACCATTCCCACTCAGAGTCCTACTACATTTCCTCAGGCAACAACCTCACCATTTGCAGCCCACGCTGAGATTCACAGTGAAATTGAAGGTTCTAAAAAAAGCCTTTAGATTGATAAAGACGTAATTCCTAACCCTTAGAGAGAGGGAAATTATTTCAATTTGCAGGAAGGAGAGGGAGAAACCAGAAGTGCTGTACAAGTAAAAACTCTAGAGCCTGGATCCCCTAAGAGGGTGGTTGAGATAGAGACACCAAGTATCCCAGATTAGGGAAGTGTTGTAAGGTTTCCTCCAAGTCCACTCCCTAATTCCACTCAAATTATTCCCCTAGAACAAGAAATCCCTGAAGATTATTGGCATATCTTTGATCAAATTACAAACAACCAAAACCAGATGCAAACATCGACATTGGAATATCCCATTTTTTATCCAGCCGCAAATGCCCCCATGAAAGCCATTCCATTGAAAAACATCCCAACCTTCCATGGGTTGGCCTTAGAAGATCCGGATGCATTCTTATTTGAATTTGATGTCTTATGTAGGGGATATGAGTACACCACTGACCCTTAGAAACTGAAATTGTTTTCCTTTACTTTGAAGGGGGAAAAATTACGTTGGTTTATGGGGCTCGATGGAGGAACCATTAATAGTTGGGATCAAATGAAAAAATCTTTTCTTAACAAATATCAAGGCTGTTGCCGGAATCAAGAATCAAAAGATGAAAACTTCAATATGTCTGCACAAGACAGTGAGACATTAGAAGAATACATTGAAATATTTCAATATAATTTGCAAATATATCCATATACTACTATGTCTAAAGATATATTAAAAGAAACAATGATAAAGGGAATGAAAGAATAATGGGTTGAAACACTTAATATAATGGGAAAAGGGGACATATATCAAGAAGCATATGATGAAATTATTGTTGTAGGTTTTAACCTTGAACATAAATGATCTACACACGAATCTTATAACAGAAAATAAACAATAGTGAGAGCATAAAACATAAAATAGATAAACACAGAGATTTTCCCCTGGATCCCAAATCGGGACGATCAGCTTGATTTTTCATTATATTCCTTTTAGTGTTATAACACATATATATACATGTCGAAGCATGAATAAACCCAATCCATTAACCCTGGATTAGAACATAATCGTAGTTCCCTTGACTGGATCTACAAAATACCAGGGGCCGAAAACCATCGTACCCCAAAAACCATGTGCAAACTCATGCACAAAACATGGGTGGGTCCACCTATGAGTGGGTTCGCACACCAAAAAAATTTTCGCCGGGGTGTTGCCCTGAACCCCAACAGTGGGGGATTCCTCCCCCCTTGTGACCCCCCTGCTACGCCCGGTGCAACATAGAGCGTGTGGGGCTAGTCGTGGAAAAAATATAACACATGCCCAACATTCTCCCACTTGTCGTTTTCTTTTCACAGGGGGCCATAGGAGAGCTTAGTCATTGGGCCAATTCTTCAACACCCATTGTTTCTCTACACCAAGAGAACTTTTGAGCGCTCACAGACTTCGTCAATGCATCTACAACATTATTCAAAGTGTCCACCTTTACCAGCAACACCCTTTTAGCCTCAACCATATCTCTAACAAAGTGATATTGAACATCACTGTGCTTTGTCTTTGAATTTTAAGCAAGGTTCTTAGCCAAGAAAATTGCACTTTGGCTATCACAGTCTATCCTTATAGCTTTCTGTACCAACCCCATACTTGAACACAATCTCTGCAACCAAACAACTTCCTTGATTTCATGAGTGGTTGCTATGTATTTTTCCTCTGTAGTTGAAAGAGCCACTACAAACTGTCTTTTACTCATCCAACTGACTGCGCCTCCAAATAGGTTAAACAAATACCCACTTGTAGATCTTCTTTGGTCCAGATATCTAGCCCAGTCTGCATCAAAAAAAACATGAATGTCCAAGATTCTTTCCAATCCTGGTCTTCCTTGGTAGCACAAGCCATAATCACTAGTGCCACGTAAATATCTGAAAAATCACTTCACTACTGTCTAGTGCTCCTTTCTTGGGTTTGACATAAACCTACTCAATACTCCCACTGAATGTGCAATGTCTAGTCTAGTACATACCATTGCATACATCAAGCTACCCACTGCACTTGCAAATGGAACATGGGACATATACTCCTGTTCTTCTTTTGTCTTGGGACACTGTTCAACAGACAACTTTACACCTACAAGAATAGGAAAATTCATCAGTTTACTATCCTTGATATTGAACCTCTGCAATATAGGCTCGACATACTTCCTCTGGTTTAACCAGAGCATCCTCTTTGCCCGATCTCTCTTAATTTCCATGCCCAAAATATAGTTTTCAGCACCAAGATCCTTCATGTCGAATTTGGAGAATAGTTGGGTCTTAAAATCTTGGATAGTTTCTTCGTCATTTCCAATCAACAACATATCATCCACATACAAGACAAAATAAATAACATGGTCACCAATTAATTTAAAATAAACATAGTGATCCTCCTTGCTTCTGGTGAAGCCAAGTCCCCGTATATAGGTATCAAATTTATGATACCACATTCTCGATGACTGTTTTAACCCATACAGAGACTTCTTCAACCTGCATACCAGTTCTTTATTACCCTTCACCAGAAAGCCTTCAGGTTGCTTCATGTAGATCTCCTCTTCTAGATCCCCATGAAGAAATGTGGTCTTCACATCCATTTGTTCTATCTCAAAATCAAATGCAGCAGCAACAGATAAAAGTAATCTAATAGAAGTAACATTGGCAATAGGAGAAAAAATATCACCAAAATCAATTCCCGACACTTGGGAATAACCTTTTTCTACCAACCGAGCTTTTTATTTCTCCACCTTTCCTTCTAAATTCATCTTCTTCTTAAAGACCCATTTTCTCCCAATGGGCTTCCTTCCAGCCGGAAACTCCACCAGTTCCCATGCCTTATTTTTGTGCAAGGATGCCATTTCATCAACCATGGCCTCCTTCCAGAGTTTTCCATCCTCAGAATCTACTGCCTCCATGACAGTTATGGGATCATCATCAGTTATAGTTAAGGAAAAACTTGAACAGAAAGCAGATGGACTATACCTTTCTGGTTGCCTTCTTTCCCTCAAATCTAGATTTTGTGGCTCTTACTCTTCTGAATCTTCTTCTGCTGTAGAGTCTGATTCATCCTCCTTTAGCTCAAACTCTATATTCTCAGGTTCCTTTGGTATGATTTCATGTTTAACAACATCTTTCACCTCTCTAAACACCACATATCAGCTGTACACAACCTTCCTTGTTTCCGGGTTCCAAAGCTTGTAACCTTTTAAACCATCCTTATACCCAATAAAGATGCACCTTTCAGATTTATTATCCAACTTGGTCCTTTCATCCTTTGGAACATTTACATGTACATATGTATCACACCCAAATACCCTTAGATGTGAAAGAGAGGGTTTCTTACCAGTCCATACCTCATGTGGAGTCTTATCCTCCAACACTGATGAAGGTGATCTATTAACTAAGTAACATGCAGTCTCCATTGCCTCTGTCTAGAATTCTTTTCCTAACCTGGTACCACAGAGCATGCTTCTTGCCTTTTCCATCAGCGTTCTGTTCATTCTTTCTGCAACTCCATTTTGCTGAGGTGTGTATGGAGTAGTCTTCTGTCGTGCTATACCACACTTCTTACAGAACTCTTCAAATTCCTTCTTGCAGAACTCCCCACCATTATATGTCCTCAGCACCTTTATCTTCTTCTCTGTCTGGTTTTCCACCAGAGCCTTAAATTCTTTAAATTTGTCAAAGACTTCAGATTTCTTCCTCAAGAAATATATCCATGTATTCCTTGAGAAATCATCTATGAATGAAACATAGTACACAGACTTTCCCAGTGATGGAACTGACACAGGTCCAAACACATCATTGTGCACAAGTTCTAATATCTTGTTCGCCCTCTTAGCACTAGAAGGAAAACTCACCCGATTCTGCTTCCCATATACACAATGTTCACAGAAATCGAAATCCAGAGAGCAATTAGACATACCTTCTACCATACCATTTCTATATAGTATCCGAAGGCCCTTCTCTCCAATATGTCCAAGCCTTTGATGCCATAGCATGGTCTTTTCTCCAGAGACAGCTAGACTTTCCGTCCCACTTTCAGGAACCACAGAACTGTTACACCCATCAATAACAGTGCTACCTTGTAGCTTGTATAGAGTTCCAGTCCGAACTCCCCGCATTAATACCGGTGCTCCCCGAACCATCTTGCAGGCATCTTTCTCGAACACTGTTTTTACACCTGCATCATCCATCTTGCTTACAGAAATCAGATTTCTGGCCAATGTAGGAATATGCAGAACACCAGGAAGTGTTCTAATCCTTCCACCTTACAGCTTCAGCTTGACCTTTCCACGTCCGACGATTCTGGCCTTCCTATCATCCCCTAGGAAGACATCACCACCATCATATTTCTCATACTCGCAGAACCACTCCCTATGGGGAGTGAAGTGAAAGGATGCACCTGAGTCGATCAACCATGACTCATGATCTACATGTGTATTTGAAGAAGAAGCCAAATACACATCCCCACCTTCATCCGAGGTGGTTTTTGCCTCTGCAGAAGGACCTTCATCAGATCCCTTTCCTTTCTCAGGAGCTTTAGATCTGCATTCCTTTTGTAGTGCTCTTCCTTTCCGCATTTCCAGCACACCTTTACAAACTTTCCAGGAGATTTAGATCTCCCTCTAGATTTAGATCTCCCACTCGAAACCTTATTCTTGTTTCTGTTCTGGGACCTTCCTCGTACAGATAAGGCATCTCCATTCTGACCCTCCATATTTCTCCATCTCATTTCCTCTGACAGCAAGGCTGAGACAATGTCATCAAAATTCAAGGTAGTTGTATTGCTACCTATTGCAATAACTAGACTATCCCACGAGTCTGGTAGAGAACACAACAAACTGATGCACTTATCTTCATCTAAGATTTTAATATCAATAGATGACAGCTGACTTACCACAGTATTGAAGGCGTTCAAATGCTCTATCACTAAGTCTCCATCCTTCATGCTCAGTTTATACAAATTTTTCCGCAGGAACAACTTATTCACCAGAGAATTAGATTGGTACAAAGTCCCAAGTTTTTCCCACAAATTCTTCACCGTAGCTTCCCCAGATACATTCAACAATACTGAATCTGAGACACACAACCATATTGTGCTCTTAGCCTTCCGATCTAGTTTCTTCCAGTCTTCATTTGACATTGCTGTTGGTTTATTACCTGGATCTACCACGATCCACTGATCTTTATCCACCACCAGATCCTCCATCTTGAGCTTCCACAACTCAAAACTCTGACCATTAAATTTCTCGATCTATATCTTTCCGCCGCTCGCCATCTTCTTTCATCGCAAGAATCGACCCCACAGATCTCCCACTGAACAGGGTCTACCTCAGGCTCGAGCAAAAAACCCTCAACAGCAAAGGTGTCCCCTTGAAGCCGAAACAACTCTGATACTAAATGTAGGTTTTAACCCTGAACATAAATTATCTACACACGAATCTTATAACAGAAAATAAACAATAGCGAGAGCATAAAACATAAAATAGATAAACACAGATATTTTCCCCTAGATCCCAAATCAGGACGACCAGCTTGATTTTTCATTATATTCCTTTTAGTGTTACAACACATATATATATACATGCTGAAGCATACATAAAACCCAATCCATTAACCCTAGATTAGAACATAACCGTAGTTCCCTTGACCGGATCTACAAAATACCAAGGGTCGAAAACCATCATACCCCAAAAAACATGTGCAAACTCATGCACAAAACATGGGTGGGTCCACCTATGAGTGGGTCCACACACCAAAAAAAATTTTGTCGGGGCACTGCCTCCCCCCTTGTGACCCCCCTGCTGCGCCCGGTGCAACATACAGCGTGTGGGGCTAGTCGTGGAAAGAATATAACACATGCCCAACAATTGCATTATGCATCAGGTGTTCTTGAGGTAGTACGCGAAGTAGGCTAACTGGGCGAGACTCAGCTACAAGGAATTATAAATATTCTAGTGGCAACGTGACCAGAGAAGAACTCGGTAATATTTTATAAGATTTTAAAATATATATCTTGGGTACCCTAACAACGCAGCTATATGTCCTACAAGCCAAGTAGAAGCAAGCTATAGCAAAACAAAACTTGGTTTTTTTTTGTCCACGCTGTCGGAAAAAGCACAATCAACGGGAATGTCCATTAGAAATGGTTCAGATATGCGCTATCTATACCAAAGACCATGCCACTGACCATTTCCCTTCACTTCCAGGGTTAAAAGAAGTCTTTAAAGAGGCAGAAGAAGAGGAAAATCTGGTCTACCTAATGAATCAATGTCGACAATGGAAAACGTGACCAGGTATGCCACGAGACCTGCCTCAGTTATTTTCTTCTCCACAATTTAATCAATAGAACCCTTCAACAGAATGGCAGAACCAATCACCCTTTTCTTCCTCGCCATCCCAATCATTTTCCATGTCTCCTTGGCTGACACAACCATATTTAGGTAACAATTGCTCAAGTTTTCCTTGTTCTTCCCCTTACTACCAAAATAATCCATATCAGTCCTAGTGGCCTGCCTCCACCTCACAGAATACAAATTGGTCTCAAAACTAGCAACAACCCCTGCGAATGACCAATCTAGCCCTGGGGACAGGGGCTCCAAATCAACCTACATTACCAACTCCATACCCAGTCCAACACAATCCTCAACCTATCATGTGTCCTCAACTACCAGTTCAACCCAATCCTAATCCTAATAATGGACCAGTTCAACTAATCCAGATTATTGAAAACCCAAACCCCAAAAATTAACAAAAGAAATGCAATGAACTTAGGCTAAGATTAGGACGTGTTATTTCACCTAAATAAGATACAACCCTGCCATAACTTGAATCTGAAATTCTGACAACACCTAAACAATAAACTATGAAAGAAACAGAGGTAAATTAGGGGAGGGACACATGTGACAAAAAGGACATTGAAAACATTATTATTTCCTGCTCTCCATTCCCTGAGAGATTAACATTGCCTAAACCAATAGTCTCTTCCGATTTTGATCTCCTAGGGGAATTGAAAAACTTTTGCATTAAACTTCCTCTTTTGCATGCTATACAAGACATTCCTATATATGCCAAGACAATTAAAGAGCTATGGGGAAAGAAACATGTGAGGAAACGAAAAACCATACCAACTATTCATGTGGTGGGAGCACTGTCAGACTTACTCTTGGGTAAAGAAACACTAGTAGAATAAGAGGATCCAGGAAACCCCATAGTTACTATACAAATCTCTGGCCACTCCTTTTCGAACACATTAGTTGACTTAAGGGTGGCCATCAACATCTTAACTACATAAACCTAAGAGATGTTAGGCATAACAACATTAGAACCCACATATACCTTGCTGTAATTTGCTGATATATTTTTTATCAAACTAGAAGGAATATTACAGGACATCCTGGTTTCTATGGACTTATGGGAGTATTCGGAAGACCTTTTAGTTATTAACCCAATAATTAGGTTAGGTGGACACCCCTTGATACTGGGACGACCTTGGTTAGCAAAAAATGATTCTTACATAAGATTTTGGGCAAAAAACATGACCATTTATAGAGGTGATGCCATAAAAAATATTGTCATATACCCACCTGCGAAACCAAGTCTTCCCACAATAAATATTCACAAACATACACATACATACTGGGAACAAAACATTCATTCACCACTGACTCTAATTGAAGCACTCGAATTCAAATATCAAACTGAAGATGATGTAATCAATAACTTCATGAATTAGCCATCTGCTTTTGAAAACTTAAAATGCCAAATGTTAAAGGCAATTCTTCATAATGAAGCACAGGAAGACCCCTTGGAAAACAATGATAATGAGCACACACCTATGACTATTGTTCGTAATAGCATACCAATCGAAATTGAGCTAGGAAAGGTTTTAAATATCAATGGTAGTCTAAATAGTAACCAACAACAAAGGCTCAGTAAGGTTTTACAAAATATAAAGGAGCATTTGATTGGGACTACCTAGACATGAAGGTTATAGATCCTCAACTATGCACACATCAAATTTATACTTACAAGGATGCTCGACCTATTCGGCAACCACAATGGAAGTTGAACTCGCATCTAAAAGACGTTGTAAAGGATGAATTGCAAAAGCTGCTAGATGTAAATTTCATTTATCCTATTTCAGATAGCAAATGGGTCTCTCCTTTAGTAGTCGTTCCTAAGAAAAATGGGAAGTGGAGAATTTGTGTGGATTACAGAGAACTGAATAAAGAAACACAGAAAGACCACTTCGCCTTCCCTTTTATTGATCAGGTCCTTGATACATTAGAAGGAAAGTGGTTCTTCTCTTTCCTTGATGGTTTCAGTGGTTGCAATCAAATCCAGATAGCCCCTGAAGACCAGGATAAAACGACCTTACCTACCCATGGGGTACATTTACCTATAGAGTATTACCATTCAGATTATTCAATGCCCCAACAACATTTCAAAGAGCCATACTCAACATTTTTTTTGATTTAATAAATGAAGGACTTGAAATTTACATGGACGAATTTACCCCATGTGTAGATGATTTTGATCAAGTAGTGCAAACACTAGAAAAATTATTGGAATGATGTATTGCTAACAGATTGTGTTTGAGCAACGAAAAATGTCACATGATGATGACTGAAGGAGTAATATTAGGACACTACATCTCTGCGGCTGTAATACAAGTAGATCCGACAAAGAGAGAGGTAATCCTTTTATTAGCCACATCTTGTACTCAGACAAAGGTACGCAGTTTCCTTGGGTATGCAGGGTACTATCGTAGGTTTGTAAATAATTTCTCACAAATTTCTACAACCTTGTATGCATTAACTGGAAATGTTGAATTCCATTGGTCTGATAAATGTGACAATGCTTTTTTAGATTTAAAGAAACTGGTCTCGACTGCACCAATCTTACACGGCCCAAATTGGGATCTGCCCTTTCACATTTCCTCAGATGCATCCAACACAGCGATAGGGGTAGTTCTCGGTCAAGAAGAAGATAAAAATTCCTATGTCATTTATTATATTAGCAGGAATCTCACTGCTGCCGAATTAAACTATACGCTAACCAAAAAGAAGTTCTTGGATGTCATTTATGCTATTAATAAATTTAGACATATAACTGGCTAACAATTATTCCTATATACCGATCACTTCACCATTAGATACCTAGCTAATAAACCCATTACAAATGAAAGAGTGACTCGTTGGTTGTTTCTTTTACAAGAGTTTGACATAACTATAAAAGACCACCCAGGAAAAGAGAACGTAGTTTCTGATTTCTTATCTAGAGTTCCAAAGTCAGATGACCCACTATCGGTGGATGATCAGTTCCATGATGAGCATTTGTTCGTTGTAACAGTAAAAATGGCATGGTACACAGATGTAGCGAATTATTTGGCAATGGGATGTTGTGAAACCAGCTCTAAAAAGAGAATAAAAGAGATATCAATGCCTTAGAAATAAGCCACTTCAAGGGGGAAGCCTCCAATACATTACATGAATGAAAAATTCTTGGATGATACAAATTAAAAACCTCCTTTATATATATAGGAGTCCATGGGGCCACAATGTAATCCTAGCCGACCTAACAATAATAATTTAAGGGCACAATAATAACAATATGGGGGTTACAGGGGTACAATAATAACAATAAGGGGGTTACACTAACAACAGTAAGGGACTATACTAGTAATATAGGGACCTAACATGCCCCTCTCCTTCAAAAAAGTGTTGTCCTCAATGCTTGAGTAGCTCTGGGTGCTTCTGTATAAAATTCTCATCCTCCCATGTAGAATTTTCGGTGGGTAAGTTCTTCCACTTGATGAGATACTCTGAAATTGATCGATTCCGTAGTTGTCGAGTTCTTTTTTCCATGACTGCTTCAGGTTCCAATATGATTTTCCCTTCCCCATCAAGTTCTGGCAATACTGTTTGAACTGGAAGATTTTCACCTATAACCTTCTTTAGGCATGAAACATGGAAAACTGGATGTACTCGCGAAGAAGCAGGAAGCTCCAATTTGTATGCCATAGAACCAATCTTTTGCAACACCTTGTAAGGACCATAGTACTTTGGTGATAATTTATTATCCTTATTAACTTGCTTGAGGGACATTTGTTTGTATGGTTGTAGCCGTAAAAATACCCAATCTCCTACATCAAAACTTCTCTCGCTGCGATGTTGATCTGCCTGTTGTTTCATTCGATTTTGTGCCAAATTCAGGTTATCCTTTAAGAGTTGGAGAACTTCTTGCTGATGCTCGATGTGATCTTCCACTGCTTGAACCTTCGAATTTTCCCTTAAAGATGATGTGATGGATGGTGGATGATATCCATAAAGTGCCATAAATGGGGTCATTTTCGCTGCAGTATGGAAGGAAGTGTTATACCACCATTCAGCTAGAGGTAACCACTTGACCCATTGTGTTTGTTTATCAGATACAAAACAACGAATATATCCTTCCAAACATTTATTTACTATCTCAGTTTGACCATCGGATTGAGGATGATAATATGAGCTATGAGCTAATTGAGTACCCAAACAAGAAAATAACTCCGTCCAAAAATTTCTAGTAAAAATGGGATCTCTGTCGCTCACAATAACCCTTGGGTTTCCATGGAGCTTTTTAATTATGTCCATAAATGTAGTCGCAACTGTACTTTCTTTAAATGGATGAGATAATGCACCAAAGTGTGCATACTTGGTAAGTCTATCAACTACCACCATGATGATTCTCTTTCCTTCGGACTTAGGTAAACCTGTGATAAAATCCATTGAAATATCCTCCCAACATTGACTTGGAATAGATAAAGGTTGTAGAAGACCCAGGATCTTAATTGTCTCATCTTTATTCTGCTAGAAAATCAAACATTCTGCCACAAAATTTTGAATAACAGATTTAAGGCCATCCCAAAAAAATTATTTCTTCACCCTGTGGTAAGTTTTAAAAAATCCCGAGTGTCCTCCTAAAAGAGTGTGCAATTCCAAAAGAATATTTTGTTTTAGTTGGGAATTCTTACAAAGATATAAGCGATCTTTGTACCATAAGGAATCATTTTTCCAGCTAAATGTATCAGATGTACTAGGATCTTGCTGCAACTTTTGAATGAGTGTCCACACTTCTTTGTCCTTCTTCCATTCATCCCTTGCTTTGGTTATCCAATCTTGTTATATAATAGAAATGAAACAAAACAATTCTTCCACCTCTTCATTATTTATTGAGAGTGCATATGCAACAACATTTAGCTTCCCTTTTTTGTAGATTATTTCAGTCATAAACCAACATCTTTGTGACCCATTTATGCTACTCTTCTGAAGATAGTCTTTGTTTTAAAAAGTGTTTAAGGCTATCATGATTAGTTTTTACCTTGAAGTGTCTTCCCATTAGGTAAGTTCACCATTTATTTAGTGCATGAAGTATTGCTAACATTTCTTTCTCATAAATATCTTTTTGTAAATACTTTCCTTTGATTGGATGACTTTCAAAAGAAATGTTTCTTCCTTCTTGCATTAAAACAACACCAATTCCATTTCCTGAGGCATCACATTCCACAATAAAGGTTTTTGTGAAGTCTGGCATAGCTAAGACCAGTGCTAGGCACATTAACTCTTTAAGATGTTCAAAGGCCTTAGTTGCTTCAGGTGTCCATAAAAATCCATATTTCTTCAATAATGTTGTTAGAGGTGCTTCTATTCTCCCATAATTATTAACAAAATTGCGATAATACCCTTTTAACCCGAGAAATCCTAGCAACTGCTTTATGGTTGTGG
The DNA here is from genome assembly GCA_034641835.2 of Pinus albicaulis. Lineage (NCBI taxonomy): Eukaryota > Viridiplantae > Streptophyta > Pinopsida > Pinales > Pinaceae > Pinus > Pinus albicaulis. The sequence goes on along the minus strand of CM076572.1, from coordinate 1,303,299,409 downwards.
GGACTTTCCATTCTTTAATGGCTTTAATTTTGTTAGGGTTTACCTTAAAACCCTTGTGAGATACAATATGACCTAGATATTCCACCTCTTGTACTCCAAAGAAACATTTGGGTGTTTTTGCATATAATTGTTTCTCTTGCAATATTTTGAGCACCCTGTCAACAAGTTGAACATGATCCTTCCAAGACCTGTTGTAGATTAGTATATCATCAAAAAATACTAGCACAAACTTTCTAAGGAAGGGTTTGAAAATGGAATTCATCAAGCCTTGAAATGTAGAACATGCATTGGTAAGGCCAAAAGGCATGACCAAAAATTCATAATGACCCTCATGAGTTCGAAATGTTGTTTTCGGAATATCTTCAGTCTTCATTCTAATTTGATGATATCCTGAACAAAGATCCAACTTGGTAAAATAAATTTTTCCATGTAATTCATCCAATAATTCATCAATCACAGGAATGGTAAATTTATCATTAATGGTGAGCTTATTTAGCTCCCTATAATCCAGACACATGTGCCTTGATCCATCCTTCTTGTGTGCCAATACTACAGGACTAGAGAAATAACTTTGACTAGGTTGAATTATACCAACCTATTTCTGCAATCATATGTTCAATTTCTCTCTTTTGGACATAAAGATATATATAAGGCCTGATGTTTGGAGGAACACTTCCTGGAATCAAATGAATAGAATGATCATGATCACGAATAGGTGGGAGTCCTTTGGGAGTTTCAAAATCCTTGGAATGATTGTCCAAGACTTTTTGGAGATCTGCAGAAATAGACGATTTTGATGTTGGAACTTCTAGTGAGCATAATTGTGAAATTACACCTCATTGTTCTTTCTTTAGAAGCTTTGTCATGACATTAGAGCTTATTATATTTCCAAGCTTCCCTGCAATAACCCATAATTTGACTTCCTTTCCTTCTAAAAAAAATTTCAAGAAAAGTTCTTGAGAATTAAAAGCTACCATCCCCAAATATTGTAACCATTGTACTCCTAGTACAACATCAGAACCCCCCATAGGAATGGAAAGAATTGGAATATTCAATACATATTCCCCCATGGTTATCTTGATATTATGGAATTTTCCAGAGCAATTTATAGTTCCTCCATTTGCAACCATCACTTGACATTCTGGTGCTGGGTATAGGAAACAATTCAATTCCTTGGTTACCTTACAATAAAAAAAATTATGGGTACTGTTATCACTCAGATTTTCCTTGAAGTTGTTGGAAGAGGAAAGGAGTCTGAGGTAACCACAAACGAACCTTTAGATACAGAATCTAGCCAATCTGTATCCAGAGAGGGCTCTCTCTTTAAAATTTAGCTTTGTTCTTAGAAAATATTAGGCTAGTTATAAGTCCAGGGGTTTTGTTTGAATTTGAATGCTGGAATCTGCCAACAGAGGGCAAGATCGAGTATTTCAGGCCATTGGGCTATGGAGTCGAAAAGATGGCTTTATTGGATTAAGTTTTTACACAAAAGATGGCTTTGCAGGGCAAGATCGCCAAACAAAGAACAATTTTAGATCTAAAGTGAAATGGGATGATTTTAAAATGGATGAAAGGAAATTGAGAATCTTTCAGCACATTCAAAGAGGCAAAATGAATGATTATCAATAAAGAGAAATTAAGTATTCTTTACTAAACAATCATAATGCTTAAACTAGATTAAAACTAGTTTAGAAGAAAACATTTAGAATAATAATGATTGAAATCAGATTACACTTAAGTACCTTCTGATTTATTATTTTTCATTAATCATTCAGACATGAAACACAATGATATAATAAACAAATATAAAACTTTAAAACATGAGATAGAGATGACTTATTGATCTGTAGTCTGACACATGAATCCTGCAAAAATTCTTTAGCTTCAATTCATCATCCAGCAAGCCACAAAGAAATTTCTCCAAAAGCACTTTATTCCAAAAAGTCAATGTTACAACAAAGTAGAATAATCCACCCTCAATAATCTGATTGAGGGCTTATTTATACAAAAAATTATTAAAAATATCTCATAACAAAAAGAGATGTAATCTAGGGTGAATCATGAATAAGTTACAATAAATATAGAGACAGATGGTCTCATAGATAAGACAAAAGCAATTGATGTTGTGCTGTCTCCTCCTTTCGAGAATGTGCTGGAGGCAGGACCTATATTTTGGCTCATTGTTGTTCTCTTCAGTAATTTTGTTCTAACTGCCTTGCTTCACTGATACTCTTTGTTCTTACTGATACACTTTTAACTGAACCGATACTCTTTGACCTTTGTTTGTCCCTTTATCCTTTATATTGTAGTAAATAGGCAAAACTTCATATAAGGATAAATTTTACAAAAGTTCCAACATATCTTCCCACCATTTATCTTCTACTATTCTGGTTTGTTGAAGCTTTCTCAATGTTTCATCAGCCTCAGTATATCTGAAGAAATTAGGCTGATTTGGAAACAAATGTTTTACTTCATGCTCAAGATAAAACAAATTCTCTAATCTGTCATGAAGATTCCTTCCTGTAGGTAATGTTGCTTCTGATGAAATGGTTGAGGAACTGGCTTGATTGTGAACATGTTTGTCCAATTTGTCAACATAACTTTCTAGGTCCATTATTTTATCTTCTGAAACCATAGGGCTGGGCAACCCTTTATTCAACAAAATATCAAACCTTTCTCTGAAAGCAATGATTTCTCCTTGCATGTCAAAGCACCTTCGTTCTAAATTTTGCATAAGAGTTATTTTAGTAAAAACTCTTTTTATCTCTAATATTGTTCCAGTTCTGTCCTGAATACCAAGCTCTGCAAGTTGCTGTCTGGTTTGGGTGTTTAGAAATTGTATGAGCTGATTGGCTTCCTCAAGCCTATTTCCTAGTTCTTCTCTTGTATTTTCAACTTCATCCAGAGCTACTTTGACCAAATCATTCTGCTCGTATATTATCTGAATTGAAGACCAGATATCTTTTATTAACTGGATAATATTATCCCAAAGAATTTCATTTATTTCTCTTAAAGGTTTCTCCAGTGTGAGATCCTTTTCCAAAGCTTTAACGAATTTTTCCAACTGTTTGACTTCTCTTGTTTTGTCAGCAATGGTCATTTTTGAAACATCATATTTATGTTATAAATTAGTAAGCTGTAAATTTGTAAGTTGAAGTTCTGGTACTTCCAGTTTCAAGTCATTCATTTTCTTTACGAATTCTTCAGAATTTAAATTAGAAGTATTTACTTGTGATGACTCTGCTGGTCGACTTTTTGGAGATGTACCTGTACCTGTAATTGCCTCTGTTGTAGATGCTGGAAGAGCAGATTGTTTGTCTTTCAATGCTTGCTCAAGCTCTTTTTCTGTTTCGGTCAGTTGCTCATTCATCTTCAGGAGCAACTCCATCATTTCCTCTTCAGAGTTTTTCTTTATTATTTTTTCAGTTTGTGGATGTCTGGAGGCTGGCAATTTCAACTGTTGTCTCAAAGCTGCAATGTCATCATCCTTTTTATTTATTAATTCTTCTATGCCTTTGACATCCTTGGGATTGTGACCCAAACTAATTATTATTTCCTCCAAAGTTTTAATTCTATTGTCTTTAGCCTGAGATGAAGCTCTTTCAAACTGTAGTTGTGCATTTGTGTTCTCTAAAGAATCTTGCAATTTATGAGCTACCATTTCTTTATGAGTCAATGTTGAATAGATCATTTCTCCGGTTTGTTTATGTAATTCAATTTGATCTAAAGGATGAATATCCTTTGCTAGGACTTCAAATTTTGTCCTAATATAATCAGAAGTTGTTTGGGGTTGCTGTACCTTGGGTTTGAAATGGCTCATTAACATTTTTCCCTATTGGATGTCAAAATCTGACATCAATCTTTCTTGATTCTTTGGAGCCATTTTCATGTATTGATTATATACTTGAATTCTCAGTGGATCATTCCTGGCCTTGATATTGATAAATGTATTTTTGATGTCCCAGGCCTCTTTCACTGGAGGCTTGAAAGAAGATATCTCTGTGCCTTTCTGTTTCTGTAGTTCCGTTCTTTGAAAAGTAGTGGATGCCCCACTAGCTACACCTGTTTGCTAACTATCTTCTCTTCCTTGACTATCAGAAATTTCTTCAACTGATTCAATTTCTGGAAGAGGATTCAATCTCTGCCTTTTAGTACCATGCTTCTCTGTAGTTCCACCAATAGGGGTGGATGTTTCAGCCTCTCTCTTTTTCCCTTTTTCCACATTAAGAGGAGTTTGTAGATTAGCAATTTCTGGCTCATTGATATGAACTGGAGGGATTTGTACTCGACCTTGTTCTTTTGATGTCTCTGGTTGCTTTTTCATTGTGAACTTTTCAAATACTTGTGTGTCCGATTCCTTTTCTTTTCCTTTTGATTCTACTACCATTGTACTAATCTCATGCAAATGTTGTTGTGAAGTACCTGCTGAAGAAGGTCCTGCTGTTTGCACCTGCCCAAAATAGTCCAGGTTAAGTATCCTTTCAAGGTCTTTCATTACATTATCAACATTGACCTGCTCATTATCTTGCTCTATCAAAGTTCCTTCCACCCATTCATCTGTATTGGCATATTGTTCTATTTCTGGCATCCTAAAATGAATGTATGGTGATAGTTTATTTTTCATTCTTCTATCACAGATAAAGCTATATGGATCATAGGGCGCCCAGTAGAAACTCTTTTGTAATTTGAAATAGTCTTCTAAAATCCTTTCGGCTTCTTTTCCAGCCTCCCTAGAATTACAAACAAAGGGACCTAATTGGCTCTTTATCCTGAGTTGAGCCTTTTTCTTTGCATTACAGAAATGAACTATATCTGAATTATTCATCTGCCTGAAGTACTCTAATGCAAAGAGTCTCATGGGGACATATCTTGGCAATTTGAAAGGGCACAATTCACATCCATAAATTCTGATTTCAGTATGATTCTGATACAAGTACCGGTCACCTATCTTGTACTGTTTTGAAAGCTGAAGGATTTTCTTGATTTCATTACTGACTCTAGAAGGGGATACTCCTATCAACAAGGTAGTTTCAGGGTGTACAAATAGGTCAATGAACTCATTATAGGAATAAGGGGAATTAGGGGAATTGTGAGTAATGGCAGACCAAAAGATGACTGACCTAGGGTTTCCTTTAGCATCAAGTTTCTGAATATGGAAAGGGAAACTTTTTGACTGATAATATATCATGAGATGATATATGAAAGAAGAATATTTGAATACTCTCTCATTTCCAAATTTCATGAACTGATCATGAATTTTGTCAGCAATATAAGATGCAAAATCATACTTAACAGTAGGAGGTTGTCCAGGGATAAAAATAGACAACAATACTAGGGTCAAATGGTCAACAAACTCACTAGTATTGAAGCCCATTATTGAAGATATCATGTTTAAAATAAGTCTGCCCTCATCAGTAAAAAAGGTATGACCATAAGGGGGAGGGCCTTTAGGCTGATGTTGTGGTAGCATAAAAGTCTGGCAAAGACGGTTTAACTCTTCATGGGACAATTCGATAGATTTCTCAAGTAATTCAGCCATGGACAGGGGAGTGAGGGCTTGACCAGGTTGGAATTGTAGCATCTTATTTATGGACTAAGCAGTTATTGGGAAGAGGACATCTTGACTTGGGGATAAGACTGCTCTTTGGTTAGGATCATAGTTGGCATGGAAAAAATGGATAATTTCAGGAAAAATACGGACTGCTGGGAGAAGGTACATGGGCATATTGGATTCCCAAAGTCCAATTATGTCAGAACCATTCAAATAGTTGTCTCTGCAGCGGCAAAATATTCGAAGAGGATTCTCACTAAGACCCAGGTCTTTAATTTGAAAATCCATATCGGCCAAAGGTAAGTAATCCAAATCTTTGTGAAGGGAATTCAAAGGTGCTACGTTTAAAGCCGCAGAAACTTCCATTTTTGGTTCTTGTGGATTCAAAAATGGAAATTCGGCTTATGGTGAAAAATTGAGAAAAATTACAGGTTTTTGGGGACGCAATTTGAAATTATGGGAAAAAAGAAGACTCAAATAAACTCTGTAGCAGTATTTGGTGCGGAATTTAAAACAAAAGCCAGTATTTCACAGAGTTTCAATGAGAATTGGGGTAAATACCTGTTTTTAGGAGATGAAAAAAGCTTAAACAGGTACAGACTGCAGCGGGTGAACGCTGGATTACTGGTCTGGCAGTGGTCTTCAGCAAAATTCAGTTAATGCCACTTGACAGTTGATTTTTTGAAATTCTTTGCATGGAGGGTGAAGTCGTTTTTTTGCATACAAAATAATGAAAAAGACGTGGGTTTTTTTTTAATTGGCAAAGTCAAATGGTGGTGGATTTTTTATTAATTTATGGGGTGACGTCAGCAGGTACGGGAGACGAGTCACGGAGATGGGCGGTTTATGGTTTTCATCGCACAACTTTTGGTAGAAGGCGGTTTTGGGAAAATGGGTAGCGATTCAACTCAATGTTTGACACATAGCTTTGTACTGTTTGGAAAACCGCCGGCCGATCGCGCATTATATTTCGTACGTGGATGGCCAGCGAAATAGATAACAGTCGTTGATTTCAGACGGGTCGATCGGACGGTTGATGGGACAGGAAGATGACGGGATTTTAATGGCACGGGCCCAACGTAATTAATAGTTAAATAAACTCATCGGGCGGGATTTGATTGGTGGGTTAGGTTTTTAATTAATCGTGTGGATTAATTAAATCCTTTATACAGTGGGAAAGCGATCGGGGATGGTTTTTAAACCAGAGTCAAACGTTTGGGGTATGGATATTTAACTCAAGTTAAGCATCGGGCAAATTGAAAATACAAAGGGGATGAGTTATTTGTTTGAAGTTTTAGTTTAAACTAAACTTCGAGTTTATTTTTGTTTTAAACACGTAAAAACATGTTTAAAATTTTTTCCATGTATTTTTATTATATGATAATTAAACTAAAGCGATTTATTTACCATAGGGGGCAGGAATATATATAAAGTTATATTTTAACCAAAGGGGGTATAAAGTGGGTTTTTTACTTTGAACAAGTGGGGATTAAATACTTTGGTTAAAAACTATAGTAAATGGGTTTTCGGGATATTATATAAAAGGAGTTATATATAATAAGAAAAGGTGATTTTTGTAGGGAGTTAATATATATAAATTAGAGTTAATATGACAAAGGGACAATGTAAACTCAAAATTCATTAATATAACTAAGCAAGTGAAGATTTACAAGAAAATTGCATTATAACAACTTCATCACTTAGACTTAGAATAAAAAGTGATTTTGAGGGTTTTTATGTACTATTGCATGATTTTCCTATTGGGAGGTGAATGAATGTTAAGTACTTAGGCTTTTCCAATTATTAGGCCAAGGGTCCGGTCCCTCCAAAAGTCAAGGAAATGCCTTGAGCCCCTTTAATCTTCAAATACCTTAGTGACTAGGGAAATTAGTGAATTCTTTAGGGAAAAATGAAAGGGAAGTTAATAATCTTGACTTTGCTTTGCTGTGAATTTTTTCCAATGTAGTATCTGCCTTTGCACTTGTAATGAAAGGAAAATTGAACACATTTAGAACCATCATTCATCACATGTAATTCTGCAACAACATCTACCTACCCTACCTACTTTCCCCTATCATTTTCTCTTCTTTATTAGGGTGCACTTAGACTGGCAAACCCTTTATCACACTTTTTATTTTACATATGGAAATCTATATATTTCTAACCTTATTACATCCAAGGGCTCAGATTAAACTGTTGAGCTCCTTTTATTAACTCTACCTATCTGCTTATCTGCCAAGATTAAACAGTTTGGTCAGATTTTATTCTCTATCTCTAAAACATGAAATTGAAAGATGAACTAGCCAAGTTTAAACTGTTTGACTATTCCTCAATTGTGGCAATAAGATACAAGCTGCACACAATTTGTTTATTACATCAGAACAAAAGTAGTGGCATTTAGATTTTCACACTTTCCTTGGCCTTTCTTTCGGTGGGGTTCATTTTCTTTTACTTTTTTTTTGGCCATTTTTATTCTTTTTATCCTTTGATTTTTCTTTTAGGGTATACCCTCTTTACATTTTTTAAGTTTTTGATTTTTTGAATTTTGGAAAATATGGAAAACCTTTGCAACAAGAAAAGGTATGAACACATTACATATCTCATTGAGTCAATCATGAAAAATGACACCTATTGGTATAGGAGTCTAACAGGTACTACCTGAATCAGTCAACACTATTAACTTTTTCTTCTTGATATGTCCTTCTATCTTGAGAGTTTGAGGAGTGGTAATTCCTACCAATGCATTACACGATATGGTCAGACTCATTTCTTCCTCTTCTAGGGTTGGTTCCTGGTGTATATCCTCTTCTTGTTCATTTTCTTATTCCTCTTCACAATCTATGTAAAATAATTTCTTCTTAGCACACTTATGACCTTAAGTGTATTTTCTATCACAACTGTAGAAAAGCCCTTTTGCTCTTTTTTCTTCCAATTTTTGTGGTGTCAACCTTGTAGGTTGTGGAAATATAGGAGTGGCAACACTTCCTTCTTTATAGAAGTGACTGGTAGGCTTCCTTGTCGCCACAATTTGACATTCAATTTTTCTTGCCAACTTGAATGCCTTCTCCAATGAATCAAGTTCCAAAACGTGAACTTCATGTTGGATGTTATCCTTTAAAGTACCTATGAAGAGATCAATCCTATGTTCCTCTGGAATATCAATTACCCTTATATTCAATTTTTGGAAGTCCTCAATGTGCTCCCCCACTGAACACTTTTTTTTGAGATTTATCAATTGGCTAAAGAAAGTGTTTCTCTTTGTATCCTCATAATGTGCTATCATTTCCTCCGTAAAAATTGACCAAGTGACAATTTTTTTACGGGAGCAAAGCCATCGATACCATACAAATGTATTTTGTTCTAAATGTAAAGTTGCAATGTGTACCTTTTGTGTGTTTTGCACATTATGGAGATCAAAATATTGCTCCATATGTATTATCCATGTTACAGGATCCTTTCCATCAAACTTCCTCATATCCATTTTTGGAATATGGTGGTTCTTCCCGCCAACATTAGAGTTTATGAAATCACGATTAACATTTATTTTGTTCTCATCATGAGTTTCCTCTACTATCTTTTCACCATTAGGTAACATTTGTTGTATCAACTTTCTCAAACCTTCCATGTCTACTTTTAGATCATTCTTCATTTTTTCCATTTTTTCATCGATCTTAGCTTCCATGTCATCCATCTTAGATTCCATGCCAGCTTCCATGCCATTCTTCAAACTATCCATCTTAGATTTCACGCCTTTCTTCAAACCATCCATCTTAGTTTCCATGCCTTTCCTCAAAACTTCCATGTCATTTTTTGTTGCTCTTTGCGAGAGCGAAATTTGTTGCACTTTCTCTTGTAAATTTGATATGTCATGTTTCCATTCTTTGCCTTCATGAGTCATAGTAGAGCCTTCTAAAGGATTTATGGGTGTTTAGGGGCCATTTTAGAATCCAATACTAATATCTATTCTACAATATTCCCTTGGAATCAATTCAAATTGATTCTTCAAACAAGACTTATGCAATTCGGGAAACAAAATACACACCTTTTAGTTGCTTTTGAGGAGCTCTATATTGAAATTGAATTATCTCTATAATTGTAGATCATCAATATCTAAAATTTAGCCTTATAGTAGCACTCTAAAGCTTCTTTCAAATGTCATAGGTCTTACCTGATTTGGATTCTTCAAGTCAAAGTTATGTCCAATCTCCCACAATGACCCAATTATGGACTAGTTCAATAGAGCGAACTTGTACGACTTTCCACATGTCACTTTTTCCTCCTTTGGCTCTAAAATTGATAGAAAAAAAACTACATTCTGTCTACTTGCAGCCACTTTTTACATAACTCCAATCCGATGCTCAGAGAGAGAGTTATAAATATTTTCCCACGATAACCTCTTTGAGATGAAATTTGGGAGCCTGAAAAATACCTAACTTCCACAAATCATATCTCCGACAATATTGCGAACCAAGCTCTGAAATTTTGTGATGATTTTCCTCAGGATTGTGGCTTCTCTCTCTAAATATTTCAGCTTTCGAATCTTTGTAGAAAAAACGTTATAGCACAAATGCCGCGATGAACTGTTTAGGTTAAATTGAGGAGCCTGCAAAAATCCCTAACTTCCATAGTTCATATCTCTGAAAATATTTTGAACCAAGCTCTGAAATTTTGTGATGATGTTCCTCAGGATTTCAGCTTTGTACTCTAAAAATTTCATCTTTTGAACCTTTGTATAAAACACGTTATAGTGAAAATTCCAGGATGACCGGTTTGGAGCAGTGAAAACCCTAGAATCCAAAGCTCTGATACCAAATGTTGTGAAACCAGCTCCAAAAAGAGAAGAAAAGAGATATCAACGCCTTAGAAATAAGCCACTTTGAGGGGGAAACCCCTAATACATTACATGAATGAACAATTCTTGGATGATAAAAATTACAAAACCTCCTTTCTATATATAGGAGCCCATGGGGCCACAATGTAATCCTACCCAACCTAACAATAATAATTTAAGGGAACAATAATAAAAATATGGGGGTTACAGGGGTAAAATAATAAAAGTAAGGGACTATGTTAGTAATATAGGGACCTAAAATGGGAAAATTGCCAAGACACTTGAAATCAAAGGAACAGAAGTTGATTGTTCAACGCAATGCTAGATTCTCCTGGACCAGCGGATATCTTTTTCATATAAGAGCTGATATGAATATACATAGATGCATCCAAGAAGACGTGACTTATGACATCCTAAGGGCCTGTCATGATGAGCCATGCGGTGACGAATTTGCAGATCGCAGGACGAGGCACAAAGTATTGCAAATGGGTTATTATTGGCCTACAATTTTTAAATATGCCAAGAAATATGTCCAAGCCTATGATATTTTTCAAAGAATGGGCCGCCCTGGACAATCCGACGAAATGCCATTACAGCCACAGTTACTAGTGGAACCTTTTGAATGATGGGCACTGGACTTCGTTGGGCCATTCAACCCACCATCAAATTAGAAGGCCTACATACTGGTTGCCACATATTATGTGACCAAGTGGGTAGAAATAGTGGATTTATCAAGAGCTACAGAAGAATCTGTGATCAATTTTATTTTGAGCTATTTGTGCGGTATGGATTACCTCACGAAGTGACAACTGATGGGGGAACATATTTTGTGGGAAATAAAATTATTTCCACTATGAGGAACCACCATGTCACCCATAGAGTCACCTCTCCCTACCACCCATAGGTGAACGGGTAGGTTGAAAGAACCAACAAGGTCTTTGAGGAAATTATCACTAAAACAGTCTCAATGCATCGATGGGATTGGGCTACTAGACTACCGGAGGCCTTGTGGGCTTACCGAACAACATGGTGAAACACCACTGGATATTCTCCATACCATATGATATTTGTAAGGGAACTAATTTTTCCTATTGAACTTGAAATAAAGACTCTAAGAACAGCCCAGGAAGTGGGGCTAGATTTGATGGAGGCCCAGACTAGAAGACTCCAACAATTAAATAAATTAGATGAAGCACGACTACTTGCTCTCCAATGCATTGTGATTATTCAAAAACAATAAGCTAAGTGACATTACAACCTCATCAAAAAGAAGACATTCTAGAAAGGTTATTGGGCACTCCTCTACGACTCCAGATTCCAAGACTTCCCGGATAAGTTACAAAAAAGATAGCTCAATCCATATGAAATTCAGGAAGTACACAACAATGGTACCATTACCTTGAATACCATGGATGGATCTGGCTCCACCTTCAAAGTCAATGGACACTGAGTGTGCCTCTAGCATAAACCACTTACAAAAGAGTCTTTCTGCCAACAGGTGCGTGATGATCCCACCATCCAAATTTTAGCTTTAGGGGGTGATGGCCCCACAAATTTAAGTTCATGAAAATTTGTTATTTCCACTTGCAAATATTGTATATATGTTTCCTACAATTTATAGTTTTTATTTTTGTACATTCCATCTCTTCTTCATGCTCACAACTGCATTCTTTTTCTCTTATCCTTTCGTTTCTGTGTGATGTTCAATCCAATTGAATAACCATTGTTCAATCGAATTGAACAACTGATGTTCAGTTCAATCGAATGGCCGTGTTTTGTGTATTTATTTTGCTATTCAAAACTTTCAATGGTTGTTGTTAAATCCAATTCAACAGTTGTTGTTCAATCGAATTGAACAATTGTTGTTCAATTCTATTGAACATCCATGTTTTGTGTGTTTATTTCGCTGTTCAAACCTTTAAATGGTTGTTGTTCAATCTAATAGAATAGTTTTTGTTCAATAGAATTGAACAAATGTTGTTTAATTCAATTGAATGACCATGTTTTGTGTGTTTATTTTTCTGTTCAAACCTTTGAACGACTGTTGTTCAATCCAATTGAAGAGTTGTTGTTCAATCGAATTGAACAACTGTTGTTCAATTCAATTGAACGACCATGTTTTCATGTGTTTATTTTGTTGTTCAAACGTTTGAACGATTGTTTTTCAATCCAATTGAACAGTTGTTGTTCAATCAAATCGAACAACTATTGTTCAATTCAATTGAACGATCGTGTTTTGTGTGTTTATGTTGTTCTTCAAACCTTTAAACGATTGTTGTTCAATCTAATTGAATAACTATTGTTCAATCGAATTGAACAACTGATTTATTTTTGAAGTATGTTTTTTTACTTGTGATGGTCTCTTTTCGAATATCCACTCCCCTTTACACACCCTTTCTATAAATTTCATTTTTGGGAGGGAATTGGCACCTGAAGAGGAGAAAAGTAGTGATATTACTAATATGGTGATCCTTTGAAACTTTGATGGAAATCCCTACTCCGGAATCTGACATGGTATTATTTATGCAATGAAGGGCTCGACATCTCCTGTTCAAACATATTATCACACAATTCATTTTCATAGTCTTATTCTGGTCTTTCTGCACTCTCAAGTAGCGATTCTCCTTGACAAGAGGATATAGGAATAAATATGTATTAATTGTATTGGCATTCTTTTTACTTCTCACACCATCCCTAACTCTTAAGGAGTTAATGAGCCTCCCTTCATGTATAAAGAACAATAACATATTATGTCTATGTGGAATTTTTAAGAGAGAATAGGGGATCTCATCACGAGCCAACCTACCATAATCATAAGGGTTTAATAGGTGACATGCCCACAATGACCAACACACCAAGGTAGTGACCTTCTCGACATCTCAAGCTGCTTGAAGGACAAGAGGTCTCATCATGAGATGGACTTATCACTCTGTTACAATCCCCGTGAATGGCACTGTAATTATCTGGCTACCACTCTAGCACAATGGTCTCTACATAAAGCAAGAAAAATGCCTACTTTTCAAAGAGAAAACATTATGTCTATATGAAAATTTTTAAGAGAGAATAGGGGGTCTCATCACGAGCCAACCTACCATGATCATAAGGGTTTAACAGGTGACATGCCCATAATGGCTAACACACCAGGGCAGTGAACTTCTCGATATCTCAAAATACTTGAAGGATAGGATGTCTCATCACAAGCCAACCTGATCACTCTGTTACAATCCCAATGAATGGAATCTTGACTATCTGGCCGCCACACCAACACAATGATCTCTCCATAAAATAAGCAAAATTTCTACTTTTACATAGAGGATTCTAGCTCATTTCCGGGTTAAAATAGCAACCCTATTGAGGCTATGAAATTTTGTTGGCAGCACTGGCTCTTCTTGTGGTATGGAAGTATTTTTCTTACAATATCCAATTAATTTTATATGCCTTACTTCCTATTAATCCATTTCTGAGATAAATGCACTACTCAAATAAGTGTTATCACTATCTACCTGGCATAATTAAATATGAATGAATTATCTTTTCATGTTTGAATTGAAGGATGGCAGCACCAATCATAATTCGTCACTTGTCATGCTTCTGTCATGCTACACCGTCAAAATAGGACATCCTGTCATAGTAATTGCTATCCCAAAATTTTCCCCTTCTTCAGTCATTTCCTCTTGATGTATAGTTGCGATGATTATTAACTTCTAGCCTTTGCCTCGTATACATTCATGATTTTTGCAATATTTCCTCTTTTCTTGAGCTCCAAGGCCATGGATTCCCTTCTCTCGTATAGTCGTGATGAGTACAGATTTCTGACCCTTGCCTTGTATGCATTCATGATTGTTGCAATCTTTTCCCTTCTCTTAAGCCTTAAGGACATGGATGCCCTTCTCCCGATGGAGGGGGTACAAATATCTATAATGAATAAGCATGCGAATTACCCACGCAACTCCCTTCGGATACACTAATGGGACTAAGAGATCATTGCATTTATGATATAAGGTTGCATTTTTATAAAATATGTGAAAAAAAAACACATGCAGTGTTTTGTTTTAACCACCAGGGCCGAAAGAGACGTAGACAAAAGAAGAAACCATCTCAATAAAAAAATTAGCCATGGGGGGGAATTCTCTCCTCAATGAACCCACAACCTTCCAAGTATCAGAATCAGCTCGCACCATTCTCTAGCAAGTTGGCTATATTCCATATTCACAAAGAATTCATGGTTTTAACATAGAGATAACATTTGAGTTCCTATGAAAGTTGCAGGAAGGGCACACCACAGTTAGAGAGGAACCTACTAAAACCCTGTACCTAATTACCCAACATAAGAATTTCATGCAGCGGAAGGGAGTGATATCCAAACTGGGACTGATTCATAGAGATATTGTGCAGAATGGGCAGGCATACATCCAAGACATTCAGGAAGAAGCATTAGCAGCAGCCAAACAGAGATGGCTAGCCTCTACAAACAGTGTGAAGAACAGAGAGCCATTTGGTTACAGGAACGTCAAATCTATTTCTTCCAGGTTCCTTCTGTACAAACACCTAATTTTGAACATTGGTCCTACATGGATAGGATGCAAATACATATGCCCCCTCATCTGGTATCCCCTTGAAGACTATCATCATGATTATGAGTTACCAGAGGGGCACACAAATGCAACATTTGCAAAGAAAAAACAGAGGCATGGATTTAGACTTTACAAAGAAGAGGTATACCTTGCATATTCTTTAACCCAACTACACGTCAGCCATTTGTTTGCACAGGGGCATGCAAAAAGGTAAGCAGGGGAGTATGTTGGGCCAAGAAAAAGGTATGTTTCACCCCCATATTTACTAAGATTTGTCATGCACTTTTATATATTTTCCCTTCATCTTAGACATAAAGTAAAGGAAATAATGCAAAAGTGAGGCAAAATGGATTAGTGATAAAAGGGGTGTTTGATAACATAAAAAATGATTTGTCACTGCCTTTATTGATAGGGAAGCAAAACAGCCAAACCGCTGACCGGATGACCGAAAGACAGCAAACAAGGAAGGCAGACAGAATCCTACGAATCGGTAGAAGATGGAGAGGTACGGTCATGATTGAAGCACTGAAAAGATAACCACAAAGCAATAGGGTCCCATAATGAGAAAGATCCGTTACTACTCTTGAATTCGCCTTTAAGCTATAAAAGGCCGAAGAATGAACAAGAAAAACAGTTCCTGTAATATAATCTTTCTGTAATAAATGTATTTGGACAGAATCGTCAAGTTTTGTACTAATGTATTGCTCGGTGGATTAATAAATAATTTGGCGTTTTTGGAATAGAAAACTTCTGAGTATTCCTTAGTTGTAGGCTTCTAGTGGCTTGAGCCGAGCCCTGGGGGTTCTTCTGCTACTTATGTGCTTTACGTTTATTTACAGAATTTGCGTTCCCATGTTATCCATTGTGTTTCATAACATATCATTTGAATTGGTTAATTGCGAGCATGAGATGTTATATCTTCCTTTTTACTACACTAGTTTACCATTCACACTCTTTGATCATAATTCAGTGCTTTTACAATTGTTAGGTTAGTTACAACACGATTGTTGTTCAATTCTGCATAAAGTTGATGTTTGATCTTTTCATCATCATTATGAGTGTTTGGTTGATGTTTAATTTAGAAAGATGTTATTAGTTGATTAAAAGAGAATTCCATTGAAAAATTTAGAATAATTTATTGTTGTTCAATTTTATTAGGATTGTTGTTCAATTCGTGAAGGTTCTTGTTCAATTAATCAAAACGTGCTAATCAATTGCAGTTTATTCTTTTAAGTTTTAAGTAGTTATTTCTGCATAGGCTTAGAACAGAGTTAGCTCCCTTGAAGAGTTAGAAAAATTTCATAATTCACTTCCAAGTTATTTTTATTGAACTTCGAGAATTAGACAATCTTCCTTATGACAATTTAGAGTAGTCAACCTCCGATGTCACTTTCATATATTGTGCTTACACTCTTGAAATAAAAAGAATTTCCCTGGGTTGATAATTAATAAATATAATTGAGGTTACCTTCAAATAGTTACATTTATGAGCCAACAGTTGTTGCTGCTTTTTTTCTTTGATTCTCTTGTATTTATTCTAAATCTATCTTCTACAATTACCTATTCAACAACTCTTTCACTCATGGACTAGTGCCACAACTCTTCATCTTCAAACTATCTTGTTTCCACTTCTTCTTGCGCTTCATTTTCCTGAATTTATTTCTACCATATTTCTTTATAGCAAAATATTATCTCTTCTTAACTCCATTTTTGAAACACTATTTCAATTATTTCATCTTTGTCTTCAGAGACACCCATATATCTTCACGTTCATCACTAGGTACTGCTAAATTTTTCCTGTACTCTACCCACTCTAGATCAATGTTAGAAATAAACTCATTATGATTTACAGTGAAAGATTCCTTCTCTTCCTCTTCCTTATCTGCCTTACCTTCCACTCCTTTACAAACCTTTGCTACTGCAAACCGGTTGTCTTCGAATTTTCTTCCAGAAAAAAGTACGCTTCTCTCACCAAATAAAAACATATCAATGTGTTGTTGCATCATGTGCAACAATTCATCATGAGTTAATGGTTCTTCATCAAATTTAACATTAGCATAATTTTCATCCACTCTATTGTGTGATATCTAAGCATGCATGTGCTCATTAAAAAATTCAACTTCACCAAATTAATCAACTATGGTTGGATTCACTAGTGTACATGTAACTTTCCAGTCATCATCCAGATGTGTTTCATCATATTGGTATTCACCATCATATGCACCATCCAAATTACAGTGGAGTCCTTGAGCATTTATATGCTTTTTCTTTATTTCACACACAAAGGATTTAACTTATCTCTCTACAATATTTGTTGCATATTATTCATTCATATGCATGCCTGCATAATGGGTTTCACTTTTATAGTCTTCATGATGACCATCCACTTTTGAGTTGGATTCTCCAAGCTTTATTGTCTTCCTAGAGTCTTGCTCATCTACTCTCAGATCTACGACTGAATTATCTATTAATTCTCCAACAAACTGCGACACATCTTGTTGATACATGTCATTTTATTCTATGTCAAACTCTTCTTTCAGGATCTTCCATGCTTCCTTGGAATTTGTAGATTTTTCTACCTTGCACAAAAAAATTCTCATGCAATGCCTCTTTTATAAAATCCAATGCTAAAGCATTGCATACTTTATCATACTGATGATTAAACCAAAACTCAATTAACTATTTGCCTCAAAGAAAATTTAGCATTTTGATAACCCAATGATAAAAATATTTACCAGTAAACATAGGAGGTGTTAGCAGATATAGACTACACCAATCATCCCTGATCTCTTCTCCATCTTTTGCTAGAATCACCAGTTCCTCATATGTGCCTTCAACCTCTCTAACCAAGGCAATGATCTCTACCTATTATTTTCGATTCATTTTCTTAATCTAATTAAATCACGCTTTCTTTCTCATGGTTTTTGTCTCTCTACTATCTTATAGCTTCTTTATTGATTGCATGAGGCTATCTTCCATATTTCCTTCAAAAAAAAATATGAGGTTTAATATGTGCCCCCATAAGACACAATATTCATCCAAAACACTGTCATGCTTGAAAAAATAGAACAAAAACATATTGTGTACTAGTTCACCTTTACAAGGGCCTAAAATTTGTTTCAAATAAACTTTAATAAGAAAATAACAAAATCACTTTACAAAATCTCATTTTTCTCTTTATAACACTTTAATCTCTTTCATAAACCTTTAATATATTTCATAAACATTTCCTTTTAATAAAAACTCTTTTTTCAAGAAGAATTTGAAACAAAAACAAAAGCCTTTATTTTATATATATATGAAAAACTCTTTTTAAAACTCCTTCAGTTATGTGACCCTTCAATAATTCTCCAATTTTAATATCTCAAATCAGAAACAAAACCTTTCGAATAAATTTTTGAAGCCCTTTCAAATAAAGCATGTAAAATTTCCTTATATAGACTTCATTCTTTAAAATAACCCTTTTACTTGCACATGTGTTGATTCAGGTGGCTCCAAAGACACACACAGGACAAAGAGAGATGATGAAAGCTAAAAATCAAAGTGTTTGGATTTCTCTCGAACTAGGTTCAAGTTAAAGAGTTCGTCACCCTGATAGCAACGGTGCAAATGACGTGTTAATTTGAGCTCGTATAAGAAAGTTAGGGTAGTTAAGGCTAGGGAAGTGGGACCCACAACATACCACATGGCATTCCAGTAAGCACGTGGAACCCACATGACAAGCCCCTTAGCTATTGACACATGGTGCTCCTCCATTAGCCCTTTGCCCCTGCAGAAAAGACAAAAACAAGATGATATTTAATTTCCCACATTAAAAAAAAAACCATTAAAAAAATAATAACTATATATTAAATATAGTTATTAAAAAAACAAAATCAATTTAAATATGGTAAATTGTTATGTAACAAAAATCATATTAAATATGGTTAAATTCCATATTAAACAAAACCTCCATTTTTGTTTTTGGGAGTCGTTACAATATGGAGATACAAATTCCATATATTATATGGTTTGAAAAAACTATATTAAAACTAAAATTGGGTTTTAAAACAATATTTGCACTCAATGGGATTTGAAGTCATAACCTCCAAAAAACAACTAAATCAATATGATTATGCCAACCGATGTGCCAACCTCACACTCTGTCTTATTCATTCTCACACTTTATTATAAAATGGCATTCAAATGGTTCAAGGAAACCATGGAGAATGATGGAGAATAAATGAGAGATGAGGGCATAGGGAGGCCAATGGAGCCATGAGAAAAGAGAAGGAAGGTCAGGTGGAATATGGACATGCAGTTTGAGGTAGGATGGTGCACGCAGTTCAAGGGAATCTTTTTTGATGCCAAGGGAATCTTTTGGTTCCAAGGAGGTAAAATTTTCTTGTGTCAAAATGTATTAAACTTTATATGCATTTTAACCAGAATTTCATAGGGAGCATGATGGTGTGTCCAGATTTTCTATTTGAGCATCGGTTTTTCAGATTCCATGTGGAGGAGAATATTTAGGAATCTTAAGGGAATCTTTTAGATTCCTTCGAGGCCAAAATTCACCGGTGTTAGAATGAGGTCAACTTTATACTCATTCTTCTCGAAATTTCGCAAGGATCTCAATGTTGAGATTAGATTACTATTTTGAGTTGCAGATTTCCAGATTCCATCTGAAGCATCATCTTTGAGGAATCTAGGGGGAATATAAAGAATTCCCTAAGGCCCAGATTTTCAGTTTTTCATAATTCAACAAATGGACAGTCAATCCTACACCTCTCAGGAACACGATTTCAGCAGTGCAATCATATTGTCCATATAAGCCTTTGTTTTTCAGCCACTTTTCAAAGTGGAGTTGCAACTGTCAACATTGAATGTGTGAGCAGTCATTTTCAGGATATTCGATGCCACAAGATTGATGGTACAACTAGATTGCAAAATTTTATCATCCTTATCTTCAGATAACTCCAGGATGTGAGGTACATGCAGTGTGATGATGTCCTTCTTTTTTCCATGAGAGGCATTGTGTTGTATGAACCCCTATTGATGTTTGATGTGGTATTTTGTTTTTTTTTTTATGTGAGATGTAATTTCTATCATGGATTTGTTATATTTTTTGAGATCCCTTCGATGCCATGTTAGCGAGATACTCATTGTCACATGTATGTTCGATTTATATCCCTTTGTGGCCATGCTAGCGGGATACTCATATTCATTATGTGTGAGTTATTGTCATAAGGATAGGAGTCATTTTTGTGAATGAGAGTTCTTGTAGTGGAATATCTTGTGGAGAGGTCCAGTCACTCTTGCATGAAGGAATTTTCATTGTATGTGAGATAAAATACCATCCGTGTACATCCTCACTCTTTCCAGCACTTAATGCAGTGGCCTACACCATATTGACACTAAGGCCCAGAGACGTAGTCCCTCTTGGACAAACTCCATTATCAATCTCTTATGTTGTTAAAGCTTGTTATGTTCCTCTTCTTTGTAACATCTAGATGTTCATTTATTTTCATTAATGATTTTATTAAATGCAATTCTAACACATCAGCCGAAGTAAAATGTCTTGGTTAAAGGGTGTCATCAATTTACCTAGATCAATTGGTATCAGAGTGGTCTTCTTGTTGTTTTGGATTGCAGGCGTGAACCATTGAAAGTTCGTTGAGTTGAGAAATGGAGGATGTCAAAGACATGTACGAGACCATGCTCAGGCTATCCGAGAAAGCAGACATGTTGTATGAAGCTTATGAGAAACAAGCAACAAACAACGCTAAGTTGAAAACACTTCTACAAGAGGAGAAGGAGGACAAAAATTAGTTGGAGCTTCAATTGGAAGCCATGACAGAGGCATTGGAAGAATTGAAGCATGAAAACCAAAGTCTTAAAACAGAGCATGCTACATTGAAAATGTTCCTACAACAAAATAAGGAGGAAGAGAAGTGACTGCAACTTCAATTTCAAGCCATAACCGAGGCATTGGAGGAATTGAAGTGCAAAAACGAAAGTATTCAAGAAGACCATGAGGCATTGAAGACACTCCTAGAGGAAGAAAAGGAGGAGAAGAAGCGATTGCAGCTTCATCTACAAGCTGCGACAGAGGCCTTGAAGGAAGTTAAGCATAATGAAGGCTTAGAGAAGCCCTCTTCACCTATTTCAAAACCGACAGCTAAGGTAAACAGTGTTGATTTCTGTTCAGTTTCATCTTCACCTGATATTGTTTCTTTTTGAAGTGTGGTGATCCCCATTATAGGAACTGACATGCGACTCCTCACCAAGATGGGGTACAAAGGAGGAGGACTTGGAATTCATGGCCAAGGAATAACTCAACCATTGAAGGTTGTGCAGAGACCTCGCTATGCAAGTTTGGGATACACTGAAGAAGGATGTTCAAAGGACATCAAAGGTAGACATACATTGTTGAACTCATCAGGGAAGAGGATTGATGGGAACACTTCAAAATCATCCCATAGAAGTGCATGTTGCAGTGAAAGAGCTGAGGCAAGCTATCATAACCATGATCGCACCAGAGACCACCAGGGAAAGTATAAAAAAACTCAGTATACCATAGTGCATTTTGATTATAAGAATGTTGATAATCATGGTCATAAATTGTGGCATAAAAAAACTTGTCATTTTTGTGGTTTACATAACCATGTGTTTGTTGCGTGTTGGAAAAGAATGGCAACACATAGGAGGATGAGGCATGGAAAGCCTTCTCTACAGCAGGGAAAGAAATTGGTTAAATAGGTTTGGAGGAAGAAAACCTTTTGCAGCTAGTGCAACCAAAGTGGTCATAAAAGAGCCACGTTTTTTAGGCTCCATCCAGAGCAACACCTTATGGACAAAGTGTCGATACATGGACTGGTTGAAACAGATGTTCGATAAGCAAATGTGCCACAAGGAGATGATCCATTCACTTTGATAAGTGAGATAAGGTTTTTCTAGATGTGGTAGTGTCTCATGGTCATGTTTTTAAATCATATGTTGCATTTTTTTCTGTAAAAGTGATGATGTATTTTCCATCACTTGTTAAGAAACAATGATATTTGGGCCTTGTTTTATAAATCGTGTGATGCATTAATTTCATGTAAAAGTGATTAGGTGTTTTCCATCACTTCAAAATGCAAGGATGATGTTTTTGGTCTTGCAGTGATAGCTAAGGTGTGATTTCCATTTCATGTAAACTTGAAAACCGAGTATTGAAACTCCTAGAAAGTATGGAATGCTTGGGTCATATTTGGTCATATTTGAGCATGTAATTTGTGAGAGAATGTACTACAAGTTTGTAGAGGATGCAGGTGTCGATTCATAACTTATGGCTCCGAAGTAGAAAGGTGAAGGAGAAAGAAGGGTGATATTTTTCAGGACACTTGTGGTGCAGACAGTGTATACAACAGTTGCAGATTATTGTTTATGCTTTTGGAGGACCAAAAGATCCTTAGTGGGGAGGAATGATCTAGGTGGATCTAGAGACACACACAGGAAACATAGGGCTGATGAAAGCTCAAAAATCAAAGTGTACGTATTTCTCTCGAACCAAGTTGAAGAGTTCGTCGCCCTGATCGCAATAGTTCGAACGACACCTCAATTCGAGCTCGTATAAGAAACTTAGAGCAGTTTGAAGTTTTGTTAAGGCAAGGGAAGTAGGGCCCACAACATGAAACATGGCGTCCCAGTAAGTATGTGGGACCCACATTGCAAGCCCCTCAGCTGTTGACACATAGCCCTCCTCCATTGGCCCCTTGCCCCTGTAGAAAAGATAAAAACAAAATGATGTTTAATTTCCCGCATAAAAACAAAAAAAAAAACATTAAAAAAATAATAACTATATATTAAATATAGTTCTTAAACAAACAAAATCAATTTAAATATGGTAAACTGTTATGTATTATTTGATTAATTTATTGATTTACTTCATTTTTATCTAATAAATTAATTTATTTTATTAATTAATTAAAAATTTTACCCAACCCTTTTACCTATTGTATTTTAATTACATAATAATTTATAAACCCATTTAATTAATTAAAATTTATTTATTTTATTTATTTATTTTTAACTAACTAACTAACTTTCTAACTACTAGTCTTGACAGCTAGTTCTTAACAGTTAGTTCTCAATGACTATTTCCAGGCAATGATGCATCTCCACTATTTATTCATTGAGATCGATTAGTCTCTCCACCTTGTCCTGAGGATGAACCACATTAGCTGGTTCAAAATTTCGACCTAATCTGAATGATGTGATTAATCCAAAAATACTTTTATCTACATATTAAATATGGTTGAATTCCATATTAAACAAAACCTCCATTTTTGTTTTTGGGATTCATTACAATATGGAGATATGAATTTCATATATTATATAGTTTGAAAAAACTATATTAAAATTAAATTTGGGTTTAAAAAAAATATTTAGACTCAATGGGATTTGAACTCAAAAACTCCCAACAACAACTATCTTAATATTATTATGCCAACCAATGGGCCAACCTCACACTTTGTATTATTCATTCTCACACTTTATTATAAAATGACATTCAAATGGTTCAAGGACACCATGGAGAATGATGGAGAATACATGTGACATGAGGGCACAGGGAGGCCAATGGAGCCATGAGAAAAGAGAAGGCAGGTCGAATGACAGACGGACACGCAGTTCAAGGCAGGAAGGTGCATGCAGCTCGAGGGAATCATTTTTGATGCCAAGGAAATATTTTGATTCTAAGGAGGTAAATTTTTCCTGTGTCAGAATGTATTAAAATTTATATGCATTTTAACCAGAATTTCGCAGGGAGCACGATGGTGCACCCATTTTTTCCATTTGTGCAACAATTTTTTAGATTCCCCATGGAGTAGAACCTTCAGGAATCTTGGGGGAAACTTTCAGATTCCTTGAAGACCAAAATTCGTCGGTGTCAAAATGAGGTCAAATTTATACTCATTCTTCTCAAAATTTCACAAGGATCTCAATGGTGAGATCAGATTCCTATTTTGAGTTGTAGATTTCTAAATTCCCCGTAAAGCATCATCTAGTAGGAATCTAGGGGGAATTTAAAAGATTCCCTAAGGCCTAGATTTTCACTTCGTCAGAATTAATAAATTTAAAGTCAATCCTACACCTCTCGGTGACATGAGTTCAATGGTGTAGTCATATTTTCCATCTGAGCCTTATGTTGTTTAGCCACTTTTCAAAGTGGAGTTGTAGGTGTCAACATTCAATATGTGATCAGTTTTTTTCAAGATATTTGATGCCACGAGATTGATGGTATAGCCAGATCATAGTAGTTTATCATCCTTTTCTTCAGATAACTTGAGGATGTGAGGTATATGCAGTGTGATCATGTACTTATTTTTTCCATGAGATGCATTGTGTTATATGGATACCTGTTGATGTTTGATGTGGGATATTGTTTTGTTCTTGATGTGAGATGTAATTTCTATTATGGATTTTCTATATTGTTTGAGATCCCTTTGATGCCATGTTGGCGGGATACTCATTTTCACATGTATGTTTGATTGATATCCCTTTGTTTCCATGCTGGCAGGATACTCATAGTCATAATGTGTGAGTTGTTGTCATAAGGATAGGAGTCCTTTTTTTGAATGAGATTTCTTGTAGTGGAAAATCGTGTGGGGAGGTCTAATCACTCATGTGTGAGGTCATTTTCCTTGTATGACAAAGAAAATACCATCCATGTACATCCTCACTCTTTCCAGCACTTAATGTAGCAACCTACACCATCTTGACACCGAGGCCCGAAGATGTAGTCCCTCCTGGACGAACTCCGTTTTCAATCTCTTATGTTGCTAAATATTTCTATGTTACTCTTCTTTACAACATGTAGATTTCCATTTATTTTCATTAACGCTTTGACTAAATGCAATTCTAACACATTAGCTAAAGTAAAAGGTATTGGTTAAAGGTTACCAGAAATGTACCCGAATCATGTGTGGTGTATACTGCGAGGTCCTCGAGTTGGAACTACGGTCAACGGGTGCCCGTGACTGCCCACAGACATGTGGATACGTGACAAACGAACCGAGTTACAAGAGCACACATTCAACACTTATAGTGGCGACCCAAGTCAGTGGACCCGTGCATGTTATAGTGGTCACACTATGGGTGCACCCACATCATGGGGTGCCTGGGAAAGGGCGACACGATTGTGTCATGATGAAAAGTAATGGCATGTAGCGATATAGTGTGAAATGAAGGAATGAACGATGATGAGCGATGGGGTAGCATGCATAGTAAGGCAAGGTTCACTCGACTCCCCACTAGCAGGTCGACCTGGGTGCACATACCCGTGGAAGGGGATTTCACCAACACCATGATAGGTTAGCCGTGGATTTCAAACATAGCTACGGGGAATTCAACCAAGGGGACTTCACTCAATGAATCTCTGACATATCACGTGCATTCATAACATGCTAAACAATACCCCTAATTTTACTACATATTGGAAAATGCCTCTAAAAATCACATTATTTAACCCCGTACCAATATAAACCCAATACCCCTTTCCAATTTAAAAATGCTACTATTACTAGATATTGTAGGTATTTATTTTTTTATTAACATTTTTTATACCCCTTTATATTTTTTCATTAATTTTGAGATCCATATTTTATACCTTCCAGTATCGAAACCATTTACCCCCTACTATATTCTCAATAGGTTATGTAATTTTTTCCTCAAAATATATCCCCCAATATGAATGCATGTGGTATGGTATTACTCCCCCATGTGGTATGGCATCAACCACTTAAGGAGAGCATATGAATAATATTAAGGGCTTATTTAGTGTAGATTGGAACAAGTAAGATAATCAAAATTAGAAACCATAGAAATAATGAATTGAGACCTAAGGCAGAAGAAGAACGAAGTGCAGGGTGACAAAAAGAATGGGGCTTGCCCAACGAACCTAAGGAAAAAGCCAAGTCGGTATTTTTTCTTCGGTGGAGGAATTCAGGGTTTCTTGCGGAGGCCGAGTTGGAGTAACAACAAGCTCAGTTGAATTCATGACAACTGCACAATAGTCAGAGGCCAAGTTGGAGTAAAGACAGGTCAAGTTGAAGTCATGAAAAATACATGATAGGCAGAGGCAAGTTGGAGTAACGAAAATATGATTTGAATTCACGACAATTGCATGAAAGGTAGAGGCCAAGTTGCAGTAGAAATAGGCCAGATTAAGGTCACGACAGTAGCAAGACTGGGTTAACGATAGATTGCACGACTTGGGTAAAAAAGGTGGAAAAGTTATTGGTGAAACCAGGAAACTGTCACACACTCGTAAAATTGTAAACTTTGTAAAATTATTAAAGAATTTTGTTTTTATACATTTGGGGCGAACTTTTGGGAGTTTCCCCCTCCCTTTATAATTTTTTTTATTTACGATATCGCATGATTGTCGTACTATTATGTTTATTTGATGGATATTTCACATTGGTGAAGTAGATGTAATATGAAATGAAGTAAAGTTAATTCCACTGCATAATTGAGTAACAAAATACTTGAACAAATAATTGACTAAGTGTTCAAAGTTAGGTGTCATCCACCTAGAATAACTTAAGAAAAAGTGAAAAATCACCAATGCTACACAATGTCCACAAGTGATCTTAAGGCATCATAGTGTGGGCTCGTGATAGTTGGTATCAGAGATTGGTTCAGGAATGACCGAGATAGTTTGAAGTATTGAAGTTAAGAGTGGGAGAGGCACAGTGGGGTCAGGGTCGAGATGAACATAGATGGTTGCAGTGCCATGTGACAATTTGAAAATGAAATAGATTTCAGTCAAGGGATAAGTTAAACAATGTCAAGTTGGTTAGATTTTTGTGAGAGACTTATGAAAACCTTCCATAGGTTGAAACAAATGAAGGAATATAGGTCGAGGATTCAGGATGAATTTGAAGTTTTGAAGGATAAAGTTAAAGTATAGCTTTTTCAACTTGGTTGGGAAGGGGAGCAAGATTAAGCTGCTAATTGCGATGAGGAATGAGAAGCTATAGTATATGAAGAATAATGTGTTGCAGGTATGCCAACAAAAGAGGAGGAAGTTGGTGCAATGAATTTTTTTTGGGTTGAACTAGATTTGTGCACATTGTAGACATTGAAGGAAGGAGTAAATCACATGGAGATAGCTCATGAAGATGACTAGATGGGTTAAGGAAGCATTTTTTTGCCGATATAATGGGGGGAATTCTGATGGATGAGGCCCTATGCAGTTGAGAATCAAGGAACATTGTTTTTTGCAGGACATGTCTAGGCAATATGTGACCTTAGAGCTGAAGGTGTGGATGCGTGAGACAAGGGTGAAACATGATAAAATTTGTGATGAGTGAGTCATGCTTAGCTTAATGGAGAATTGGAAAAGTGTCGGGCATGCCTCATGGAAAGAAAAAAGGAAGGGCACATCGAACCTAAGTAAATGAGACTTGATATCCATACTTGGGTGGACTTATTAATTGTAGTTTCGTTGAGGCCAAGAGGTAGTCTTGGTGAACCTTTAGTGGGGGAGGCAATAGTGAAGAAAGGGACCCATGACAATAATATGAAGGTAGGGTGACCAAGGATGCTAACCTAAATGAAAGCAAGGATGTGATGGTTGAATTTGCGTTGGGTTTGTTGAAGTGGACAAGCTAGGAAATAAAATTGGTGGGAATAAATTTGAAGAAGAAGGATGCATGGCAGACTTAGTGTCGAGGCATCAAGGGAGAGAACTTGTAGAGATGTAATATATTGTCATCAAGGAGAAGTGAAAAAGTAAGGATGTTGTGAGGATGGAATTTCTAATGCAAATTAGGAAATTTTGAAGATGGACCGATGGGGATATTGGGCACATTCAAACAACAAGGCCATGGTTGTTTTAGAAAGAAGTCACGAAAATTTTTATGAGAGAGTTCAAGCATCAAGGAAGGTAGAGGAAACTTGCGATGGAATTTGTGACCGACACAAGTGTGCCTACCTAAAGTGTTGGATTGAGATAATTTGTGGGAGCTTATGATGATGTGAGAAGAATTTGCAGTTGATGAAGACTTCACGTTATGGTGGTCTTGTAGTATTTGATTCATTAAGGAGATAAAGTCAACTTTAGATTTGACTTTGATGCGGTATGGGATGCACACCTTAGACACAGTTTAGGATGTGTTCGTAAGGAGTGAATTGATGGATGCAATAGAGATGAGACACCTTGGAGTTGAATGGAGTTGCAATGATGGAGGTGCCTTATTGAGAGAACTTAGGCATGGGTTGAGTTGCTGAGACTTAGAAATTTTTGATGGACATGAAGGTTGTTGGTTTATGAACATGTGCAACACATGGATGAGACGATGAGGGAGGTGTAAACTTTCCCCTTTGAAAACATTTATGGGAAGCATATTGCAGATGAGATGGAGTTCGCTTCATGAACCTAGATGTGAAACATTGAGTGTTTATTGAAGGATTCATGTGTAGAGATGGGAAGAGTTCTTGATAAAGTTGAAGATGTGACAAAATTCTGGAGAACCAACTGACGATGGAGTAAGGAGGTACATTCTCATGATTTGAACACAACAATTGGATTTATCACTCAACTAGTTTGAGTTATGAGGGCTACCAGAGTGTTGAGATATGTTGGAGTTGATTTGGAGTATGGCAGGAGCAGTTTATGTGATGATGACATATGGTGGATTGGCATGGTATACGTTGTAGCTATACCATGCAACCGAGTTGGAGGGAACAACCTTCCATGAGTTGAGGAAGTTTGGAGAATTGCGATGAGTTGCGGTTGATGATCGTCGATTAAGGAGTCTTATCTACATAGACTCATGAGTCTTAATGGAGGTTCATGCGATGGAGGAAGAAATTTTATGTAGCAAGGATGAATGACGTTGGATATGGTGACACTATGTGATAGTTTGACTTAGAAATGGAGTTTTTCTAGATTGTATTGTCGAGGGCGAAAACCCTTTTAAAGTGGCGGAGGACGTCAGGGCACCAATTTGGCACTACGGCCAACGGGCGCTCGTGACTACTCGTGGACATGTGGAGAGGAAAAAAACCAATCCAAGTTGTGAGAGCGGACGTTCAACACTTATGAAGCGACCCAAGTTGGTGGACTGAGGCACGTTATAACGTCCACACAACAGGCATGCCCACACCATAGGGAACCTCCAAAAGGGAAGCATGACCAAGTTATGATGGGAAATCGGGGGCACGAAGTGATAGAGTGTAGAAAAAAGGAACCAACGATGATGAATGATGGGGTAGCGTTTTAACTAAGGCAAGGCGCACCTGCCCACAAGGAGCGCCCGACTTCCAACCGATAGGCCGCCTTGGGCATCCCCACCCATGGAAGGGAAGTTCACCAACATCACGACAGGTCGGTCAGAGCGCTCAAACATAATAAGAGGGTGTTAAAAAAGTTGGAAAGTTGACTCATTTGGGTGAGTGGCGTCGACCACTTGAGGAGAGAGTATAAGTAGAACGAAGGGGTCATTCATTTAGGGAAGTTTGGAATAAGCAAGTCAATAAAAATTAGAAACTGCATAAATAAGAAATTTGCACATAAGGCAGAAGAAGGAAGTGTAGGGAGACAGATAGAATGGGGCCTGCCCAACGAGCCTAAGGACCAAGATGACTGATTTGTTTGTCTTGTATAAATTTTAATACAATTATGTATTGCCTGGATTCTCCTGAACTAACAATTATATGCCACTGTTAAATATAGAATCCTTCTACTTAAATATTTGCGGAAATTTAATCGCCAATTGCAAACACATGAAGAAAGATCAAACACACAGAACACAGACGTTTTAATCGGGAAAGCATATAGCTAAAAACCCCACTATCATATATTATGTATATATCATGGATCATGAAACAATCTCATACAAAACACTAATCCGAGAGCTGTCAATACAATATACAATTGTCTCACACTGTCATACAAAAAATTGGCATAAACATGTGCCAATTTACTGCCTCCTGACAGCCTGCCTCCACTGCGCAATCCCTGCTAATCAAAATCCCTGAATGAATTCAATCTTGCCTTGCCTTGACTGTGAAATCCTCATTGGCATCTCCAATGTTTGTGTGGTTGCAACTGAGCACCCACTAATGTCACAACTAATAGTCAAATTGTCCCTTTCACCTACCTCTCAACTGGGTCTCCACTAGATCTGACATGCATGTAGTTAACAGTAGTATTTATTCAGTTGCATGTGAGACCAATGTTGGTGAATTAATTAAATAATTAATTCAATGATCTCTCACTAGTGTATCTTTAGTTACAACTAGTTACAACTAGCACAACTGAGTTTAACTCACTTAACTGAGTTAAACTAGTTCAGAACTCACATAACTACACATCCAACTCTGTTACAACTTTGAATCACACAGCTATATTTCAATTTACTTGCATGTCCCACCAACCAACCTTAGAACTCGAAATTCCTTCATTCAACTAGTTTGCCACATCAGTTAACTGAAATCAAGTGCTTCAAGAGAATAGATTATTATTTATTGTCTAATTATAATTAAGGGCTAATAATAATCGACGTGCATTCTATTTTTAGACATATGATTTATAAATAGACTTCGCCCATGCATCTAAAAATATAATCTCATCTATAAATATAATTTTCTCAACCATCTATATATATACTCCCACTATAAATAGAAATTTCTCAACATTCTAAAAATAGACATACACCTTAAAAATAGCTTGTGGGACCCACTTAGTGTACGTGCTTAATTCTCACTAGGATCATCATCTTGTTGAATCTCAACACTCCCTCTCAACAAGAAAGGGATTATCCTTCACCCTGATCCTGTCTCTATGGTATTCGAATTTCCTCCTGGTGAGCGCCTTCGTCAAGATATCTACATCCTGATCTTCCGTAGGAATGTACTAAAGAAACATGATCTTCCACTACACACAATCTCTGATATGATAATACCAAATATCTATATGCTTAGATATATCATGAAACACACGATTAATCAAGAGTTTAATGCAACTCTGATTATCACAATTAATCAATGTAGGATCTAAATGAGAACCAAACAAATCAACTAGGATCTTTCTCATCTAGATAGCCTCACATGCAGCTTGACTTGTTGCCATGTATTCTACTTCCACTAAACTAAGTGCCACGAATCTCTATTTCCTGTTGTACCAAGAAACAACTATAGATTCGATACTAAAAGCCCCTCCTAATGTGCTCTTTTTGTCTATTGGGCTGCCTGCCTAATCTACATCCGTGAAACCACGCAACTTCACCTCATCCGTATGTCTGTACCATAAGCCATACTCAGATGTGCCCATGAGATATTTGAGGACATTCTTTCCTACCTTCCAAAAGATCTTGGTAGGCTTAACCATCGCTTGACTAAGCTAGTTCACTGCATAGCATATATCTAGTATTGTATTAACTAAATACATGATCGAACCCACCAACTGTCAATAGACAATAGCATCCTCTACCTCTCCAGATGTAGCGTCCTCTTTCCTCTAGTTTCCTGGAAGAGGAGTATCCATGGGTTTGCAGCCCTCCATGTGAAACTTACCAAGTATCTCCCTTGAATAATTTCCTTGAGACACAAAAAGTTCACCTTCTCGCTGCCATATTTCCAATCCAAGGAAATAGTGAAGGAGACCCATATCCTTCATCTCTAACTCCTTTGCAAGGTCCTTCTTGCATGAGTGTATCAACTGCTCATCACCAGCTAGTATTAAATCATCAACATAAAGAATAATGATCAAAATCTTACCCTCCACCACTATCTGGTATAGGTTTGCATCTGCCTCATTCTTGGTGAAGCCAAGTCCAGTGAAATAGCTGTCGATCCGAGGGTACCAAGCATGGGGTGCTTGCTTCAACCCATACAATGCTCTTTTGAGTCTGCACACATGCGACTCACTGCTGAAGATCTCAAATTCTTCAAGATGCTCAATGTACACTTCTTCCTCAATGATTCCATTAAGGAATGTAGTCTTCACATCCTTATGATAAATGTGCTAACCCATCTGTGCTGAGAGAGTAAGGATGGTCCTTATGGAATAATATCGTGCGACATGTGCAAAATTTTCTTCATAATCAATCCCCTTGATCTATGAGAATCCCCAGGCCACAAATCTTTCCTTATACTTCTGAAAACTCCCATCAGCAACTTTCTTTGTCTTGTAGATCCATCTTGAACCTACCACTCATTTATCAACTACCCTTGGAACAATTTCCCAAGCACTATTTTTGACAATGGATTCATACTCCTCCACCATTGGATCTACCCATGTGGGATCCTGCACTACTTCCTGAAAGGAAGATGGCTCAGTCACGATACATTTTCTCATGAGACCCATGTATCCAGTGAATTGGTCAGGAGACTGTCTCTGTCTACGCTGTGAAGTAGGGACTCCTACATTTTGTGTCACATCAAGCTTCAGCCTCTCAGCTTCTGTGGTATGTCTTTTTCCAATTATGATGTTTGACTCTGCGTGAGTGGAATCCTCCACTCCATGAACCTCCTCCTATGGCTGATCCACATCTACAGACTCATCTTTGGGAATAAGCAGTTCCTCCTATGCATGCAAGTCTAGCTCCCTCTCAAGCAACAAATTCATGGCTTTCTCCTCATTGAATTTTATATCCCGTTGCATAACATTCATTTGAATGTTTGGAAAATACATACGATATTTGTGGGGTGTTTCTTTATACCCCACAAATATCCCAACTTTAGCAATTGGCTCCAGCTTCTTCCTAGTGTTCTTGGTCCCATGCACATAAACAAATGAGCCAAAAATCTTTAAATGAGAAACATTCGGCTTCTTAAAAGTAAAATATTCTTCAGGTGTACTCATGCCAAGTACCCTATGAGGACAACAGTTTTGCACATAAACCACAGTGTTACATGCTTCCACCCACAAATGCATTGGTAGGCCCTGATCATGCAACATAGCTCGTGCAACACCCACGATCATTTTTTTCTTCCTCTCTGAGACCCCATTTTTCTGTGGGTTATGAGGCACTATGAGTTCTCTTCGAATTCCTTCTTTACTACAGAAGTATTTGAATTCGTTCGAGATATATTCTCCACCATTATCACTCTATAGAGCCTTCACTTGCTTCCCTGACTCTTTCTCCACCAATGCTTTAAACTCACAGAACTTTGAGAATGTTTGATCCTTCTTCTTCATGAAGTAGATCCAAAATTTACGAGAAAAGTCATCAAGAAAATTAACATAATACATGTGTTTTTCTATTGAAGAAACCAAGAATGGTCCACACATGTCTGTGTGAACTCTCTCCAGGATCACCGGAGAACAGTTCTCCTTTTCATGAAAGGTAGATTTTACATACTTCCCCATGGTGCAACCCTTGCCCTAATCTAACTGAGCAAGTGTTCCCATTGGAAGTCCGGTAGATATTTGTTGCATGAATTTCAAAGATCTATGATGAAGATGGCCCAATTGCCTATGCCATAAGTCGCCCTCATCCCAGCGCACCACTTTTTCTGCATTGCCCATCATTGCAGCACAACCTTCTACCTCTAGCTTGTAGATATTCTTGACTTGAATCCTTATCCTCTTGCTTTGACCCATTGTTTTATGTCGTGGGAAAACTTTTCCATCGCTAAAAAAAACGTCATAACCTTTGTCCTTCAACATCGCGACTGAGACCAAGTTTTTCTTCAGACCTGGAACATGCATAACATCTTTCAAAAGAAATGGTTTACCTGACTCCCTCTCAAAGGTAATGGTACCAATGCCAGTCACACTGAATCGTCCATCATCGCCCATCTCTATATGCATTCGGGGATCTTTCTCCTCCAAGTCACTAAAAATCTCCTTATCTCCTATCATGTGGAAGGAAGCACCACTATCAATATACCACACCGATCCAATTGCGCTTGATACCAAGCATGCGATCAAAGAGAAATAGAGTTCAAATTGCAAGGAAAGGGCCTCACCAGCTGTAGCTCTAGCAACCTTCTTGTTCTTTTTTTTTTTGTGGGAAATTAGTGGCAAGATGCCCATGTTCATGAGAGTGAAAACACTTCACTTTGGAAAAATCTAGCTTCTTACCTTTAGCCTCGTATTTTGAGTGGATTTTTTTTCCCTTCCATTTCTTTTCCTTGGCAGCCAAAGCACAATCCTCTTCATCATGAAGCTTTGATGAAGAGTCATCTCTAGTGTTCCGCTTGAACTCCTCCTGCACTAGATCTGACCATATTCGTTCCCAATCCGACAGTTTTTCCCATTCGTTGATAGAGTCTTGATAACTGTGCCAACTCTTAGGAAGTCCCAAGAGAGCCAAGGTCATCAAATCATCATAAAAAACTGTGATTCCCACACTCCCTAGTTCATCCCGACATTGGACAAACTTTGTGAGATACTTAGGAATATTGTCACCCTTCTCCATTTTGATCTTTCTGAGTTTATCCTTCAGCGCCAATTTCTTATGGTCACTACTGCTTTGGGAAAGATTTGTCAAAGCCTTCTACATAGCGAATGGAGTGGCTTTCTCATGAAGGCTCGAGACAATATGGTCTCTCACACCTTCCAACATAATTCTTCTTGTCTTCGCTACTTTCTTTTGCCATGCGTCAAGTAATGTAGCATCTGTTGAAGTGGGCTTAGGAACATCATTGTCGATGAACTCCTTCAAGGCATTATCTTCAAGCACCGCTTCCATCATGTCCTTCCATGAGATGTAGTTTGAGTTCCCTCCAGTGCATAATCTAGCCGCAAACCATTGAAATCCATTTCGATGTTTACTCAACTGTCGCACCAAAAAATATTGCAGCAAATTCGAATTATTTCCACCAAAAAACTCATCTACTGCTTCAATTTTGCAATCTTCTTTGCTCCAATACCATGTAGAATTTTTAATACAATTATGTATTTCCTGGATTCTCCTGATCTAACAATTATATGCCACTGTTAAATATTGAATCCTTCTACTTAGATCTTTGTGGAAATTTAATCGCCAATTGAAACACATGAAGAAAGATCAATCACACATAACAGAAATGTTTTTATCGGGAAAGCATAAAGCTAAAACCCCCACTATCATATATTATGTATATATCATGGATCATGAAACAATTTCATACAAAACTCTAATCCAAGAGCTTTCAATACAATATACAATCGTCTCACACTGTCATACCAAAAATTGGCATAAACATGCACCAATTTACTGCCTCCTGACAGCCTACCTCCACTGCACAATCCTTGCTGATCACAATCCTTGAATGAATTTGATCTTGCCTTGCCTTGACTGTGCAATCCTCATTGGCATCTCCAATATGAGTGTGGTTGCAACTGAGCACCTACTCATGTCACAACTGATAGTCAAACTGTACCTTTCACCTACCTCTCAACTGAGTCTCCACTGGATCTAACAGCATGTAGTTAACAGTAGTATTTCTTCAGTCGCATGTGAGACCACTGCTTTTGAATTAATTAAATAATTAATTCATTGATACCTCACTAGTGTATCTTTACTCACAAGTAGTTACAACTAGCACAATTGAGTTTAACTCACTTAATTGAACTACACTAATTTACAACTCACATAACTACACATCCAGCTCTATTACAACTTCAAATCACTTAGTTACAACTCAGTTCACTTGCATGTCCCACCAACCAACCTTAGAACTTGAAATTCCTTCAGTCAACTGGTTTGCTACATCAATTAACTGAAATCAAGTGCTTGAAGAGAATAGATTATTATTTATTGTCTAATTATTATCAAGGGCTAATAATAATCGACATGCATTCTATTTTTAGACATGAGATCTATAAATGGACTTCACCCATGCATCTAAAAGTAGAATCTCATCTATAAATAGAATTTGCTCAACCATCTATAAATAGACTCCCTTTATAAATAGAATTTGATCAACATTCTAAAAATAGACATGCACCTAAAAATAGCCTGTGGGCCCTACCTAATGTAGGTGCTTAATTTTCACTAGGATCATCATATTGTTGAATCTCAAGATGTTTTAGGCAGAGGAATTTAGGGTTTCTAGTAGAGGTTGAGTTGGAGTAACGATAAGTCAATTTGAAGTCACTACAATTGCATGACACACAGAGGCCAAGTTAGAGTAACGATAGGTCAAGTTGAAGTCATGGTAACTGCGTGATAGCAAGAGTCGAAGTTGGAGTAATGAAAAGTCGAGTTGAAGTCACGACTGCTGCACGATAGACAGAGGTTGAGTTGGAGTAATGAGAGGCCGAATTGAAGTAACAATGGCTGCATGATTGGGTAGAAGTTGCACTAGGGTAATGATAAACTACATGACTTGGGTAAAACAGGTTGACGAGTTGTTGGTGCAACCACACAACTGCCACACACTTGTAAAATTGTACACTTTATAAAATTATTATAAAAGTTTGATATTATACATTTAGGGTGAACTGTTGGGAGTTTCCCCCTCCCCTTTATAATTTTTTCTATTTACGATATCACATGATTGTTGTATTGTTATGTTTATTTGATGGATATCACACATTGGTGAAGTATATGTAATATGAATTGAAGTAAACGTAATTACACTGCATAATTGAGTAAGAGAACACTTGAACAAATAATTGACTAAGTGTTGGAAGCTAGGGGCAGTCGGGGTGGAATAACTTAAGAAAAAGTGAAAACTCATCGATGCTGCACAACGCCCACATTTGATCTTAAGGCATCACAGTGTGGGGCCGTGATAGATACAATGACTCGTCCACTTAGTATTCTCACTTTTTTAAAAAAAATCGGCTCAGGTACGGTGCTACAAATCAGCTTGATGACTATGACTCCGTGACTCTAGTGTTGACTCATGACGGTGGCTACAACCCCTTCTCAATATCACAAGAAACTCTGTTGGCTTGTGCTCATTCATGCACACAGGGGCGGAAACAAATTTTGATTCTTGTTGTGGCTTAAATATTTTGACTCTAGTCGTGCTTTATCACTCACACGGTGTTGTTCTGCAAGTTGCGGCTGTAGACTCTCAAGATCTTCTAGCTCTGAAACCAATTTGATGAAAAAGGAGAGGAGGAAAGACACAAAATTGACACACAAAATAATATGAGTTGTTGCTCTTCGTCTATTAATCACACAAACTAAAATCTCACATACAACTATCCATAGAACACCACTCTTGGATTTCACATACACTTGATTCGACTTGATTTGATTACAATAAACCTAACATAAGGTATTTATGTTTTCCAGCTAACGACTCACTCAAAATAATTTCAACATGAAAAAACAAACTATATTTAACCTTTACCAAAATAAGACTGAATTCAAACTAACTCACTTAACTATGTTAATTGACACTCTAAATCTAGACTGCACTTATTTCTTCATGCATCACTCGACTTGGATCTTGTTGGATCTTCCTACAGGAATACTTTTTCCAACCCATAACAATGCTCACGGAAGAAGATTTTTATTTTTCTCAAAATATATTTAATAGAAACAATATTTGAAATTTAATGTTTTCCTTACAATAGATAAATACAAGTTGTAGAACTCTTACAAATCATTCTGCTACGGCGTTCAACATAAAGTTGGCAAAACATTGGCCGGCATTATTTTTCTCAAAATATATTTAAGAAAAACAATATTTGAAATTTTAACGTTTTCCTTACAATAGATTAATACACGTTGTAGAACTCTTGCGAAGAAGTCTTCTAACCCGTTCAACATAAGATTGGCAAAACATTGACCGCATTTATCTCAAGTTGTCTCAATTACTGGAAGCTTAAGATCGAATTGAAGGGTAAATAAATTTATTTTATTGGTCCGAAAAGAATGAACTTTAAATTTTTGACCGACTGCAGTTGTTGACTGAGTGCTGAAGTGGGGAGAAGGGTGATTTCTCTCCACTTCTCCACACTTCGGCATTATAAACATGGACATGTGGGTCTGCAGGACTTTCAGTTCACCTTTCGAGAGTTTTTTTTTAAATCCTCGACCATTCTCCGAACTAGGCGTACGGAATAGCGATGTCGCAAGACGAATCCATAAGAGACTACTCTATCAATGATGAAATAAGACTATGAATGGTAAAATGAGACTATTCAGTTGGCTAAGTAATATCGAATGAAGAAAAAATTCCAACTTCCATAATGCAAGCTTAAAGTCAACATTCTAGTAATGTCAAGCTCCATGGGAAAACCCTTAATTATCTCCTTTAGAATACGTGGTAAGGGAATTTTCATCCCATAATAATTCCCTCACCATCTCCATGAAAACCCAATACATAAGCTATAATTCAAGCTCAAAAGAATTGGCAAGGAGAGATAACAAGAGTGAGGCAAAATTAGTAGAGGTTAAGTAAGAAATCGGTAATCACTCTGCATCTAATGGTAGCCGTTCTCTTTATGGGAAATGTCAGCAATAAACTTTGTAGGCCTGCCTTATCAATGCCAACATGCATAGTAGAGCTGATAAAGGCACATATCAATATGGCAAGTTGAAGAACTTGTTTTTGAAATAAACCGATCAAGGAAGGATTGATTCTATTATGTACATACATATTTATCCAATGGCGTGGGAGTGTCGAGTGACCCAACAACTTGATAAACATTTCTTTAATCGTTCTTTCAAACTTGTAAACATCTTTCGTTAGAGTCCAACGAACTATTAAACAAAAGCGATGTTGAGATCATCTCCCTATCGTTTCGATATGCCGAGTAGAGAAAATAACAACCCTGCCAAAGCACTCTCGACACGGAAAAGCCCA